>JAGPOW010003022.1:2810162-3042512 GCA_030014935.1 Caiman crocodilus
GGGGTGAGAGACTGTGTCAAACGCCTTCCTGAAGTCTAAAAAGACTACGTCGACAGGGACCCCCGCATCCATGGATTTGGTCACCTGGTCATAGAAGGTCCTTCACTTCCATAACCCGCCCTTATAACCTCATTTACTAGGCCTGCGCGAGTCAACAGTGATCTGATCTGGCTTCAGATCTGGTCACTTTGGATGGCAGTGATCCGATCCGGAGCTCTAAACTGGGTTTTAGCCTTCATGCCCACTCCCTTAGGAATATATCCAGCTCGGATTACAACTTGGGGTTACCTGAAGCAGATGGGACCAAAGGAGTCTGCCCTCTGCAATGACCATGGTAACTAAATTGTCAGATAGCAGAGTTTAGGGAGAGATGGAGATGGTATTTTGTCACAACCGGCATGCCAGTCCTGGTGATATATCATGGTGGATGTGCAGGGTCCAGTGAGAGGGCCAGCTGCACGCCCCACAAGGTGGGTACCAGCTGGAGCCCTGGAGCCCTGAAGGAGAGACGCTTAGGAGGCTTACAAAATGCCAACAAGCCTGGTAATCGGCACTCTTCCCCCACGTATTAGGAAAAGCACAGAAAGGGTGGTAATAAGTAAATCAGTTGGCAATATGAGCTGCAAGCAATTGCGTAGCGAAAAGCATCCACACTTTAATTACATCATAATTGCAATGTAACAGTTTAATTACCATGCGCAGCAGAAAATCACGCGCTCCATTTTGTCATCTCCCAATATTTCTGATCAAGCCGTTGCAGCACTGCAGTCTGGGTACAGTGCAGTCTAAGAAGGAAAATGCGTGGTACGATTTTTGTTTAGTCCTGGGGTGCTGGGGAAGTAATTCCTGAGGAACGGAGAGAAAGAACCAAAGTAAATCAGTGAAACACTGAAACCCTACGCAGCGCAGAGACAAATGGCCATGCACACTAGCAGATACGCTGGACAAGACAAACCCTCGGGTTCATTCAACTGAGCACATTGACCGCCAGCATTCCCCAGGGACGTCACAGATGCAGGTAATTGCCTGGAGCTCTTGTGCATGAGATAAAAATGAAACATCCTACAAAGGAAGGGTGAATTGCTGGCTCTCCTGAAGCCAATGGTAATGCTTCCGCTGCTTTGACGTGAATGGAGTCATTTGAATGACTTGCCATTTGACTTGAGTGACACTTCACCCAGGAGATGTCCATGACTTAGACTGACTTTTGCACTTTGAGCGCTTTGTGTCACTTGACAGCTTCCCCTACCAGGGAAGTTGGCATGACCTAGGTGGCTCTCAAACAGCAGAAGTGGCCCGGGGTGGAGTAGATGGGGCTAGAGCACCTCACACGGATAGATCCCTACCAGGTGCCATGGTACCTCAGTCAGAGATAACTTAGAGCAGCCTTTGGGCTGCTCTGACTTTACAGGAAAGACGGGCAAAGTAGTGTGGAGACAGCTAGAATGAAATGGAGACCTTATATTTTTGTGCTTTTTTTTTTACTCTCTTAATGTGCTCGGGATAGAGGCAACTGGTCTATGCACATACTGAAGCTCCGTATCTGAACCTGACTCTAATGTGGACCGTGTCATTTATTTGTATCTATCACAGTGGGATGGGGTAGGGGGTAATCGCGCTCCCAGCCGTGCTTGGGTGGTGTGAAGCTGCACTGAACACCAGAGAGATGATGTGCAACAAACAAGCAAAAAGGCTACAGCTGGCATGCTGGAAAATTGATTTCTGATGTCTTTCTCCTCTCCCCCCCATGTAATCACCAGCATTCGGAAACTGATGTCTTGATTTGTAATTTTCTCTACTGCTTTGGCCTCTCCCTGCGGGAAAGGAGTGCAGGGAGAAGGAGGGAGCGGTTTGCACCTGACAGAGGCAAGCAGGAGGGACTCTGTCCTCTCATCTCTCGAACATAGTCTGAGCCAGCCAGGCACAGAAAGGAGGGGGAGAGTGGGGTCTGAAGCCTCTCCCTGCTCCATGACACTCGCAATCGGGGTGGGGAAGGGACCGTGTCCTTCAGCGCTTGGCAGAAGTCGGCAGGATGGAGACGGATGCTGCTGGGGAAGACTACATCTGCTAGGATGAATGGAGCAACTCTCCAGGAAGGTGTTGCACTCCCTGACCTGGTCCCGCTTCTGGGCTTGCTGTGTTCTTGAACAAGTCTCCCCTAGTTTGTTTTTATTCTCTTCTCTCCCATCATTGCTCCCAGACCTCTGCATCCAGGTATCTGCTGAACTTGAACCAAAAGATCAGCAGTAAAAAGACCTCCGAAAGCCAAGCCAAGTCTCCGGGACCCCGTTCCAGCTCCAGCAAAGCTTCCACTGAACTTGTGGGGGAGAGAAGAGGCTCTGGCTAAAAGCAGTCCAAGTCCAAGCTGGTGAAACTGGTCAGACCACAAAATCCCTTCTTGCAGCAAGGTCTACAGTGTGGAACTGAAGACCTGTGGCCAGCAAGGGTTAGGCCTGGGACAGAGGGGAAGATGCGCTTGTGCTTAGCTCTTCTTCTAAACCCCACGCTAGGCTGCATCATCTGCTCTGCTCTGGGCAGACCTTTTCTGGGAGGGGGGAAACAGGAGCAAACCCAGGTGGTTTGATTGCGATATATTGGGACCTGGTGAGAATCCCTTGGGATGGGGGGGCATCATCAGGCCAGAGGAATAGCGCCTCTTTCAGGGTCCCAAGACAGGTCTGGCCCACCCCGCCTAGCAGTATTCTTCCTGTAACACATGCTCCAACACATCTTGTGACCCCTCTGTCAAACAAATTCTCACAAGCTGCTTGGACTTTGGACACAACCCCACAATTTCTCCCCCTATGACCCTCTTCCCTGTGGCAAAGGTGGAGAAGAGGAAAGCAGAGGATGAACCAAACTTGCTTTGGGGCTGGGGGAGAAAATTCCCAGATTGTTTTTTCAAGCAGACTTTCTCCTTCTCAAAGCTCAGGAGCAAAGCTATTACCATGCTTATAACCAACCATGAGATTTGGGCAGTCCTGATCTGTGGGGTGACTCCAGGCTCTGATCACAAAGCATTCATTGATTAAACACAAACGGACTGGCGCGCTCAGTAGGATTCATGTGGCAGGCTCTGGGTTGCACTGGCAGAGGCTGGGCAGCACGAGGGCACCGTCTGGGCTCCCCTTTGCTTGGTGACCCGCTGCAAACCACAGTGGGGGGCTGGTTGTGCATGTATCATGCAGGGGAATCCAGCCTAGCCTGCATGTCTTATGCCAGGGTACAGCTCCTGTTCGTAAGAGCTGCTTTCCTCTCTCTTTCCCCGGTGGAGGCATCCCCCCCACCTAGGTGAATATCAGACCCTGGGGTTTTACTACTTGCTTGCTTGCTGTCAGCTGAGCTCTTCATGACTCGGTCGCTCGGTTGCTTTTTCTTCTGCCTCCTGCTCATGGTCGGAGAAGGGAGTGAGGATCCGCGGGCACTTCCAGCGACACGGGCACTTCGCTGCGCCCCTTGCCCCTCTGGTGCTTGTGCAGCAGGTTGGACTCACGGGTTTGCTTTGCGGTGCGCTGGCAGTGATTGAGAATCATCCTGTGCTAATCCATATAAATTCTGTTAATCGTGGATTTAATCTTTTAAGCATGCAGTAATTAAATTACATGCCAGTCAGTTAGAGCCACATTAATGGGACATGTGAGGTTTGCTTTCCCCGCGCACTTGGGTAGCGGTCGGAAGATGGAGGAAGGGCAGCTCGAATGGAAGAGCTGGGCTCCATCCCCTGCTTTGCCCCTGCGGACACAGGGAGTCCAAAGCAAAGTTGCTCCCCTCTCTGCTTCATCTTCCCTTATGACTGTTCCTGTCATCTCTCACCTTGGGCTTAGAGTTAGCTTCTCAGAGCAGAGACCAGATCTCCTATGGTCACCTAGTACAGGAAGGCTGAGGCCTCTAGATATTACTGCAGTGTAACAAATATCCCAGCCTTAAGGGAGAGCTGGTATACTCCTCTTAGACCCTGCCACCATGGGAAGCCTGTAGCTTAAGAAAATATACAGGCTTAAAATAGCTGAGCAGGATGCCACCGGCTCTGTTCAGTTCTGCATGGGGGACCATCACTTCTTAGCCCCTCTTCAGCTTGCTGGCATTTCAGTCTCTGCAATGATGCTTCCCCTGTATGAAGGAAGTAATAATCCCCAAGGAATTAGGAAGTAATCACTACAAATTAGAATTGTATGAAACATTGACTCTATTCACGTGTCCTAGCCATGCTGCATGATAGTCTCAGCTGGCTTGCGTGCTGTCAGAGGCATTGTCTTCTGCTGGGAAGCAGGAAGGCTTGATGGCACAAAGGTGAAATGAAATGCAGTGGGAGCACGCGGTGCGTGACACAGCGGATAGATAGGGAACCCAGCTCTTTGCCAGCTGAAAAGTGCAAAGGAGTGAAGCAACAGGTGTGCCAGTGCCATCCAGGACATACCTCAAGTTTGTTACGAGATAAAGGAAATACGAAGAGAGCTGATCATTGCAAAAATGGGCCTACATCCCAGGACGCCCAATTCCCAGCCCAGTGCCTGGTACACTAGACCAGTGACTCTCCACTGCATGACTTAAAGATAGCTGGCAATAACCTTGCCTTTCAGGTACTTTCCAAAATGTGCACTAAACCAACATCTCGATCACTGCCAGGCTCTTACTAAGAGAGAGATGCTGGGCTATCCCTATCCCCAGTTGCCTCTTCCATAAGGTGAAGACAGTGAAGATGTCAGTGAAACCCTACATGCTGCCTTCATGTCTCTCTTTTTTTTTTCTTCTTTTTTTTTTCCCCTTGTCTGGCTGTAACAAAGATCAGTCCATGAAAATCTTCACCAATAAAAGGATTGGCATAGCCTGAAAACTTACCCTGTTGCGAGGCAGGGGTCTGCGGGGCGGGCAGTGCCAAGTTTCCTAAATGCCACGTTCTCCTCAAAGGTCACCATGTTCTTGGCTTGTGTTATTCTCTACTGCATGCTGCTGTCTTGGAAAGCTAGAGAGGACCTGACTTAATGTTTTGCGACTCATCTCCCTCAAAATGGGTCCTTGTTTTTAAGTGCTCCAACATGTTTCATATCCAGATGTGAATCCTGCTGGAGCCAAACTGGGGCAGAAACCTCCCACCAGCATTACTCGGGGTGGCACCGACAGGTCTCGGCTGCTGTGTGCTGCACAACCAAACCAAAGGTCCTATCTTGAAGCCTTTCCATTCTGTGATGGGAGAACAGTACGCCACTACGTAGACAACCAGACAGCGCAATAAGGAGAAGCCACATCCCAAAGCTCCCTTCGTGCACTGGCTATTTCAGGAACTTGTGACTTTTCCACACCACTTCCTTCTACTTCCCTCAGCTTCTCTTGCCCTTGTTCACCCAGCTGAATGGTAACATATGTTTAAATTGATTGGTTTTAACAAGGCAAAGCAATGTGGTATCAGAAGCGCATTAACAGCTTAATCTTTGGGGTGGGGAGGGGAAGAATAGCAACCAGCTACTAGGTGGAGAGAATCTGGCTTTGGGATTGTGACAATTACTGTACTTAATTTTTTTAACATTAAGAGCCAAACAGGGACATGTATTTAATTCATTAAAACAGTGTGAAGCAGCTCCCGTCATCCCAATACAGTTAATCGGCGCTCTATAGAGAAGGATGGGGAAATAAGTGTCTCCTAATGAAAGGGTCCCTGTAAGGTCAGTCTGCCGCTTGTTAGCTAATCGGAGACTTATTTGTTTTGCAAATTGCTCTCCCGTTCTGAACTGCTGTGCAGTAATTTCCATGGCGGGGAAGCAGAAGAGAGTTCACAGGGCTGGTTTTGAAGCCCTCAATCTGTCATTGGGAGGAGGATAAAAATAGAATGGAAAAGAAAAGGAACACGCTGTCGGTTTTGTTCCAGGCAATTCAATCACATTTTCCACGGCCGGAGATCTAAAGGATGAATGATGGCTGGCAGGTTCTGTCTTCCTGGACAAAAGCATAGTCCCGTGTGTGTGAGCTCTGGGCTTGGGGAGCAAACGAGATGAGTAACCCCCAGCTCTTATCCAGCGCATCTCTTTGGGATCTCGACGCACTTCATAAAGAAGGGCACTATCGTTATCCACATCCTACAGATGGAGAGAGGAACCAAGGAGGGCGGCTTGTCCACCAGGCAGTTGGCAGGCAAAGAATCTGGGTCTGACTCAAGTGCCAGTCCATTTTTTGCATATGGACGTGTCTGCCTTGCTCTCCTGGGTGATTTATAATGGTGCCCAGAGGCCCAGTCGGAAGAAAGCGTCTTGCTGGGGTGAAAAAAACTAATCTAAGGGAAGAGGGGAGAACATATGAGTATGCCGTGCCATTAGAGGGGTGGGGAAGGTTGGGTGACTGAGCAGTGATCAGGCAAATGAGGCTACCACGCTGGAGTTCTCCAGGTTTGTCGGCGAAGCTTCATTAACCTCCTATTCCACGGGTGGGCAAAGGGCAGCATGACAAGGAAGGACTGGGGAGAATCAAGCCAGAGCTTGAGGAATAGCAGATCTTTGTACTGAATGGGGGCTGCAGGAAAAACAAGTTATTAGCAAGCAAGGTGGTTCTTGGTGCGGTCTTAAGCGCAGTTTCTAGCTCTGCTTTTACTCTGGGGACTGAGTCAGGGATTGCGCCCTTGTTCTGACCAGATAGCATCCCTTCTCCAGAGCCATGTGCCAAAACCTCTTCAGCCCACTGGATGCACCTGCCTTTAGGATAGCATAAAGGAAAGTGTCTATATTCTGCAGCATGCACTAATGTGTGTATGTAGTGGAGGGGTGAGAGCTGGAGTACATCGCGTTCTGTAGCCCGTTTTGCAGCCTCCCAGGCAAAGTTTCTAGCTTCCTCATTGACCTTCAGACACTGTATGAAGGTCCCCTGAAACCCTTCCACTAGGAAACGTGCCTGCCGCATCCCAGCCTCCCCTGCACGGCTCTCAGCTGGCGCCGTAAGTGCCAGCACCTATTCTCACCTGTCACCCGTCTCCTCCAATCTCTCTTACTTCTGGTACTGACTTGGAAAGGGCACCTGCGTCATTAGGTCTCCTTTTTAAAAAAGCCTTTTCATAAGAACAGTTTGTAGCAGGAATGGCACAGGTCCGGGCGAGCTCTCGCGTCCAGCAGCCAGGTGGAAATGCCAAGCTAACTCTCAGAGGAGGAAATTCATGCCTGTGTTATGCCTAGGCATTGCTTGAGTCCCAGGGTGCTTGTAGACATGACGAAAATTGATTTTTTTTTTGCAGTTTAATTGCATCACAGTATGCATGTACGGGCTTTTTTGCGATTTAAATGAGTTTGTTACGTTGCAAACTAAATCACATCTGCATGCAGTTTAGTTTGCAGCATAGCCATTTGCACCGTTGCAGCCCTTTGACAGGTCGACTCCCTGCCCCCCGCTGCAGGAGAGGTGGGCTGAAGGCAAAAATGATGAAGGGCCTCTTCCTTTTTTTTTTTTCCGTGGAGCCTGCCCGGGTCTCCCACAGCCCCCGAGCTGCGGGGAGCCCCAGTCCTTCCCTCTGCAATGGCAGCACCCCCCAGGGCTGTCTGGGCAGGCTGCTAGCGGGCTGGATCCTGCCCCAGCTCGGGCTCAGGGAACAATTGGATCGGGCTGGATATTTGCCATCCGCTTGGGTGGCCATTGCAGGTGCCACCACCATGGGGGGAAGGAGTGGGGCTTCTCACAGCTCAGAGCTTGCTGGCAGCTCACCCCCCAGCCAGGGGAGATACGTGTATAAGCTCCTCCGGAGACACACAGGGCTGTCTACACTGCAGCTCGCAAAGGAGGCCCTGAGTAGTAGGAGACGTGTGGATGGGGGCATAGGGGAGTGGCTAGGCTAGCCGCAGCTCGATAGACTGGATCTGGTTTATCATCTTTATGCTTCAGAAAGAAGCCCTGAAGTGAGCATATGAAGGCCAGCCTCAATCCTGCAGTGTAAAAATTGCAGCCAGAAAGCTCTCTGGTGCAAAGCCGGACGGGGCCCATGGCAAGCCACGCGTAAGTTAGAGCAGCCCCGAGGTCACTCTAATTTGCAGCAAGGTGGTGGAACAGACCCATGTACCTCCCCAGGACGCAGGAATACAGACGTAACCTCAAGCTGCCTTAGTTTCCATGTCCTTCCCTCAGGGGCAGGAGGGAATCCGGGCTTTCCTTGCTTTTTGGTGCCGGGGCATTTAGCAGAACGCACAGATTTGTTGGGATCTGACGGGCTGCGCTGTGAGCACTTCTGCTTTGGCCTCAAACTTGTGACCTCTGGGCTGTCGACCCCTTGCCTCAATGCCCACGTGACCCCCAATCCCTGGCCCCTGCCTAATAAGTGTCTTGCTTGAGGTTGTATAATGAGGCTGCGGCAAAACTTGGAACCGAGCTGTGACCTGTGAAAGCCTAGTCCTATTCCTAACTGCTGGCCCGCGCCTCCCTCCTATTGCCCACGTGGAGTCGGTGCCAAGAGGAGCACCTTTCAACATCACTAACAGCTGTTCCAGCGAGTCTCTTTGGGCAGGGGTGACCCTTGAAAGCACCTCAATGTGCAATAAGTCTATGAGGTCAGCAGCCTAGTCATGCTTGTCTCCCCTAGTATTTTGGGCTTGGGGTTTTCCTCTCCCTTTTATGCAGTTGCTTGCATCCAGCTGACATAGACTCTCACTGCCAAGATAAGGCCTGGGGGTGTGCTTTGCTTTCTATCATCCATGTTCCCGTCACTTGTAACCACTTCCGTGTGGCCAGCAGGTATCCTGCAATGTGACCTAGTCGTTCTACCGCAACCGCCCTGAAGAGCTGCTCTCGCAGACACTACCAACTGGGTGACATCCTGGTGACAAGGGCACTGCTGAAGCTTGTGTTCTTCACCCCTAACTCTTGCCTTGGACACAAACACTGCTGGTAGCTGAAAATATTTCTCTGCAGTCTCTCTCAGACCTGCCCCAAGCTGCTCCAGCTCCATTCCCTGCAAGCTCTTTATACCCCTTGGACTATCTCTTCCCAGCAGGACACTGCGCCTATAACCCTCTTGTCTGCAAGTTCCCACCCGCCAATTTTGCTGGCACATGTCTCTGTTATGAGTCTTGGGCCTGGTCCAGGGTTTTCTGGAAAGTCCATCTTTCATCTTGCACGCGAACAGATTGCTCTTTCTGTGGTTTTATCTTCCTAGATTTAATAAGCTGCCGAGTAAGCGAGCCCTGGCCACAGCCTGATGAGCAGACCCAACAGATGTGGGCTCACCAAGGGCAGGAGCCCTCTTTAGTAATGAATGAAGAGTTTACAATCCCAGCAGATGTTCTGCCCCGGGCACTGGCGATCTCCTGATGACTCCACTGATGAATGCTTTGGTTCCTCTGCCACGCTGCATCTGTTAGCAGCTATACTGAGCCTCCACCTGGTCCTGACATCCAGCAACAGGGCATCCCCGCTCTTCTTTCTCCTACTCCAGCCCCCTTCTTCTCACTCCTTCCCAATGCCAAGCATACCCCATACATTTCCAAAGCAGTTCCTGGGCCTCCTGGATGCATTCTGCTGTGCTGAGCAATGACATCTTCCAGGGGTCCATCTGCTCCCCGACCTGCTTCTAGGGGCTGCTAGGTGTGCACGTGGCAAGGGACTGTGCATTGGTGCAGGTGCCTACACTCTCTAACCAGGTTCAGCTGACCCCTGCCTCTCCCATCTGGCCACCGGCTATAGCAGGTTGCTTTGCTCTTGCCTTCTTCATGACTTGGGAGGGGGCTGCTGTGTTTGCACAAGTGAGAGGATGCAGGGTGGAAGGGTAGGAAGGTGTCCCAGGAGACCTAGGACTGAGCGGGAGAGGGGACCAACCATGGAGTCTTCCTTCATCCTGTGCTGTCTCGCTTGCACTTACAGATCAGGCCATTTCCCTTTGTGCTGATGGCTGCATGACTTCCTGCTTCTGTCCTCATATGTGACGTGAGATGCACATACTCCCACCACGGATGAGTAGGGGTCGCGGCATTTCACACTCTTGCCGTTGAAGCACGAGTCTCGGTTGCTACATTTTTTTCCCCCCTTAAAATCCCAGCTATTGTAATCAGAGGATAAAGAGAAATTCCCAGCATTGAGTTAACTAATGATGTGGAAGGATAATCTTCGTGGCTGAAAAAATAGCCTAAAAACATCACCTTGAACACACTCTGAAACAGAAGGCCTATGAAGTGAACCCCAAATTCACAACTGGACCAAAAACCCTCTAATCATCTCATAATTTCTGGAAGCCTGGACTATGACTTCCGTCTATTTTGGGTGACAAGAAGGTTTGACTTTTGCTTTGCTCTTATATACTCAAGGCCTCCCAATTCCTATCAAGATCGTACATGAAAGCCTCTCTCGTCGTGCCAGGATCTGTTTAAGGACCCTTCCCCACTCCCTTAATTTTTTTTCTTATTACAAATATAGATGTGGGAATAAACTACATGACAGCATGTCCCTTCAAATCATGATCCAGAGCCATCCCCTGCTTTCCTAACAAATGCAAGGAGTAGCAGTTTATTAGATCACTTCTCATCTTGATGTCTGCTTTCAGCATCTTTCTTTTTTTTTCCTCTCTCTGACTCTCTTGAAATCTAATAGTTAAAATTCCCAGGGCTTATCTGTGCATTAGGAAGCAACAGAGGTTCTCTTTGGAAGCAGGCGGGGGAAGAAAACCCACTGTTTTTAAAGTAAAAGGGAGAAGGGTTATGTGTAAATGAGGACTGTCATCCTTTCCTTCTCAATTCATCAGCCTCAGTTTAGCATTCCCTTTCTTTAGGATGCATGTGAACCGAGGCCCGATGGCTGTCAGTGCTCATTCTGCTCAGACTCTTAGTCATAAAGCACAAGTAAGGAATGCAAAACTTCAGCCCCTGTGCTCCCGTCCCCAACTCCTCTACGGAAAGCTGTTCCTTGGTGTTGGCTCAGTGCCCTGGGCATGAAACGGTGGGAGGGTCTTTGATGGGGGTATTCAAACCAGGGAATTGGGCGCCCTGCATTCTGCTTTGAAATGTGTTGCCCTTTGCTTGCCGTGATGAGGCAGTCATGACTGTGTAGCTCCCACTCCTGCCTGTAACACTGTGAATCTCTTGGAGATCAACCCTCCATGCATCCTGAGAGCTTTGAAGTCATGGGACATGGCCTGGCAGCCCTCAGCCAAGCTGGTTTTTGACATGGTTTCCAGCCAAGTGGTTTCAGTCAAGCCAAGGTTGTCACCCCACTTTCCCCGTTGATTTATGAAAGGCAATCTTGAACATAGGCTTCGCCCTCGAGGGCTTTATTTTTCTCTTCTCAGTTTTTTTCTCTCCTGTTATTATGCACCTATCAACTAGCCAACTAAACAGCCACTATCTATAGGCAAGACCAGTAGTTCTTCTACTTTGTGAAATAACAGGGATCCTAAATGCAGACACGGTGGGTCCCAACAAGTCTGAGAGGGAGAACTCAGTGGGCCAAGTCACACGCCTCTAAGGGAAGCAAAGCTTGGAGAAGGGAGCATGGCCTGGACACTACAACAGGACTCAGGGTAGGTGCACCAAGATCCTAACCCCAAAGGAACCAGCGAGGAACTACCTGGTGCCAGCAAACGCTCCCTCTTGTCTCCAGGCATCTACATCCTGCTTCACATCCTAAAGCAGGAAGAGTTATCGATGGCCCCCTCGTGACTCCCATGACTATAATGCATGACCACCTTGCAGTCTTCTTTGTGACGTGTCCCCAAAAGATGTTTCGAAGGGAAAGTGGTGATATTGTCCCTGTCTTTACAAATGCCGAGCAGCCAAGGGGCTTGTCTGCATTGGTTTCATAGAGTTGTCCAAATGCTGTGGCGAAGAAAGCCCTTGAAAGCAAGTAGCCCAGGTCCTGGGCTTGCTGCCTAAACACTCAACTATCTTTCTTTTGTAATGGGTCTCTCCTCCATTATCAATGTTTATGGTAGCTAGTCAGATCATGACTGTTTATTCCTTTCCATGCTTAATCCTTTCTTGTTGCTCATGCTGAGCTGTTGGTCTCTGCAGTAGCTTGTCATGCTGAGTTCTGTAGGTTAATTATGTGTTAGAAGCATTTGACCACCTAGGAGCTGTGAAATATCTTGGTAATATTTGATGGAAAGGGCCGTGGCAAACAAAGTGTTATCAGTCAAGAGAAGGGTACTTCAGTGACACAAAGAAAACCCCATGGCAGCAGTGACTTACCCTTCCTCACTTCCCCAATAACTGTAGATGAGCCCTGGCTGGATCAGTAGTTAACATCTAACAGATCTAACCCTTTGAGTTAGAGTAATCGTTCCGTTGTTTAACCCAGATTCGAACTAGTAAATTAACTTTTCCCGCGGCTCAGGGACAGCAAAACCTTTAGATGAAAATGATTCTGCTTGTGTACATTTCCCTGTCTCCTTGGGGTTGGTTTTGGTTTTCCGCAGGCCTGAAAGGGAGGGGGCGATGTTCTAAGGGAAGCCTTTTTATCGTCTTCACTTCATTTTCCTGCGAAGACTCCAAGGGGAGATGAATAATGAGATGGGAAGCTATTTTCCATGAGACAGACCATATGTTTATTTCTGCTACATTCTTCAGACTCATTTCCCCATGTAGCAAGCAACTCGAGTGCCTTCCTCAGAGGCAAAAGCGAGGATGCGTCAGCTTTGGCAATCGGAGTGATCCTCTTCTCCCTTTCACCCGGGAGTTGCGGCATGGAAAAGTTGGCGAGAGGAGTGGGACTTTGAAGAGCGCTTGACTTCACAGCTCCTTGCAAAACAAGGAACATCAATAACGCTCTTGACTGAGACAACCACACTTCAAAACACGTCGCTTGTCATTTGCTTGAGAGAGCTAAACACCATGGCTTCAGTACCTGCCACATGCATCATGTAGTACACCAAAAAATAGAGAGGTTGCTGTGATGTTGGGTGGGGGGTGGGGGTTTCTGTGTCTTTGGGAGGGTATCTGAGCACTGATTCTGGGAACAGAAGACTTCCATTGACTTCAGAGTGGCTGTCAACATCATCCTTACCTTTAGATAGAAGCTGAAATCTAGGGTATAAAGATAAATAGCTCGTTGGCATTGCTGTAGCACCTTCATCGGTCCTCAGAAACAAATGGAGGTCCCAGTTCTATGTGGAGACTCCATGAAAATGGGCAAGGGTGGGTGAGGCCTCATCATTTAAGTCTCTTGCTCATCCCTTTGCGTAGTTGGATCATTCCCCTTTTTCTACCACAGGAAAAACTTCTTCATGGTAAGAGTGGCCAAAATTTGGAATGGGCTTCCAAGGGAGGTTGTGCTGAAGAGAAGGCTGGATAGGCATCTGGCTGGGGTTACCTGCCTAGGCGGGGGGTCCGACTCAATGAGCTGTTGAGGTCCTTTCTGACCCTAGCGCCCATGAATCTATGGAAACCAGGGCACAAAACTTGGTTCTCCTGCCCATGACTTTCTCAAGTTTCTCACAGCAAAGTTGTGGCAGAAGTGGGAATAAAACCCGAGCGTCCTAACACGTCCGCTCTATAGAGCAGACTACTCTTACTGACATGGAAATTAGAAAGAGAGGTGATTCCTACTATCTCTTACCTTCCTCATCAAATAAAAAGGCCCAACGTCTAGAGAAAGCTTCCTCAATGTGTTTAACTTCCCCAGCATTATGAAAAATGGAGGAATTTCAGCAACGATGTTTATGCGCACGAGAGAAAGGGAAGAAACTAGATTAATTTTAAAAGGTTGTATTGATTGCAGCCAAGCATGAACCTGAGGCAAGGAGTGTTATGTAATTACCCACTTGGAGCTGTGCAGATGATAGAACCAGCTGTTTTCCTCTCCACATAGCCATTTCGCTTTAGCATCTTCTCAGTGCACTGAAGCATCACCAATGTAACAGATTATTGAGCTGCGCGGAGCTGTGCATCTCTAGGCTCATCAATCCTTAACTTAAAGGGACAGTGGGGGGGAGAGGGGCAGAGAGCTCAATCCCTGGCCCTTAGGAGCCAGGACCCAGCTCCTTTTGAAAGGCAAAACCTCTGATCTATTAATGCACAAATCACAGGCTGGCCTGGAAGCCAGCGCTGTAAAGATCAGAGAGCGAAGTAAAGGAATGAGAGGGCATGCTTGCTATATTTTAATTCATGCAGGAGCCCTTCAGGGCTGTGGCTAAGTTTTCCTTCTGGGATGCACCTTTGGTCTCCAAGTTCTTCAACATAATGAAGCCAATTTTCTTGTAGCTATACTGAACCACCACGAAGAGCATGTTAGGGAGAGGCTTGGGAGCAAAGATGCCTCTTCCAGGCAATTAATAACACATTGGCTCATGTTCTAACTCCCAGCTGAAAGTCACTGTGGGCTGAGCTTGTTGCCTTAAAGAGGAAACTACCAAGGAGATGTTAAGTGCTATCCATCTCATTGAAACCTAATGGGAGGTCTGTTGGCCGCTTCTGGAGGAGCAGGAACATGCCTGGGGCCCCACTTGTGCACAAACAATATGTTTGTCTGACTCTACAAAGAAAGGAAGCATTAGGGCAGGTTTGGTGTCAATGCCAAGGCACAGAGAGTTTTCTAAACTCAAATTAAAAGGGAGGAATGGCAAAAACAACTCAACCTGACAAGGAACAGCTGGTCAAAGTGACTGGCCAAGGCAGAAGAGAGGCCATGGCCAAAAGTGGAGGTGCTATCTCAAGCCTATACCAGCTCAGGGTCCTGCATCTTGTAACAGGAAGGCATTGGTTGCATGTTTGTGAGGTTTTTAGGCCTGATTCTGATCTATTCCTGTCATACAAAGACTTGGGGAGCTCCAGCTATCCCTGTGGCAGAAAATCACCTTTGTCTCTCCCCAAAGTGCCTGCTCTGGGACAATTTAATAAGGATGGGCCCAGCAGAGACACACCTTACCCTATCACTTTAGGTAACATGAGCTGGATGCATTCCTGAGGGAGGGGAGAAACCTGCTCCCTCTGCCAACCTGACTGGCAGCACATACCTGGGTGAGGGGCTTCCTTCTTTGTAGGCTAGAGTCTGCCCAGCAACTAGTGATGTATTTCAAATTGGTTGGCTGACAGCCAACAGGTGCTGGCCTCCATCAGACCAGGTAAATGAGGTCACAAGGGCTATATAAGTGAAGGACTGCCCAGGAGGACAGGGCAGCAGCCATGAGGGATACTCAGGAACAAAGAAGAGCTGGACCATCTGAAACTGGCTCTCTCTCTCAAAACTCATGATCAAGGAGCTGCCTGCCCCCAGAGGGAATCTCCAACAGCCTCTGGATGATACTTGTGAGTAAGCTAACTGAGATCTAACTAGACATATAGCTTGCTGTAACTCAGATGCGAGATCAAAGGCTTCCCCAGCCACAGGAGTTTGCTTTATGGGATTTGTCTGGTATTGCTCTACCCCGTACCCTCTTCTGACCCTACCCTTTGTAACCGATAAAGTTCTCTTTTGTGACTGGTGTAGGAGACTTATTGAGGGGTGGGTTTAATTATGCCTAAGAGGCCCCTTGGGTCTGCAGACCAAGGGAGACTCTCCTTTTTGGCCCCCGACTTGGGGAAGTGCCCCAAGTTCATGTATTGGGTCAAGTACCAATAGGACGATTAGGCCTGTGTTTCCCCACGGACACAGGACTCTGACAGTCCCTTCTCAGGGTGGTGGCAGCACGTGTTACCCGTGGACTCTGTAGTGGGGCTCGAAAGGGGGTCTGCCAGAGCTTAGGTGCCCCTGCAGAGACACATGGAGTCCAGAAAGTGGATGGGCATAGTGAGGTGGGAGGCTCAACAGAGGAGCTCCCCCTGCTGGCCCTCCACAGTCCCCATCTCCTGGAGTGGTGCCTTGGAGCCATAGGCTGCTAGAGCTAGGGAGCCAAACATTTATTTTGTGACTGTCCCTTTGCTTTGTATATGGGAAAAGTTTTATCAGCATAGGATTCCTCATTTGGGTGCCTTGAATTTGACAGGGCCACGGTGTTTGGCATAGTCCTGTTGACTGTTTCCTGGATCCCTGGTCCACAGGCCTCTTCTGCTGACTCAGTTGTACAGTGATCAGGGCGGTTTCAATTTCCTTCTTGTTCCATTGACTGAACTCACTGTCAGCCAGGTTTGAGTCTTCCTTGCAAAACCTGAATTATGTGCGGTCTCATGGCAAAGACTCCAATATCACTGCTTTCTAGAGGATGTGGTTCAGTGGACTCCAGTCCCTGGTTGTGCATGTTCCCAGGAGGCCTAATCCCTGAAAGACTTGATTAGCTAAGGGAACTGACCCCAGCATGTGCCGATCATCCCCCACTACAGAAGGCAATGAGTTGCAAAGCTTTTTTGTGGCAAAGCTTTTTCCATTTTCCACTTAAGTCCATGGGCTTTTATTGCTTCATGCCATGGAACTACAATTTAGGACAGGAAAGCATCCAAGTAGCAATTATCCAGGGTGCCCAAGTCAATAGCCTTCTTGGGAAAACAGTACAGAAATTTAAAATACAATGAGCAATCATGTCTTTACATTCACAGCCCTACCTCACTCCCCCCTTCACCTAGCCTTAAGTGCCATGCTGGGTCATCACCAGTTAGGCATGGACTCAGATAAATAAGCACGTCCTACTGCATTACCCGCTACTGCACTACCCCCCCTGCCTAATATGATGCAGGATGACCAGGGTGAGGATGAATATATGCCCGCCATTGGTATGTATCTTGTGAGGGAGCATCTTGAGAGGCTGGACCTCCATAAATCAGCTGGTCTGGATAGGTTGCACCCAAGAGTGGTAAAGGAACTGGCAGACATCATAGCACAGCCACTGAAGAGGATATTTGAGAATTCATGGTGCTCAGGCAAAGTACCTAAAGGCTAGAAGAGGGCCAATGTGGTGCTCGTCTTCACAAAAGGGAGGAAGGAAGACCCAGGAATCTACAGGCCAATCAGTTTGACCTCAATCCCTGGGAAAATTTTGGAAAAAATTATCAAAGAAACCAATCTTGACAGGCTAACAGAAGGCAACTTTCTGAGGGATAGCCAACATGGGTTTGTTATGGGAAAGTCTTGCTTGACCAATCTCATTTCCTTCTATGATTAGGTGACATAACATCCTGAACTTGGCTGGTGGCTCAGCGCTGTGCACAAGAGCAGGAGAGGGTCCGCTATGGGGTCATGACTTCTCATGTAGGTCAAGGAGTTGGGTGTGTAGCTTCTCCCAGTTCATTCCTCTGTGGCCAGCTGCCCTCTGACCTCAATAACAGGTCTCTACTGACCACGTGCTCCTAGAGCACTAGATCTCCGTTACACAAGGAGAAGGTGCTTAGCCTTTATCAGGAGAGATAAGAATTGAGAACGGCAGGCAGCTAGCTGTGGGCTTGGGATGAAAGACAGCTGGCTTTAATGCTCCCCGCAACATAGGGCACTAACCCTAACCCTGCCCCCTCTTCCCTCTTTGTTTGTGAGCCGTAATTGGCATGCCACTCCACAAACGACTGTAGCACAGCACCAAAGCCAGCAGTATCCAAGGCCAGGACTCCAGACTCTCTGTCAGTGACTTGGAAGGCAGGGAAGAGAGTTTTGATCCTATTCTTCTGGAGAATGGTTACCTTCTGTTGAATACATTTCTCTGGCTCGGAGGTATAGGTTGTAGCTCTGTTGGTCTAAGAACATAGGCAGACATGGTTCTTTCAGCAACTCTGATCTCTTTTATTAAACCAACTCAAACAGTTGGAAAAATTCTTCTTTGCAAGCTTTCGGGCATATACCCTTTGTTAGGTTGAGAAAGCATCTCCAGTTGGATGAGAGAATTGTAGCACTAGCAGAGGTTTTGCAACTGGATCCAAAACTTCTCTAGACTTGAGGTTGTTCAAACACTGGGGTTTGGTTCAAGACAAGCACAGAGCTAACTGATGTTGAAGGGTTCTTGCTGGTTGCCTCAGAGGATGGTTCTTTATGTTGCTCAAGGGCCTAGCTCTCTCGCCTTTGGGGTGGATAGGAACATGACAGCACTTTCACACTGTGCAGTCAGGCTACATGATCCCCTTTTTAGCTTTTGAAAATCAATTAGTTATTTCAACCAAGATGCATCAAAAGCAATGAGTGATTTTTTTTTTATTTTGGGGGGGCTGCTTTTTTTTTTTAATTTCCAACCGGCGATGCCTGCAAGGGGCCAGATTTTTAGAAAATACTCTCTGAAAAGGCAGCCCCTTTTCAGGGAGTCTCCATTTAGGTATGCAAATGTGGAGGCTTCCAAACCATTTTGGACATCTTAGCGCGTGCACACGCACATCTGTCTAGCGGTTCCTCTTTGCTGTCGCTAATTTGAATGTGCACACACAGCATGTAGAATAGGACCTGCCATCTGCAGCAGGTGAAATCCTGTATTTATCCAGTCCCTCAGTGCCACTCATTTGAGGCTGCATTTGCTTCTCATCGGCAAAATATAACAAAATTCATTACATCGCTTAGAGACAGAGCAAGATTGTCCCAGCACTTAAAAGCTCTGAGTTATGACTCCAGCCTTAGGGGTAAAAAAATAAAAAGGAGGCTTAAGATTGGAGGTTTAATTGATGTAGTACAAAACCTTGAGTGGGTGACAGCTAGATCTGAGATAACATTAACCTAGGTTTTTATTTCCCGACTGATGTATCTTGACAAGAGGGTACTAATGGAAATGGAGACAAAACAAGCACAAGCAAGTAATGATGCTAGTGAACAGGCCTGAAATGGCCTCTGACAAACCGGTTAAGACACCACCACCTGCCTGTGCTCTGGCTGTGCTGGTGTAACTACCAGTCGTGCGGTGTTTTCAGACAAGTCTGGAGTAAATGAAACTTTACTGTGCAAACTGGAACTATGTCTCCTCTCCTAAAAGGTCTGGCTTAGCAGGCCAGAGAGACTTGAGCCAGCCGTAGGGTGACCATATGTCCCGTTTTAGCTGGGATAGTCCTGGGTTTCAGAGGCTGGTCCCAGCCAGCTGTTGCAAATTATAATGGGCATCCTAAAAGCACAAGGGTTTAGGGCGCAATCTGGCTGGGAGTCGGGCTGGTGCAGAGCGCCTTGCAGGTGGGCAGGCAGGCAGGCACCACTACTTACCCAGCAAGCAGCCCTGCCCCTACTGCCTGGTGAGAGCACAGGGAGGGGGAGCAGTGTCCCAGATTTCCGGGATGATGTCCCAATTTTCCACGTGGTCGACCTAGCTATCAAGTATTAATCCTCCTGGGTAAACCGCTGAAGTATGATTCAACCTTCCTTCCAACTCAGTAAGAAAGTACCCCAGCAGGGCAGAGGAGCACTCGGTAATGCTAGGCTCCCAAGACAGAGCATCCGAGGGCAGTGGTGACGTACGTCCTCAGAGCTCCTTGATCCCTGAAGCTGTCTGCTAAGCCTGATCACCAGATCAAGCCTGGAGCAGGAATACCTGGATCTTCTTCTGTCTAGTGATACCAGCCTCAGCAGAGAGGCGCTGATCAGATGGTTTGGCAACCATTGATCCTTACACGGTGTGCAAGTGAGAGGTCACCCAGACCTTCCATGCCTGTGCCTAGGCAGGAGTACAGAGGAGTGGAGGCTGTACAGACCTTCCATCCCCCTTTAGACCATTGAGACAGGATCCAAAGGCCAGACCGAGTCCAGACGTTTGGTGCCTCCATGGCTGTAGTTGTATAACTGTCCAGGAATTTAACCCAAGTCCTCTGCGTGGCAAACAAGGATTCTGCCACTGAACCACAGGGGACTCCAGAAAGGCAGTGGAGACATGGCCTGGGTCTCCTAATAACAGTTGTATTCTGCCTTATGAATTGGCCTTTCGGTTTCAACAGAGCAATCTGCCATTTCCCTCCCAAACTGTCCTGCCTTGCCGTCCAGCGTAGCATTGAAATGCTAGGAAACAACCAACATCCCAGGGCAACGATTCTGTGGCCACCAATGATGGTGACTTGCCTTTCAAATCTGACTTAGCTCAGGTAAGAGTTTTTCCTGGTATGATGTCACTTTAATGTCAAGGGCTCCCGAAGTGCTCTGCAGGCTAGTATATAAATAGTAATACTTAGGGAGCCACTCCTTTAGCTACTGAATTGAAGCAGCCTTTAGGGTGAGAGGTAACAGCTGACTCTGCTGCACACTCCCCACGGCTTAGGTGTGCAAGGGAAGGAGGTCGGGCTTAATTTTTACAGCAGCCTAAACTAAAGGAAACTCCCTGGTTAATTAATGCCCAACACACTGGGTCAGAGAGAGAAAGAGAGGAAAATCTCATCCACTCCTGCATCCAATCTGAAGCTGCCAGGGAACTAAGGGGAGGTGGATTCTCAAGAAAAGTGACATGGGGGCTTTATGATTGTGAGGATTCAGAAACACAATTTTCTCTTGAATAAATGATGATCCTTTCCAGCAGCACAGTTTTCCTTGCATTCTGCTGCAACGTTTGGCCTCGTACCAAAGCAGGCAGAGAAGCCGCGTCTACTGCGCGCTGAGCTCCGCGGCACTGCACCGCTCCGGGGAAGGGGGAATCCAGGTTGCAAGCAGTGGCCGCATTCATGGCCGATGTAAACTTGGGGGTGGGCTCCTTCTCCTCCATCAGAGGACCTGACTGTACATGTGGAAGTTAATCCCTGAAAAGATGCGCTTCTCCTTTTGCTGGCCTGTGCTGAGTATTTGCAGGCAATTGTGGGCTATGTGTGACTGAGTGAAACATCTGGGTTTCAGACATTACAATGGGCCTTAATTCATTTCCTACTCACTCTCCACGGATCAAATCTACACAGACCAGACTCCTAGGAGAACATAGTGCTGGGACGAGCCTCCCACATCGAGTCCACCCACAGGCATCATCGTCACATGGCTCCTTTCACCAGCTTACCAAGATCCATCTTCACCGTCAGGAGCTTCCTTGCCCCCTACTCCCATTATTGGAAGACTCTTCCAAAACCTTACTCCTCTGATGATTAGAAACCTTCTAATTTCCAGTCTAAATGTATTCATGTCCAGTTTGTATTCATTTGTTCTTGTGCCAACATTGTTCTTCAGCTTAAAAGCTCTTTTCCCTCTGTGTTGTTTATCCCCCCGATGTATTTATAGAGAGCAATCATGTCCCCTCTTGGTCTTTGTTTTTCTAGGCTAAACAAGCCAAGCTCTTTTATAGTCTCCTCTCATATGACAGGCCCTCCATTTCCCTAATTGTCCTCCTAGTCCTTCTCTGCACCTGCTCCTATTTGAATTCATCTTTCTTGCATATGTGTGACCAGAATCGCATGTGGAAATCCAGAGAGATCTCACCAGAGCCTCATTACTGCTGCCTTCTCTGCTGGAAATGCCCTCCCCAACCCTTCCTCACCTTGAGTGTTGCCCCAATGCATTGGTGGCTCATCGTTGTCCCACGGCAGGCTCATGCTGATCCCCTTCACAGGGCAAGTTTGCCTAATTAGGTGGTTAATTACTCTCTAGTTTAAACAAGTGTCTTCCAGGCAGGGAGCACAAGAAGGCACTATTGTGACCTTCTGTAATCAATCGTTAAAGCAAGCAGCTCAGGATCATTTTGCCCATAATCAGACATCTTCGAACAATGAATGTATTTGCAATGAATGTGTCTAATTCAGTGATCCCCAGCCATAGCAGAACTGTACCCTGGGGTGCTGTGAGATCCTTTCAAGGGTGCTGCACAATATGAGCACTGTTTGGTGTGCAAGCATGCAAGATAAACCCAGAGATATCAAATAGGAATCCATAGCATCAAAAGCCTGCTGTCCTGTTGTAGGCTTCCCGAGTTCTTTGCAACAGAAGCATTGCTTTATTACCATATTTAGTTGAATATAAGATGGGTTGGGGTCAGAGTCAGACCCACAGCAGCCACCTGCCTCCCACCCCCCACTTCCCCTCTGGAGCTCCTGCCACCTCCCCACTCCACCCCACCCCACGCCCCAGCTTGCTGTCGCAGCTCAGCTCCGGCTGAGGCTGGGGTCTTTCCCTAGCATGGAGTACATGGAAACTCATGGAAAACATGGTGCAAATGGAGTTGGGGGTGGGATGGACTGGGGAGTTCAGGGGAAGGGCAGAGATTTCAAAGATGAGCCTCTAACGGGAGGGGAAAAGTCAGAGACTGGAAAGAGCCTGGGGTAGGAGCAGGCAGGTGGCAGAGGGGTCCTGCAGGGGCAAGACATGACCACCCCCCAATACTTAGGGGGTCCTGCAGCGGCAAGACATGACTGCCCCCCAATACTTAGGTTCTGCAGGGGGAGGCCATGACCACCCCCCAATACTTAGGGGGTCCTGCAGGGGGAGGCCATGACCACCCCCCCAATACATAGGGGGTTCTGCAGGGGGAGGCCATGACCACCCCCCAATACTTAGGGGGTCCTGCAGGGGCAAGCCATGACCACCCCCCAATACGTAGGGGGTCCTGCAGGGGCAAGCCATGACCACCCCCCAATACTTAGGGGGTCCTGCAGCGGCAAGCCATGACCACCCCCCAATACTTAGGGGGTCCTGCAGGGGGAGGCCATGACCACCCCCCAATACTATACCTAGAAAATTATAACAAATGTATACATTTTCTATATATCAAATCTAATAATCAGGAGGGCTGTCTTATATTTGAATAAATTACTGTTCTTTTTGTAGTCAGAATAGGAGTGAAAGCTAAAAGCTGGCATTTTCTAGGGGTTGCCTTGAGTCAAAAGGTAAAAAAGCACAGGTCCAGCTGGTGAAGGATGCCCAAGTTGATCTGTATATGAGACTAAACTCATTTTATTTTTGGTTCCAAACAAACTGCTCTGACGGCTTCTACTTTCCACGTAATCCCCGGCAGCCTTGCATGCAAGAGTTGACCAGAGACACCCCCATTTAATGTGGGAGACCTCATCAGCTCCTGGTTAGAGCCATAGGTCCCATAGGTCCCATAGGAAACATAGGAACATAGGAGCCATAGGAAACATAGCTGAGGCTTGTTTCTTTTAAGGAGACACTCTTGCGGGAGAGACTCCTTGCCGAGCGCTGTGACAGCCAGCCGCATTCATGGAGAACCAAAGCTGCCCTCGTCAGAAAGAGAGCCTTGTCTGATACGTGCTGGCTTTGACAAGCCCGTGTCAAGAGGGTGCTCCCATGGGACCAGATTACTGGCAATGGACTTTTTTCTTCCTTTGATTTTTTTTCCTCCTTTTTTATTTATTTTGATTCTAATCGTCAGACCAAAAGGAAAAGGCAGGCTTTCAGCGGAGCATAATATGACATGAATTCTCCCGTGTCCGTCCACGCAGGGCTGCTGGGAACCGGCGATGTCCATCACTCTGTGCTCTTGTGTTTCCTTCTGCCGTTCTCAGATCTTGCCCGGCCAGCTGTTCCCAGGAAGCGTGCCCACTTCTCCTGCCCCCTCATGCCTCCCGGCTAAGGATGAGCATACTGGATATGGTGGGGCAAGGTCCTGGAGAGGCCTGAGAGGCACAGTTTGGGATCAGAAAGTTTAGCTCAGTGTTATTAAGAGCCTCCGGGGAGCCTAGCCACCGCTGGGGTCTGTTGTGCTACGTTATATGAGTACCTGGGATACCAGGCTGGGAACAAAGAGTCCTTGCTCTGAAGTCTTTACAGGCAAGAGAGTTGAGTGGGGAAAATGAGTTGTCCAAATCACACAGCTGTTTGCTTGCCGAGACAAGAAGAGTCCCTATATCTCCTGGCTCCTACCCCAGTGCCTTGGCCATGCTGCCCATGTACTTGAAAATCATTGTCCTTGCTTTTGATGCCAACCAGTTCAGTCCGCTGAATCCATTTACACCAACCGACTTGGCCCAGGGAAAGAAACTAGTTTGAAATCTCAGCTTCAGAGCTGGGGCCAAATTTTCCCCTCCTGCAGCTGTTTGAGTTTAATGTGGGACCCTGCGGAGCCAACGGCTGCCTCCGTGCCTCTGACTGGGGTTGGAAAAGGCAGTGTTGACATGACAAGTGAGATGCCGTACCTTATTGAATGCCAGCATGGAAAGTTGGGCGTCTTGGAAGAAGTGTCGTGGGAGGATGGGAGAGGTCAGAAAGGCACCTGACCGCTCCAGAGAAACACGCGCAGGAGCAGTAATGCGGGCCATCGAGAGGCTCACCTGCTTCCAAGGTATTTTTCTCTCCTTGTTACTCACTCGCATCCGCCCGTTCTCCCGGAGCGGAGCCCCCCGGGAGCTTTCCCATCATCCCCAAATGTCAGACAGGCGCTGTGACGAGCCCGTCCCCTTTTTTCACCTCAGCTCTTTAGAGAGAAATGAAAGGCTCTGAGCAATGTGAATGGGGGAGAGACAGGCACTCGAGTCTCCTCCAAATGTCATTTCCTGGTGCATAAATGTCTTCATAAATACGGGCTGCGGAAGAGGCTCTCTCTGGCTATGCCGGGGGGCTGCATAGCAGCCTTCGCAGCCGGGGCAGTCCAAAGGAAGGCCGAGCAATAACTTGACCTTTGTGAAATGCCCAGTGTGTCCATAACTGTTGTATTGACTCTGTGGGTTCGTGACTGAGTGCCGCTTGTCATCTGCCATGATCTGAGGTCCTTGTTCAAGGAACTGTGGTCGTTGCAGGGGGGAGAAGGAACGAGACGCTATGTTTCTTATAAAGCAAGGGCAGGAGGTGAAATCTGATTTGAAGGGAGCCGAGCTTGAGCTACGTCGGGACTTGCCCGGCAGCTGCCCAGCTTGCGCTGAGCCCTCCTTGGACGCCTGCCTTGGGGAGGAAGCTTCTACGGATGGAGCAAGACTCAGCTGGTGACTGAAGGGCACTGCTCTGCCTTTGGAGTCGGCAGCGCCTCTCCGAGCTCTTTGGGAGCTGCTATATGCAATAAGAGCCTAAGTACCTTCGGTCGTTACGGATTTCTGGGTATTGGCATGTTTTCCTTATATTGAGCTAGATTGTAATGCAAGCTGTTCAGGTATGCTGGAGGGACGGCCAATGACAGCTGTAGGAAGACAGGGGGATAAAGTCTGGGGTGAGCTGAACTGGTCAGACCCCTCTGCTCACATCCTTTCCTTCAGGGCGAAACAGCTTGGCAACCTGCTGCAGAGAGAATGCATGCAGGGGTGTCACCGCAGCTCCTGTCACTGCAAGCCACGCTGGCAAGCCTGTCACCGGGGCCGTCAGATCGCTCTCTAACACGAGGGACGGGTCTTCCTCAAAGCCAGGTGCCCCTTGGCATAGGGGAGAGGAAAGCAGCTGGCCTGATGGAGGGCCTGACCCGGGAGGATCCTGCTGATGTGGTCCTGGCCTGAGATCCTCTGTGACCTCTGTGTGGGGGATGGACTTGAGCAGCGAGGTTGCTCCCTGTAGACTGGCCTGACAGCTGGCATGGGTGTATTGAGAGAGCAGAGCTGTGGTGCTGGTGTGAATCAGAGCTCGGGGCAAACTGCAACACCCCTACCTTCTCCAGGGTCAGAAGGCTTGCTATGCTGCTACGGGCTATAGTCACGGAGTCCAAATTTGGAAAGGTCACAGGGATCATCTAGCCCCATCCGACTGCCTTGTTGGAGCAGAGAGCAGGTACACGTGCCCCCAAAGAGCCCCACTGCACCAGGAGCTTTCTCACCCCAGGTATTTATCTGCTTAGCATGGGTCTATAGCACCCATCTGTAGCAGGCAGAAAGTTCCCTGGAGCCAAATAGTGGCTGAGCCTATGCCACCTAGTCAGCAGGAATCTATGCAGCTGCTGGAAAGTCAGGTGTCCCCCAGGATCTGAGCCCTGACTATTGCTGCAGGGAGGGAGGAAGGAAAAAAGTCCATGGAGGTGTGAGTGAGGCTCTTTGAAAATGAGGCGAGAGGGTCCCAGATCTCTGTACTGAGCCCCTTTGCTTTCAAGCAGCCTGGTCTAGCTCTAGAGAAAGCTGCCTCCTGCCTCTTTCTGGTGCTAGATCACCAGGTATCTAGCTATACTCCAAAGAGCAGAGGGAATCCCGTCCTTGGGGCTGGCCCGTGCACTCCGAGGAGGCCAGTGAGGAGGTGCAGAGAGGAGCAGCGGGGCCTCTCTCCTCTCAGCGGGATGGCTCTTTTGATCATGCAACCCGTGGCTTTTCCTTCTTCTTGCTCACAGCGGGCCGGCTCCTGGGAGAGGCGAGACATGCTATGAAGAGCTGTAAATCTGGGATTCGCTCCAGTGGCGAAACTCCTGTGTAAAAGCCTGTTAAACCTTCTTCTGCTGGTTTTGTTACTCGCCATCATCTCAGTGCTGCCCCCTTGCCCACGTATACCCAGAGGAGGGCACGTGACTTAGGGTGTGGGGGATTCTTAGCACCCAGCAACAAGAGGAAGAATGCCAGTCCTCGGAGCAAGGCGGGATCAGCTGTTCCCTTCAGCAGGGATGGAGGATGATGGATTGACTGAATATTCACTTCATTAACTGTCATTTGTCCTATTGTGTTTGATGCACATCCCCACACCGGTGCCTAATGACTGCTGTGGAGTCTGCTAGATTAATAGAGAGATGCTGAAGTATTGCTCTGGCCTTGCAGAGACCCAAGGAAAAAAGCAGTGGCTGGATGCAGGCGTTCAAGGTAAAGGAGTGGGATCGGGGACATGCGGGATGACGGGATGGTCTGAATGTGTGGTAATTGCAACATGGACACACGCGTGCCTTGATGTAAGGGTGTTTACACACCCTTACGGCACATGGCTAATCTGGGGTGGGTCTCTCTCCCACTGCCAGTCTCCCCCGTTCCCCGCCACCCATTCTATCCTAGATCCAGGAGTCCCATCCCAATACATTTTCATCAAAATTGGCATATTCCCATCAGTGGTTTAGTCTCAGTAGACTGGCATTTTCCAATGGAAACCCATGTAGTTGAAGAATTCCCAACCAGCTCCAACTCAAGGGGATGTCATCCTTCCATCTTATTGCATGCAACCTTGACTTGTGACGTCTCGTGACTGGTAGAGCCATCCATAAAAAGAGTAGGCCGCGTCCTAGTTGCGTGGACTTCCACTGTTGTTGGCTGCAGAAGCTGGTATGATTTATCCCCACCAGCTGTATGGGGCACTTGGCTTTGTCCTTTTTGCTTATCTGAATGCCCTGAGGGTCAGAGTGAAGAGCACCAGCAGTTGTGTAGGGCAAGCCTGTGGGTAGAAGACCAGGGAGTGCTGCAGGTCAGGATTTGGGGACAGCAGCAGACCTCTGTGGTCTGGGACTGAAATAACAGAGGGTGGCTGGGACTGGCAAACCGGGTACACTCCAGCACAAGCCAAATTGTTGGTAGTGGGAAGCACTCTTTGCTTTGTGTATATCTGTGGTATAGCTGCTGAGCTCGGTCCTTCTGAACTGCCCTGCCGTCGAAAGCTTTCACTCCTGGCCGGCGTCCCTTACAGAAACAGGAAAGGAAGACAGGCTCCCGGAAGAGGTGAGTAGACAGCAGGGCAGCACCTGTGAAGGAAGAATTAGGAGGAAAGCAGGGAGCTGTAGATGCCCAGGTACATCATAAAGAAGCTTTGCCAAGTGCCCGCTGGATCTTGTTCTCTTGTTTATAATAAGTAGTATTGTTGGTTGAAGTCTACCGTGTTACTGCTTCTGAGGATGCATCCCCTGTTTTACCTCCTTAGTATTCAAAAGGTCTGTTTCCCTGGATATTTTTTTTTATCAACTGCACAGAAAATCCATGGCAGGCCAAGAATTGATACCACTCTAGCTGGGTTGATGGACAGCGTTCAGAGCAGACAGCTGAGTTCGTTATTTTACAGATGTGCAGAGACGCTTGCAGCTGCCATGACTCTTAATGCAGAGTGAGGGAAAGACAAAGCAAGAATGAACAGAAGTAACATCTCCATGCGAGAGCAGAGGTGCATGTGTGTGTGTGTGCACGTCTGAGAATCAAGCTAAGCACAAAAGTTTATCTTAAAGGAGGTTTAGGCTCCTAACTCCCTTCTCTGGCCCATGGTGGCTGCCTCTCGAAAGACAGCAGAGTTTTTAAACTTGCAACGCCAAGAAAACAGGTCAGACAATCATCAAGTCTTGCACTCTGCACCGGTACTGCACTTCAGCCAGGTATAAGCACATCCCTAATTTTAAGCACAGGAATAAGTCCATGGACTTCAGCTGCTTGAAGTTTAGACGTGCACTTCCCAAAGCATTGGGCGTGCGTCTCCCCATGGGAGGCACAAGCCAGAGGCATGGCCAAAGCTCTCTGTCACACAACAATCTCTGCTTGCATTTGTTGTTAAAATGAGGCTCAGGCTATGATTGTTGCAAAGGAAGCTTTGGTATACAGCTTGATCACAGCCAGCCTTGAGGTCTGCCTGAGGTTTCGGAGAATCCAAAACGCTAAGCCAAAGCGATTTGACCTGCTGCTTCCTGATCACTATGTGCCTGCGCAGAGGAACAATCAGTGTTTTGCCTGGCCTGCACATGACATGTCTTAATGGCCAGATGTCATATCAAGGAGATTCATGTCCCTAAGTATAGGGCAAGCTTCTGCAGAGGGGGTGAAGGACCGGCTGAGGCAGGCAGACACGGAGGACATTTCCATTCAGCTGGGTAGGTCTCCATCCCCCCAGGACACGGTGACAGTGGGGAGCCATTAAGACCACGTTCTTGAAGTTGGCTTCAGCTTTCCAAATGTTTTGGAGGCTTACAGCTTCTTAAGTCAGCTCATGGGGATGCACAAGGTAGAGCCGTGTCCCCTACAGATCACAGGGTGGGTTTGAAAATATCGCAGCAGATCTTACCTGGAAGAGGTGGAGAGGAAGGGCGTAGTGCTGTAGTGTCGTGTCGAAACGGTCTCTATTCCAGAATGCCGCAGTGCTTTGAAACGTCTCGGGGACTGAAGACTCTGCCGGCATTTGGGTGGGCTGAGTACAATGTTGTGACATCTGCCTGCGGCCGTTCTGGAGGCAAGGCTTGTTCTGACTCGGTTTGGGATGAGAGGCAGTGAAGGGCCATGTGGCTGCGTGCCTGTCTGGGCAAGGCACGGTGCAGGAGACAAAATGCAGGGATCAGCTTGGCTTAGTAGGAGCCAGAAGCTAATTTGGAAAAATGCAGAAGAGAAGACCCATTCCCTTGAGCAAAGCCTAGCAGGAAGCTGGCCGGTGATGAAAAGAGCGCAAAAGAGCAGGACATCCTTCTGATCCAGCTTCTGCAAACAGTCACGAGCCCTGACCTCACGTATATGGAGCGGCAGTGACTGGGACAAGAGCATTTAAGAGCTTGACCCTGCTTGCCAGGGCTTCTCTCTAACACCTTGTCACAAGCAAGGGAGTCACCGAGGGCCCTTCTCTGCTGGAGATGAGAGCCACAGGACTGTAAGTCAAAGGAAGAGTAACCCAGGAAGCCAGCTGCAGTGCATGCCTGGTAGCGACAGGGAGATGGATGGCTCCTCAGGTCACCCATGCCAGGACCCTTGGGGAAGCAGGTTGGTGAACTTAGCCTGGGATGCAGCTTGCTGCCTCTTGGGAGCTGCTTTTGGCAGAGCATGGGGGACACACTTGGGAAAGGTGGGGGAGACCAGCCCAAAGTCACTAGCAGAGCTGGCTTCAGGTTTTTACCCTGGTCCCTAGCACTGCATTCAGACCAGGCACATCGGACCAAAAGGCATCATCTGAGTCATCAAGTCCGGTCCCTTATGTTCGCAGGTGTTCCTTGAGGAAAGAAATCCCTCAAGAAGAAAGCAATATGCCAGAGCTAGCAGCACAGAAAACCTCCTCAACCCAGGAGCGACTGGAGCCTACAGTCCCTGTTAGAAAAGACCAGGACCTGTATCCATTAGGCTGCCGAATCTAGATAACTAAAGTGCTTCCTTCCTCTCACCCCACCAAGATAAATGCTGTCCTGGAAAGTCAAATGGAAACGTCGGTCCCCATCACAAGGGAAGGGGCAAAGCACAGCAGCTACAATTACAGCCAACAACGACTCCTATTTAACTAAAGAGGAGAAGGAAAGCATTGCAGCCCGGAAAGAACAGCAGGCAAGGTGAGCCTGAAGGTAAGCATGAAACCACAATCGCACGTCCGTTAATTAAGTGGGAGTGCATGAGAAAACTTACGGTGTGCCCGTGGTCTATTGCTTTTGCTCTGTAGCTCGCGCCCCCCAGCCAGCGGCTGTCATTCAGATGGCAACGTCTCTGCCTCTTCCCGCGGGCCCCTGCAGCTCCTGGCACCCTGTACCCCAATCTGCACAGAGCCTTTGGGTGGCACAGCCAGGCAGATAATAAACACCATGTGTGTGTTGATGTCCAGGCAGTGAGAAAGAGAGAGAGATGTAGACATGTGGATAGACAGATAGATAAATAGCTTGTGGTAGGTTGATCATGAGAGAGTGATTGATCCAGGGAGTATGAAATAGATAGATGGGTAGATACGTGCAGGGGGTATGAAATGGGGAGGCAGAGAGTGAGGTCCAGGTTAACAGATGCAAGGATGGCTGAAGGGGACCCCAGTGACCCCCAGCAAGACTTCTTCAAGGTGTTGTCACTTCTGGGCAAAAGGGGCATGAGGGGAGCAGGCAGAGCTGGTGGGGGGACACAGGCATGAAAGACATGCCTCCTTTCTCTGTCCACCGCCAGGGCTTACAAAATCCCCGGATGCGTGCAGTTATTGAACCCAGAGGCGAGAGGTTTAGGTGCACAGCTGTTTTCATTAGCTGCCAGCGTGGTGACAGGAGCTGCCCTTGGCTGGCAAGGCTCCCCGGCACCGGCGAGGTGGGGAGCAGCGACACCGATGGAGGGTGGGGTGGCGGAGGCAGACGTGCTGCTCCCATCGGCCCGGCAAGGGGTGCGTGTGCAGCGCACGTGTGCAGAATGAAAACCAACAGTGATATTTATAGGCGTAAGGGGACCACCGGCATGTGCCGTTCCCTCCCAGCCATGTGGATTTGACAGGCTCATCCATCTACCCAGCATGCTGAGCTAGTCTCTATGGAAAGGCGGCATTACTGTCACTCCCCAGAGCTATTTGGAGTCTGTCACTGCAAACGCTGGCCTGTGGTTAAATTCAGACTTTGGGATGCAGAGCTTGTCCCCAGCAGAGGCCTTCTCGGTAAACAGTCCTCAGCTTAAATAACATTTCAGGCCAGGTAGCGGCACGGTCGGTAGTGCATTTGGTTGCGGCATGGCCGTGGTGACAGGTTGACTTGGGACCTGTGGGTGAATGCACCACGTTGTGGGTTCTTAGCTCTGGAAAGCAGGTGCTCCAGCCTGATCCATGGATAAGCTCGTGCCAACCGGCTGCTTCCTGGGTGACTGGCACCTGCTGGCAGTGGAAGACATTTGCCACTCAAAAGCAGGCAGTGACGTACAAGGGTATTTCAGAGCTGTTTCCCCGCCCTGCCGTTCCTCTTTGTCAGCTGCATCTTGCACGCTGAGAGCCGTGGGTCTGACGCTTGGGACGATGGAGGGTGCGCTGACCATCAAATGGAGATGCCGCGTGCCACACAACCACTTGGGGACAGTGTCTTGCCTTTCAACAAGACGCGCCCTCTTTGCTGGCTCACACATGGCAACACCTGGGCAGGAAACGAGACGGCAGGGTTGTGTCTCTGCAATTCCAGTAGTCCGTCCGTCCGTCCGTCCTCTCCGCGTGCAGGGAGCTGACCTGTTAACTCCAGTCTGCCATCTAGATTGCACCAGAAGGCAAAGAGGGGTCCCAAATGGGGCCCTGGAGTTGCACGGTGGGCATCTCTTTTAAATCAAGCCTTTTGTGGCCAGATGATTCAGTCATGCCTGGCATGGCTGTGCCTAGCGCAGTGGTGGAACGAGTGCCTCTTGCTGAGTCTCTTCTGGCAGCACTTGGTGGAAAGCCCCGGTTGTTTGGCCTCTCCTTTTGCCCCCTGGTTCTTTCCTACCTAGCCATCCCCTGTGATGGGCTGGCAGCAAAAAGGATCGCCAAAGCAAAGCAAGCTCCCCAAGGGTTAATTCTTCAGCTGCGTTCCTTTGTGTCGGAGGCCATCGATTAAAGCCTCGAAATGCCTGTGGGACTGGAACTGTAAAAGTGAGGATTGATTAGGACATGATCTATGCACTGAGCATGGGCAAGGATAAGCTCCAGGGCAGATCCTGTCAGCTGTTGGGCAGGCAACCTCCAGCTGACCTCAGGCATTCAGGAGGAGGAGTACTCAACACAGGAGGCTCTGGTGTGTGCATGGGAGCGTGAGACGGATGGTGTGGACACTCCAGTGCGCTTGGGAGCATGTGCATGTGTGGTGTAAGGGAGGACAAATGGGACGTAGCGTAAGCTGGCTTAGACCCATCACCCCTGGAGAGTCATATAGTGGCTTGGGCCTTGGCTTCCCCATCTGCAGGGTGGGTATAATAGCATCAACCTGCTGAATGTGAAGCAACAGGCATGCCTGTGTGTGCAGGCACATCAGGGGTGAGCACAGTGGGATATCTGAGTGGCAAAGAAGCAGGTGTGTACCTGGAAAGGAATCCCAGGGCCTTTCTAAGCTACCCCTGTGATCTGTCAGAGGGTGGTTGTCAATATGCACGCGTCTCCTTCAACGACCAGGTGTCTCCCCACCTGGACATGGGAGACGAGGTAGTCGTTATATACCTAGACTCCCAAAAGGCTTTTGATCTAGAATCCCACGATATCCTCACGGGAAAACTGGAAGATTGAAGGCTGACCCACTCGACGGTTCAGTGGGTGGGAAACTGGCTACAGGGTAGGACCCAGAGACTTGTCATGCCGTCCTGGCACAAAGCGACCAGTGGTGTCCCTCAGGGGTCCGTGCTTGGACCGGTGCTTTTCAACATCTTTATCAATGATTTGGATGTGGGGGTGAAAAGCACACTGGCCAAGTTTGGGGACAACACCAAGTTATGGGGCGGTGTGATCACATTAGAAGATGGGTTGCAGGTACAGGCAGATCTGGGCAGACCAGAAGCAGATGAAGTTTAACACTTCCATCTGGGGGCAAACAACCCTCAACATACATACAGGCTCGGTGGTGACAGCTTGACTTGCACCACGGCCAAAAGGGACCTAGTACAAATGATTGACCATCGCATGACTATTAGCTGTCAGTGCAAGGCGGCGGTCAGCAGTATGCCGGCATGCATCAACCGATGCATCTCGTGTAAAACTAAGGAGGTGATACTCCCCCTGTACTCTGCACTGGTGAGACCGCAGCTGGAGGATTTCGCCCAGTTCTGGGCACCGCACTTCAATAAGGACGTGGAAAAACTTGAGAGGGTCCAGAAAAGAGCCACCCGTGTGATCAGGGACTTGCAAGGCAAGCCAAACGAGGAAAGGCTGAGGGACTTGGGCCTCTTTAGCCTCAAGAAGAGAAGGTTGAGAGGGGACTTGATAGTGACTTACCGCTATATCAGAGGAGTGTATCAGGGCTCGGTGAACAACCGCTCACTAGGGCACCCCTGGGGAAGACCAGGACCGCTTTAGGCTTAATACCAGGAAAAAACTTCATCCTAGTCAGGGTGTCCAGACTGTGGAATAAACTCCCTGCAGCGGTGGTGCAGTCACCTACCCTGGAGGTTTCAAGAGGAGACTGGACCATCACCTTGCTGGGGTCACCTAACCCCAGTTGTCTGGATCTGATGATCTCCGAGGTCCCTTCCAGCCCCTAACAGCTATGAATAAAGCACGAATACCGCTCCCCTTGTTCTGAGACAAAGCCGCCGTAATGCAAAGCACTCCAAAACCTTCACGATGAAACTCGTTTGCGTATGAAAGCTCCAATTTGCTCCTTAAGAGGAAGCTACTCTTCTCTATTGCATTAAGGAATAATCAGGGAGAAGCCATTAGTAAAGCATGCCAGGGAAAAAAAAAATCACTGAATAAACCTATGATGGGAATTGTGGGGCAGAAAGAGGGTGCAATGTACCATACAGAGCCCGGGGAATTTCAGGACTTCGTTAAATAAGGTTAGTGCAATGGTTTTTTGTGACAAAAAACATACTTGCACAGCCCAGCTTGGTGGGGTTGGGAGGGCATCTGCTCATATGTACGGCGTCCTGTGTAACAGGGTTCTGGTTCAGACTCGGCATTCGGGGTCACAGCGCAAACCGTAAAAATGAGCGAAGCATGCTGAGCGCAAGCCCTGGATAAATGATTTCCCCCTCCCTAATTTTTTTAAATACTGCTAATTGATAGTTGGATTTCAGCATATTTTCTAGGGCCAGTGTAGCTCAGGGACTGTTAGCATTTTCTTGACAGCCTCTGACCCCAGTTCACCAAAACAGTTAACCAAATGCCTACTTCGAAGCACGTGCTGAAGTGTTTTGTTGAATACAAGTGGATTTGAATAGATGCTTAATGTTAAACGCAGGCTGAGAGGCTTTGCTGACACAGGGCCCTTATTTTTCAGGTGTTTAGAAGCAAAAATTTTATGTTGGGGATTTGGGGGGGGGGCAGAGGGAGGGTGACAGCTCATCAGTTCTGCAAACACTTTCCATAGGAGAAGAGGCAATATTAACCCCCAAGGCACAGAGAGAGGAGGTGACTTGTCTGCGGTGACTGCTGGCTAAGGCAGGATTAAGACGTGACTCCCCAACGTATTACCCGGCATCCCCTTCTGCAGCTACAGGTGTGTGCATATGTGTGCATACACACACACGTGTGTGTTGAATCTATTTAAATCATATGAAAATAGGGATCGCTCCCTTTTTAACAGCAGATATGCAAGGTGGACAAGATCTCTTGGATGGAATTGAATTCGCCCCCTCCTCCCCTTCCCTCCAGCCTGTTCAGCAGTATTCCTTAACTGGGCATCCAGGGCTTTGTACCATCTGCCTTTAAATAACTCAGGGAGTGGAGCATCACTGCTTCCCTTCCGCCGTATAACACAGCTCACAATTAGGAAGTTTTCCCTGGCATCCAGGTGGCCTTTCCCTTTGCTTCACAGCTCCAAAATAGCACATGCAGCTTGTGTGTATGGGGAAGAAGCAGAATCCTGCAGCCTTTTTCATGCGCTGGACATTTGCATTTTTCTGGTGGTGGGAGGGCACATGAAGGGTCCAACAGAGCTTTCTGCTTTGAACTCAGCCTAAAAGGCATCTTCTGAGTAGCCGTTACTAGTGAGTAGGCAGTGGGCTTGACTAAAAATGAGCCAAACCTGGGAGCGCGGGGGCTTCATAAGGACTTCTGATTCTCCCTATTAAGTAGTGGAAGCCAACGCTCATATATATCTCTAGGGAAACCCAGACTGAGTGCAATGGTGCTGGCTTTTATGCAGTGCCTTTTTATTCTCAGGGTATCTCGGTCAAAGCGCTCCACAAGGCACAGTGCATGAGAGAGAGTTGGTGATTGCATGGAGGCGAATTCAGCAGCCTTTCTCTGCTTGACAATAGCTCCCTCCTCAGATAATGCTGCTTCATCTGCTTCTCTCTGTGCTACGCTCAAGGGCCCCAGGGCCCTGGGAAGGACCAGCCCTCCGTGTAGACTCCACTGATGCCTCCCTCCTCTCACCAAAGGATTATATCCCCTGCTTTGCAGAAGCAAGTGGCATAATGGCTTGCTTCATCTATAACGTTTAAGGATCACCCAAGCTATATCCAAGCCTCCAGCATCTAGATCCTACAGAGACTGGTGCCCTGCAAATGTGACTTCTGGATACAAGCATGGCATGAGTCATTTGTCCCTGATTCTACCACTAAAACCATGATAAATGTATGGTGAATATAAGGAGGTAAATGGTGCCATGCTGGGTCACGCCAAAGGTTTATCTAGCCCAGTATCCTGTCACCAACAGTGGCAAGCAGTAGGTGGGACTATCCCATACATATACTCTTTTAGTGGGAGCATATATGTATGGGGCATCCCCTATAATGATCCATACCTTGTCACACCTCCCTGGCATCTACCAGCATTGGTTTTAGGGACATCAGAGCATACATCTCTAACTCATCTATTTAATGGACCCGTCTTCCATGAATTTGTCTAATCCCTTTTGTGCCTGGATATACTATCTGCCTCCACAACCTCTTGGGCAATGAGTTCCACAAGTTAAAAATGTGCTGTATAAAGCAAACCAAAAAAAAAAAAAGACCACTACCTGTTGTTTGTCTCTTGTTAATGGCAGCAGGTGTCGGTGCAATTTTTAAGAGAGCAAAAAGCAGACCCTGTCCTACCTGTTAGGTACGTAAGTGGTACTAAGGAATAAGTTTGGTCCTCTTCTGTCCCTGAAAAAAATGTTAAAACAAAAAGGGAGTGGAGCCATCTCTTCCTTTCCCTCCCCGCACTTAATCAGAAGATGCATTAAAAGCCATGAATGCATTTCCATTTGTCAGAGACTTCAGCAGGACGGGATAAAACTGCATGGAAACTTGAGGGCCTTGGTGATACTCTCCTGCCTAAGATCTAGACAAGGGCCTCACACAGTGTTGATGGTGTCCTTTGCGAGTGTGGGCAGAGAGGGAGGAAAGCAAGGAAATAAAAGCAGATTGTACGTGTCACGGAGGGCACGTATGCTTCATGTCAAAGGAATTAAGCTTTTGTGGAGTCAGAGGTAAAAAATATAAGGCTGGAGAGGCTGGCTGGGGAAGCAGACAGCGGACTCGTGATTGTTGAAGGACAACGGCGTATAAGATTATAGGCCCTTAGGGACCATGCTGGGAGAGAAACGTCAGGCTGTCTATCCCAGCTCCCTTGTCCTCAGAAGATACATGCTGTCTAAGCACAGGGATGCTGGAAAACACCATGCTTCTGCCACATCACAGGGATACATGCAGGGGAAAGCCCTTCATGATCCCGGCACACACCTTGGGAGTCAAGTGGCTCCAACATCAGCTCGCTCACCGCTCACCCTGCTCTGCTGAGCCAGGACATCTGGACACCTCAATCAGCGGACAAGGCCCCGGGACTCACCTGAGCAATGCTGATAGGTGTAGCAGTCCCTGCTGTTCCCATGGGCGAGCACTGTGCCCTGCCCTGCAGTGTAAGGAAATGGGAGCAACGGCAGCAGAAATCACGCAATAAGAGCAAACCTAGATGACAGGCAACCGCCACATTTTTGATCTGGCCCTCCCGTACACTTATAACAATCTACAACCCTTGACCTTCAGGACTGACTTCTGAAAGGCGAGTCCAGTGAATGCCTATGGACCTGTTGCACTCCCCAGATCATGTGCAGAGGTGGGCTCGAAGGCACCCAATGAATGCCCCATCTGGTAGGGCTTTCCATGCTCCAGCATGCAACCCCCTTGGAAAGAATTGGCACGTTGAAGCATTATTGTATGGGCTAATCAAGGAGTCCTAAACACTGCTGGTTATTGCAATGGAAACTCTTTCCTGCAATGCCCTGGCCAAATACCCTGTGCACATCTGGGAGAAGCTGGTACTGCGGCAGCTGGAGTCCGGGGGTGCACGACATTGCAGGGTGCTACATAGAGATGAATTGCAACCGTGACCCTTTCCTGAACAGAGGCATTTTCTGCTCTGTCATCCTGAGTTTTCCGGCTTCCTTTGCCAGACTGTTCTGAGGGAAAGGGCAGTTCAAGTCCTCCCCCACCTCTGGGCACCGATGTTCTTCCACTGCCATCTAGCGTCTGCTGCGGAAACGTCTCCCCTGTTTTCCAGCATCCCAGAGGGACTGAACCCTGTCCTGGCATGCTTTTAGGTGTTGGTTCTTACTTGTATTATTATAAGGTGGCTTCAGAGAAGCAATAGTGCTTTCCGGCTGACTACTCACAGTCGAACGCAGGGTGGTGGTAGCTGGTAGGAACAAGAGTTTGCCTTGGTTATTTTCTCTCCCAGTCAAGCCCCTGGTGCAGGAGGCATTGCTAGGAAAGGCTGGCATCACTCAGGCTTCAGCCCTCTGTCTCCAACCCCAGCTCCTAGGCGCAGCCAAGAGGAGGCTCGAACCCTCTGGGGTACAAAGTGGCAGGACCTAGTTTCCTTGGCCAAGGCTGTGCTTTAAACCAATATGTTGTAGTGTTCCCTTTTGTCTTAAGGGAGAGAGAAAACATGGACAGACGAAGAAAGCCCTAACCCTGACCATGAGCAGGCCTTTCCTCACCCTTTCACTTGCAGAAGAGGTTTGAACCTACCCAAAGCCATTGGCCATGTGCTAGCCATAGGCCAAGGTCTGAGGCTGAGTCCTTCTCCTATGGCTCCCAGCTTCAGTTCTTGGCCTCTTTAGCAGCCTAGAGAGGGCCCAGCCTGCCTCCCAGGTTCAAAGCCCTCTCTGTAGTGGCTCTCAACCTTTGAGCGAAGCCAGGGGACAGGGCCCCTGACCCCTGCCCACTCCAGAAGACATGCCTGAGTTGGACTGGCTGGGAAACACGTGGTCATGGCTTATTGTCAGAGTGTCAGGAGCACAACCTCTTTTGCATTTAGGTGCAATCTCAAAATAATGTAACTTGCCAAGGGACAGGGATGACTTTGGAGGTTGGTAATGACATAGCAAGACTTTGACTGCAGGTTGCCCATTCCCCTGTAGCCATGGTCAGCAGCAAAGCATGAGGTATGGCTTGCAAATAATATTTGGCAGAAATAATCCCTGCACTTCCCACGGGCTCCTTTGTGGCACCCTCAGCAGCCTGGATGTGGACCAAATGGCTGCCAACTCGCTCCTTTAGGCCTGGGATGCTAGAAGAGACCCCTGCTTTCTCCTGTGGGCAGCAATATTGTTCCTGAGCCTTTGTTCACCAACAGGAGATTTAAAGACACGTCATGAAGCCGGCAAGAGTTATTATACCTGTTCTACAGCCAGAGAAACAGAGGCAGGTGGAATGACTTGCCCAAGGTCACCCAGTAGGCCTGTGGCAAAGTTATGGATAGGTCCCTCGGTCTCCCAAGTCACAGCTGAGCACTGTCACCCCAGGGGCTGCACTGGAGTTGTGATTGCTCAAAGAAGCTATGGGAGTTAGGCTCTTGTTTCTGCTGGGACTCAAAGCTTCATGGTCAGGGCCACGAAGCATCACTGAAATGGCCACAAAACCCATCTATGATGCCCTCTTCCTCTGCCTCCTGAGTCCACATGAGTTTCCCAGGCACCCCTGCCCCAACAGCCACTCTCTGTGATCTGCCACCTTCTTTTGCTGCCTTCTCACTGCAAGACAAAGGGCCCGGCACTTTCCCTGGCATGGGCTGAGATGATTTAGGATCCCGTTAACCCCAGACATGAACTGTGCTCCCATTGGCCACTCAAATTTATTTCTGCAGTAGCAAAAACATCTCGGAGAGTCAGTTTGATTCTGTGATGGATTGAGCTCGCCGCAGAAATGAGGTTACTCCCTGCAGCCACAATTATAAATATTAGCAGATTAATGGCTATGTTAGATGGTTGCTACCAGAGAGAGTTTGTCACCGTTTTCATCCAAAGTCCTTGAAACTTGCCTTGTAATAATTAAAAAAAAAAAAGAAGAAATGAAAGCCTCTGGATAGAAGCAGATCTTCCACAAACTACGTTGTCTGCATGAACCGGGTGCACAGCAACCCAAAGACCTGCACCAGCTGGTCATGCACACACCAAAGCAGGTCTGTGCAGTCATAAAGTGAGAGCTTCCTGGAAGGGCTGGGGATGCTATTACCATGCTGACTGGGGCAGATTTACTCCTGATGTGTCCAGGAGGCAAACAGGAGGGGATCCAGCCATAGGGAGCCCAGGAAAAACTCGAGGAGACTTTATCCTGATCTGGCGGGACTAGGGGACTCTCAAGGCTGTTAGCCATCTTTAGGCTGCCTGAATTTGGGACACCGTCGTGTAAAACAGAGCAGCCTCAGGGCTGCTCTAACTTGCCACAGCTTCCCATGGCTGTTATTTGGGCTGTGCAGTGTGCAGACCTACTCCTGATCCATCCCCTGCCTCCATGCTAAGTACATTTCCTGACCAAAGACCTTGTGCCAGCTCCTCATGTCTGTTGGGCAGGGTGGCATTCTCAAAGAGCCTTTTCCAGAGACTTCAAACCTGCGGAGGCAGCTGCAGTGGCTTTAAGGACCCTGAGTGTCACCAAGAAGTCCCTTGTCTTTTTCTTGAGAGCAGGTGTATTGTCTGAAAGGCAGGTAGGCATCTAAGCAGGGTGGCACGGGGCTCTAAGCTGGGATCATCCAGTGCACAAGTAAGATGCAAAGGACATGCCACCCTCCCAAGCTTTGCACCCCCATCCGGAGGCCCCATTACCAGGGCTCTTTTCCCCTGCCTGGATGTGTTTATCAGACAGGAGGGTTCCTCCCTTCCTGCTTTAATGATTAGACAACCCTGCCCTAATTGTCTGCTGACAGTCACTGTCTGCTCCCTGCACTAAAGGGAGGTCCCACTGTGCTCAGGGTTATGTTGGTGGCATGGATCCAGCCTCTGGGGTCCTGTTTGCAGCCTGGCTCTTCTGGATGGAGCCAAGTCCCCACTCAGGATTTGTCCCTTGGACCTTTGCTGCCAATGCAGGTGGAGGGGAAAAGCCAGGAGATCTGGGTTCAATTTCTGGCACGGCTGCTGCTTCACTGGGTGACCTTGGGCAAGTCCTTTTCCCTCTCTATGCCTAGGTTTCCCCTCACCATCTAAATGATAAGCTGTCTGAGGCAGGGACTCCCTTAACTCCAAGTAGGTACAGCTCCCAGCACAACAGAGCCCTGATTTCCATAGGGGCTGCCATAACACAGCAGTGCGAAGGCGTAGGCCATGCCAGAGCATGGCTTAATACAACCACTGGCCAGTGCATATGCAATGCATACAGAGCCCCGCTCATAGCATGGACTGAAGTAATTCCCTAACGAACACAGAACAAGGCATTGCATATCAGGCTTGCACAGAAGTGCTGGGGAAGCTGCTCATTAGTGTTAGAGGAGCCTCCAAGGCCAACAGATAGGGAGCAAATTGATGAGACAGGACACCAAATGAACTATCAGAGTGACTCGGCCACAGGTGTCCCCTATCTGGTGGGAAGAGCGCATTAATTGGTGAGAGGTAGGATGTGGATGATGCCACTTAAAGGTGTTTCAGTAATTGGTGAGATCCAGGACGTGTAGGCTGTAAACACAAAGTTGTTTTGTCCAGCGTATAAAAAGGGAGCCCTTAATACTTTGTACTGAGCTTAAGTCTGTGCCTGTACCATACCTGCAAATAACTCAGCTGGCACCATGTACCAGCCGGCTGTGGATGCTAGTGAATAGGCTTGTTCGTAGGCAACAAACCTGGGGGAGCTTTTGTTACTAGGCACTGAAGCCTGCAGTCTCTTCCTTAGGATAACAAGCTCGGCACGGGCACGGCATCACAGACAACTGACAGCGTGCACTGACGGAGCTTGACGTGACCGATAACGCCTAAGGCTCCACCAGAGTCCGATCACAATACTGGTGGAGCCCTCCACAAGGCTTTGGCAAGGCAGACTTCCTTGCTACCCTCCCAAGAAAGGCACGTTGGAGGGCAAAGTTTTATTATCCTGCATTTATTTTCCTAGAACTGGGTCAGCTTCTCCTCCAAGCCTTTCCACAGCTGCCTTCTCCTTCATTGTATGGTTCCCCTTGGCCGATGGAGCAACAAGTCTCTTCTTAATTATCACTTTCCACTCACCCTGTTGTGGCTGCAGTGCGCTGGTTTAATTGTCCTCACCCTCATTAGCACAGCTGTGTTCTTTCCATTGCACCTTTCACTGGATTTTAGACTGTCTCATATGCACTTCCAAGGGAGCACTGCTCTAACTGGCTTGGGAAGAGAAATTACAGACAGCCTTATGGACTCAGGGCAGCCCTTTGGGATTACAATGTGGGGGTCTCTCCATGGGCCCCCTGCTCTTTTTCAGGGGGTGGGAAAGTCTGAAATCGCTGTCATAGCAGCAGCGCTCGAGGCTGAATCTGTCCACAGAATGATACCTGAGCACTAAGAGTAGAAAAATCTGTCCAAAATTCCCTCTAAAATCCGCCCTCCAGGCATCAGGTTCTCAGACAGGCCCCAGCTGCTTTCCCCCTAATTTGTGCTCAGGGGAAAAGGCAGCTTCGTCCTGCTAAATTCAGATCCCCACTGCTACAATGATGATAGCCCAGACCGGTGCAGCCCCAGGCTGGTACCACACCAAAGGCAGCTGTGCCACATGCACCTGGGAGCTCTCCCTCCCTGTGCACAAGCAGGGGGCAAGGTGGTGCCTGGCATGGACAAATGGACCCACCAGTCCTTACTGGAACAGAGAGCTGCCTGCACTCCTGCCAGCACGGGGCAGCATGCCCGAGGCTAACAGAGCCTGTCTTACTGGGGTGTTGCAGGCCTGTTTCTCCAGGATGAGAACAAGGCACAACAGAGGTAATTAGGAGTTTGGCGCTCTGGGCAGGAGGTGCCGAGCACTTCCCTCCTCGCCGCTGTGGTGGTGCGACACGGGCCCTTGCTGTAGCAGTGCAGGCAGCCGTGCACAGAGGTGGACCAGAGCGGCTCTATGCTCTGGGCAGTGGTGCTTGGGACAATGATGGGACTTTGTGTGGCTTGCTGGTAGCTGCTATTTTTTGTGCCTCTGCTTTTACTTCTAAAGCCCTTTGGGATGGTAATTTTCCAACCACAAGCCTTGAGACCTTTCCTGTTACTCTTGTTTCATTAGCGCAAGCCAGCTTGTTGGAGCACGTCACCAGCCAATGTAGCGACCTGCTTCTTCTGCTAAAGGCACCTGCGCTCTGTAAAGGGGATGTGGCAGCTAATGCCAGCTGCTGGCACGCTAAGACCCTGTGTCAGACGGGTATTGGCAAATGGTATCTTACACCAGCTCTGCAGCCGGGGCCTGTTACATAGCCCAGGATCCAGGTGTGGATGGAAAGACAACTGGTCTGGACAGGGTAAAGGTAAAGGAGGGTGTGTTGCCTCCAGCTGTCCTCTCATTGGTGGGGAGATGGGAGATGCAAGAAGGCTTAACTCAGTTGCAGGCTGGTCAGGGAGCAGAGCTGAGCTGCTTCCTGGCTGCAGCCAGAAGTTGAAGACAACTTGCTGGTTGGGATGAAGGAGTCCTGGCACTGGCCTAACAGCTGTTTGCTTGGAAGCAAGACTTGAGTGGATAAACCTGAGCTGGTTGGATAAACTCAGCCCATGGTCCTTATGGCCCCTTAGCTTGGGGTGTTCATGAAACTGAGGAGTGCGTTAACCAGAGGACTAAAGCACTGCTTCTCCATAGAGCAAGAGAAGTGGTGACTGACCAGCAGAGACCCCGAGACCAGGGGAGCTGTGCCCCATGGTGCAGGACAGGCAGGGGTTGGTGTGGTGAACCTTGCTGTAGTGAGGTACCAATGGCTCCCAGTCATGGCAAGGAGCAGGCAATTAGCCATGGTGTCCCCACCAAAACCCGAGGGATGTCTGCGGGATGGATGCCATGCCCTTCACTTTCTGTCCCATACAACCATGGAGTGATGCCAGTAATTGGCCTTAATAACCAGCCTGTTCATCCCTGTCTACTTTTCAATTAGCCACAAGGAGCTCTGTGTGTCATCTTTAATGAACATACACATTGTTTGCAATTAGTAGGTGGCCACTGCGGGTGAAATGTGTTTGTCAGCTCATTGCTTTAACTACCTAATGTTTGCTTTTCATGCTGTGAGTCACAGGGCTTCAGTGGGTGCTCGGGGTGGTGCCATGTGGGTCAGAGACTCGACGCCCTGGGATGGGCGGCGGTGTTGCCTTGGAGAAAGGAAGTTGCTCCCGTCTGCAGACTGGGTGACCCAAATGTTCTGATCAGGAAGTGCTCCCTGTTTCTGATCCCGACTTGCTTGTCACTGTGTCCACCAGTAAATCATGTGCCTCCATAGAGTCATCGACTTCATGGCCAAGAGGGATCATTAAACCCATCCTGTTTGCCTTCCCGGGTAACACTGGCGTGGTCATTTCACCCCAAGGCTCTACTAGCCTGGCATTATTAATGCAGTTGCACCCTACTAAATGCCATCTGCATGCCACATCAGGGAGGCGTGCAGTGATCCCAGCCTACCTGCCTGCAAAACCCTTTTGAGATCGTTCGGTGCTATGGACCTGACAGATGTTATAAGTAGAAGCCCCCTCCGGGTTGAAAATAGCCCATTTTCCCCATCAGGCATCTGCCTGTATCACTTGTGCTTCAAGCAAGGCTCTTGCGCTGTCAGAACCAGGCTGTTCTTGGGTTGACAGTTTTCTTAACTGGACTGAATTGCTAGTACCTCCTCTTCTTTCCACAGACAATCGGCGTTTTCATATAAATGTTGGTTCCTGGTTAGTGGATTTTGCCCCTCTGCTCAGGGTCAGATTAAGCAATCCCTTTGGGATCAGGAAGGAAGTTTACCCCACAGTGAGACTGGTATGGACCAGGGGCGGGCAATTATTTCAGGCAGAGAGTCACTTACTGAGTTTTGACAAGCCTTCGAGGGCCACATGACAGGCAGTCAGGGGCAGATCAATATTAATTTTCTAAATTTTTAGGGGCCTCGTGGGCTGGATAGAATGGCCTGGCGGGCTGCATCTGGCCCATGGGCTGCATTTTGCCCACCCCTGGCATGGACTGTGGGGGGTTTGCCTTCCTCTATAGCAGGGGGCATAGCGCTCTTCCTTGAATCTCTCAAGTAGATTTTAGCAAAACCTGCAGTGGCAGGACACTGGCAGCCCTTGTCCCCTGCTTTACCGGTAGCAAGCTAAGGTGCTTTGGGGGTTAGGGGGCAATACTCCTTGTAGTGGTGCAGCAGGGTCAGTTGTACAGTTTTAGGAGTAAGACGGGGATTTGTATGGGATAGTTTGGACAGAGACGATCCTGTCTTGAGCAGAGGGTTGGACTAGGTGATCTCTGGAGGTCCTTTTCAGCCCTACTTTTCCATGGGTCTGTGACAGCAGGAACCTTTTCCTCTTCCAGAAGTAACCTTTAAAAGCCTGGAAGAAAGTGATGAGCCATTGCTTTTAGAGGACAGTCTCGGGGCGTGGTCAGCCTTGATTTGGGGGAAACGTGTGTCTACAGCAGCCTAATTAAGGGTGGGTGATCAAAGCACCGACCTTTCCTGGGTGTTCAGGAAAGGAGGGCGAGGGGGTTCAGATGAAGGGCTCTGCATTCAGGGGATATACACCGGTAAATATGCAGCAGCTACAGGCCAAAGGGGGGGTAAACCTATCTATTGGCAGTGACATTTTCCCTTGGGGTAACATCCTGCAGCCTGAACCTCAAATGCCCCTGCCTCCATCACTGCACCCCATCAGGTACGCCTCTGTGTGTGTGTGTGTGTGTTTAACCTTTTTCGTCAGCACTTGACGCTGAATTCTTCAGCCTCTTAATGCAAATGCCCTGAAATCCCTCATGGGCTAACAAAGCACAGCCCGATGTGCCTGAAGATGCCTCAGAGGTTGGGCTGACGTGGGCTATAACAGAGAGGAAGCGTGTCCCTTTTCACCACTCTCAAACGGCCTCCTCCCCAGAAGTGGCAGCAGTGGTACTAGTCATCTCAGATCTTGCCCCCACACCCTGTGATCCTGTCCACATACCCCTGCGCGGGGCTGGGAAGGAATCCCACTCCCCCACTCCCCTTTTCTGCTACATGTGTTAAGCATGCTTTTTTAAAGCCTTCTCAGAGGCATTGGAAGTTGGCTATAGCCAAGGCTGGGGATTTTGACTGGACTGAGCCAAAGCTCCTGCTGAAAGCTAGACGCTGCTGGCTAGAGGATTTTGCCCTTCACTAGGGTCTGACCTGTTCACCATCATTGGGGTCAGGAAGAAATTTTACCCCACGGTCAGATTAGAGCTGACTGTGGGGGTTTTGCCTTCCTCTGTAGCAGGACGTGTGGCTTTCTACCCAGGACCTCTTGTGAGTATGTTAAAAAGCTTTTACAGAAGCAGGAGTTGACTGCCACGGTCCCCTTGCTTTAACTGTGGCAGGTTAAGGTGTTATGTCTTGTGTTATGTCAGGGTCTGTGGTGGTTTTAGAGTGTGGATTTTGATAGGAAGGCCAGGATAGGGATGATCCTGCCTCAGGCAGTGGGGTGGACTAGATGACCTCTGGAGGTCCCTTCCAGCCCTAGTTCTCTAGGATTTCTAATTTCTTTGTTTCCTTCCTGACTGTCTGGAAAAACTCCCAGCTTAAAGCCTCTAGCATCTGCCTAGAGACTGTATGGAAAGCAGATAACACGTGGAACGTCTCTCTCTTGCAAAGACAGTGATCCCTGGCTCTGCACTTATAGAGGTATTGTTGATGGGTAGCACAATAATGGGGAAAGGCAGTAAAACAACCTCTCAAGCAACCTCCGTCCTCCAGCCCCATGGCTTACCCTTTCACTGCGTTTTGCTGAGCTTTCCTCGTTGCATTGCTTGGATGTGTAACCCTCTGGAAGTTGGGTCATCTTTTGGAGGCTCTTGGCTCCATGGGATTCAGCCCTTGGGAGGGGAACTGGGGCTACAAAATGTCTTGGTGCTAATATCATCTCAGCTGAGGCTTGTGGCCCTTGCTTGAGGCTTCAGACTTCCAGTGGGGAGTGCTGCCCATCTGCAGGACTAGACTCAAGGCAACTGGGAGGTGAATTTGAAATGCTAGTGAATCGAAAGGGCATGCTTTACATCCCATTTTGTAGGGGCAAAAAAGATGGCTTGACCCCATTCTGCACCTGCCTCCGTCACTCCTGATGCCACTTCAGTGCAAAGACCTGTATCTTAGAGATGCCCAGTGTGTGCCAGCCTACCTGGCACTTTCTCATCATAGGCATGTTTTTTCACCAAGCTTGGGACAGCAATAATGTTCAGAAACCAAGTATTGACTCCCAACGTGTTGTCTGATCTAGCAGCATCACCAGGGGTGAAAAATCCATGCGACTTCCTTCAGGGGAGGGCAGAGGACATGCAGTGCAGATGCTCGCTGTTGCATGAAGCAAGAGATGACACCGTCATTCAAGGCAGCCAGTGGTTTCTCCTTGTGAAGCCCGCCGTGCTCGGCAGGTTGCTGATGCAGTTGTGTGCCGAGATGTGGCAGTGAGGGGGCTGAGACGCTAAACCCAGCTTTGAGGAGGAGCTGCAGGTCATTTGAGTGGATCACAGCTCCAGTTAATGGGGAGAGGTAATTACAGGCTATGAGCGAGGCATGGTGGGAGAGCGGGGAATCTTCTATTCCCAATAAGGGAATCGCCCTGTTCTTCACCGTGGGCGTCTCCGTGGGCTAACACTAATTAGCAGAATCTGGGCTTCCTTCTTTCTTCCTGGTGAGGGACCAGCCTCACCTCTTCAAGGCTTTTTGCTGCAGACTTAGCTGTGACGGCAGGCAAGGGAAAGTCAGGCAACCAGTGCAGGCGAAGCACAAGAGAGAAAAGAAACTTCCTTCCCTTCGCCGGCTGAAACGCTGGCTTGAGCCTGAGTCCAGTCCCCTGCAAGGTCAATGTATATATTCTCTCCTGGGCCTACAAGATTAGACCTCAAAGTCTGACTGAAATGCCCTGAAATCAGCACGAGTTTTTCCACTGACTTCAACTGGCTTTAGATCAGGCCTCTGGTTGTCAGGCAAAACTCTCGCGTAATCCATGGTAAGCAAGCAGGATTTTAGGATTTGGCCCCGTAGGTGTCCTCTGACCTGTGCGGGTCTATCTCATCAGGCCCCTTGGGATCTGACTTTCCGGTGGTATAAATCTCTGTTGGTTCATTGAAGTCACCTCTGGCCACTTGACAACATTCGAGACGGCGTTAGACGCGCTCAGCAAAGTCAGATCCAAGCCGGGAAGTCAACAGTCAATAGAGTGATACCAGCCGAAAATCCGGCTCCGGCTTTGTCCGCAGGATGGCCTAGCTCCTACGGGAGGTGGAACCACTGCTGGGCGCACAGGAGAGCGGGCTTATGCGGTGTCACACAAGTGTCACAGCTGCCGCTGCTTAAGGCGCTCCAGTGCATGAAGTACCATGGAGAAGCCAAGGTCATTTTTTCAGCGCTGTGTTTTGGGGCGAGCTCGCTGTCGCTGAGAAGTAAAGCTTCTGGGTCCACTGTGGAAAGCTTGCATGTATTTGCAGTAATGCATTTGGTTTTAGCGAGCGCCAGGCAACCAGAATAATATAATCAGTTGACACGGGGATTTTAAGACACCTTGCAATGCCACCTGGCCAGGGCACGGGCTTTCTCTCACTGGGCAACAAGGACTTTCTGTGTTCCCTCAAGTGAATTAATTATCTCAGGAACGATGCAAAGATGTTTCCACGAATAACGTGCCTGAATGTGAAAAGGAAAGGACATCCGCGTCCATCTCCAACTTGTGCAAAAGAATATGAAAGTGGCTCTAACAGCATCTCACGTTTCCATGGCAGCTGTCGCACCAGCCTGTCAAAGCACTTTGCAAACACTATCGGGGCCAGGTGGCGGTTTCCCCACCAACAGCGGGTCCTCGGCTCCCCTTGAAATCCGTGGGGTGACTCACGTGAGCATCTGCCGGAGGAGCAAAAGGGCCTGCAAGCGTTCCTGGGCCTTTTACCTTGCGAAAGTGGTTCCAATTTGGCCGCTACCGCTTCCCACCTGCCGCCAGGTAGATGTGATTTTTTTTCAGTTGCTGCCGGCTGTGAATACCCAGCTTGGGGAGAAGGGTCGGCCTTGTGATTTGAGGAGCTTGGCTCTGATGATCTGTACAGCTCCCTTAGGCAGCTCTCCGTGCCCCACCTGCAAAGGATGGAGTGGGGCTCCTATAAGCCCCAAGCCAGAGTTTCTGGGGTGCTTTAAAAACCTGCATAATGTAACTCGGTGCCCTGGCCTACTTTGCAGAGGTGCTTCCATCTCCTTTTGACTGCTGTAATTAACTGCTGTCAAATGCTGGCTGCAACAGAAGCCAAACCTATTTCTCTCTTGGCAGCTTCCCCTGGCTGTTACCAAATTCCTGGGGACGTGGACGTGGACAGCCAGAGCAGCAGCAGACATGTGCCCGTTGTGATCTGTTCTCTGGCAGCCGTCGCTTCATTCACTGCCTGGGACCAGTGCCCTCGAAGGCTCAATAGCAAAGCAATGGGCAGAGGAGAAATAGATCCCTGGGCAGCTGTGTCGGCTGGTACCCCAGAAGAGCCTAAGCGAAGGAGAAAGGAATCTGGAGCTTTGTAGGAGCACACCTCCTCTCCCTTTGGAAAGCAAACATTTTCCAGAACAGATACAAGCTGTTCTAGGCCCCAGCAGCAATAGGCTAGTTTGCCATCCCAGTGCCTCTCAGCAGCAAGGGAAATGTTATCAAGGCCCCAGTACTGGAAGAGGCTTTGGTCTATCCTTTGCAGCAGGTCAAAATCAGCGAGCCTGGTTTGGAGGGCGAGCTGGCATGGTGAGACACTGTGCAAAGATCCCTGCTAGCTCTGAGCAAGTGGCAGGTTTGCACAGCCCTGTGCAATGCCAGGCAGAGGGACACACTCAGATCCTGCAATCCGTGTAGCTGCTGTGTCTGCATGCTGCTCTGCCCAGGTTAATTCACTCTGCTTTGCACTAGCACAAGCACGGTGGTGCACAGACACAGCTACATTGCACCCAGTCTGGGATGGCTTGGATATCTGTGCATAGCACTGCCTTGCATCATGTAGACTGTAATTTGCTGCTAATATGGGGCATCCCACTGAATGGGCATGCCCTTAATTGCTACCCAAACCACTGGACAAAAAAGCAACAATGGGGCTATCTTGCTCCTCACCCGTTACCATTTCCATCACTACAAAGGAAGTGCAGATGGTCCCAGTGAGTTTTACAGCTGGTGTGAATAGAGGGTGTCTCCTTGATTTGTAAACCTCCCATGAGGGCCACATCATGCTCTGTGGATAGGTTGATTGAAACCAATAGAGCTGAGATGACACATGCTGGCTGGGACCTGACTCTTTCCATCCTGACCAGATAGCCCTTTATCCCTACATGGCAGAGGCATGACTGACCAGACAAGGTAAATCAGGCCATAACACCTTATCTTGGCTTCCTACAGAGGCATCCTGTCTATATAACTTTGATGGAGTACCTCAGTCAGTCAGTGCCTCAACATACCCATTGGTAAACTGAGGATAATCGTATTTCCTTGCCAACTTGGGGATTGGGGAGTCTAGTTTGAGTCCTGTCAGGAACTGGCTCGGCGATTCTTGGATGGATGATGCTATATAAATGCAAAGCGTTATTAATATTTCATGCTGTAGTGAAAATGTGCTAATGGGGCTTGTTACTGGAAGATAAAGCGATGCCATTAATACACCTCCCCCTGGGTTCTCATGGCAGCCGTGAAAGGAGTGGTTCTGGGAATTAATGGAATGGCTCATGGGTGTGTATAGAAATTACGAGGCTCCCATTTATTTCCAGTTGTCCTGCCTGATTCAGTGTTGTGGAACAGCACAGCCCAGGTTTCTCAACAGGTGTGAAGCCTGTACAGATCACTGCTGAGATCTACCCAGGCAGTGAGCAACGGCAAACTACAGTGCATGGATATGAAGGTCCCACTCTAGTGTAGCTATTCAATTCATCAGCATCCAGACCAGGTCCTCTGCTAACACAGGATAAGCCAGCAGTGTGTGCTGCAGTCAGTGGGATCAGACTGGTAGCCGGTGTATATCAGCTTAGCTCCATCGGATTTTCACCAGCTGGGGGTCCCTACGTCCCCGTAGCCTGACCCCTCATGTTGTCCTTTGCAGAGGTGCAAATTTAAAACGTTCTCAAGTCGACTTGCCTTTTTAACTGCACTTTGTGCTGGTCCAAAAAGGCAGGGAATTGAGCCCCCTGGGTCACAGAGAAAGGGGATGGCTGGGCTCCAGCTTGTAAAAGTGACTGTTTTTTCCTGGCAGGCCCAGTGTCCACCCACGAAGGTCAGAGACTCCAAAAGCAACTTCACTGCAGACAAAGGTGAGTAGCCAGAAAACACCAAAGTGACGGGGAATTTTGCTTCCTATCTGCACCAGCCTTGAACTTACAGAAGAGCACTCACTTCATGGGCAAGCTATCTCCTAACCGCCCACTTCTGTGTTCTTGCTTCTTTCTCCGAAACAACCGGCTGTGGGCACTGCTGGAGACAAGGTCCTGGCATAGATGGTCCCTTGGTCTGGGAATGCCTCTCTTCTGATCCCCCCGCCTCCTCCCCCAAATCGTATTTAGTGGGGACCCCGACTGGAGACCACATTGACTCAAGGGGGCCTCCACTAAAAATACTGGTGACCATCCAGGGACACTGAGGACACAGTGAACCCCCCCCCCCTGCTCTATGGTGCTGAATATTACCGCGCCCATTCGGACTTCCCGGAACCAACAATGAATTGGAGAAATCCATCGAGCCAGGTGTCCTTAGCATCATCTGGACAAAGAAGAGCTTTCACTGCCTTTTCCACCAGCTGGAAGAGAGCTGGGCAAGTACACCCTCCAGCCACTGAGCTGCAAAATGCGTCGCCCCCCCCAGTCCTCAGGAAATGGGGTCCTGGGGACCTGAACAAAGACCCAGTGGCTGGAGATGGATGAAACAAACTCCAAAAACTCCAACTTTTTGCTGCAGCCCAGCTAAGTGACAGCAGCGTGGTTTCCACAGTATTTCGCCGTTGCAGGGAAATCAATACCTTGATGCCTCTACCCACAAGCGGTGTGGGAAAGGAGCAGGGGGACTCCAGCCTGCGACAGGGTCTCCACCAGCCTCTTGAAATCCTCTTGCCTCCTCCTCTAAAGGCAGAGTGGGCAGCCGCGAGCTCTTGCCTGCCAAACAGACGTGGGACCATCTGCTCTGGCTTTTGCCGGTTGGTTTTCAACCCTGTCTGCTGCTCAGGAGGGAGAAGGGATGGCAGAGCGGCACCCGGGCCTTGCTTTCTCTCGCTCGGGCTTATTTGGGTATTCTGCAGAGTGTTTGACAGACAGACAGCCCGGGGCTGAGCTCTGCTCCGGGTTCATTTATGACAATCGCAGCCAGCAGGACCTGAAAGGGAAGCAGTGCGGTCACCTGCTTCTGCTCCCTGTGCCTTCCAGCTGGGGATGGATAGGAGTCTCAAAGGGGGGTGTTGGCAGCCCCCCTACATCCCTCCCCCAGCTCCCCAAGGGAGCGCTTCTTGGCCCACGAAGCGCATACCTAGCTGTCAGACACATCTGCTGAGAGGTGGAAGGTGTATTCCACCTGGAGTCGTGCGCTGATAAGAAGTGTCCATCATCCCTGACAGCTCAGCTCCCTGACGCCGGCCCAGCTGTCAGGCAGCGGCAAGATGCGGGCAGAGCGGGATGGAAGGAGAAGGAGAAGAAAGGAAAGCAGCAGGCAGTGTCTCTCAGCACGCGGGCTTGTCTCGGGGAGAAGGATCCCCGCAGGCAGGTGTCGTGCGGCCATATCTCAGCCTGCATAATCCTGGGATTTCTTCTTTGTTTCCCTCCTCTGTGACCAGCCTCAGTCATGCCCCACACGCGGGTACTGTCACGGCCTCTCCTCGGCCCCAGGTTTGCATTGGTTTGGTAGGAGCATTTGCCAGCTTGTCTAGCTGGACCGGGAGCGTTATCCCTCTTCTCCCCCAAGACATCAAATCATTCAGAGGTACCAGCACATTACCCCTCTGGCTTTGGCCAGTGACAGGGACCCCCCACACCGCTGTGCCTCCCCTCTCAGCACTCCCCTTGCCAGCCGTGCCAAGGGCAGGCTTGCTTTACCTATGCCAGGGGTGCAGGCAAGGTGTGAGTGTGCAAAAGGATCCAGGGGTGGGCTGTATTAGTGATGATGTGTGCAGTGGCTGCAGCCTTCCCAAGCTGGCTTTTTTAGCTATTGGACAGGGAGCCTCTCTGGGAAATGGTGGTGACTCGGGCAAGTCGGATTCCCTGGGGCCTGTATTTCTCTGCGGGGTTGCACTGAAGCCTGCCACACAACCAGCTACAGGTTGGAACGGTGTAGGAGTGAAGACCAGGCCAGCTGCCCAGCAGCCCTATAGCTTTCCATAGAAGTGGCTGCAGTCCTCTCCAGTGGCCTTATTTAAACCTGGAGGTTGGCAGACCATAGGGGCAACCTGTTGGTGCCCATTGGCACCATTGGCATTGGTGACTTCAGTGGGCGCTGCCAATGCCTTGCAGACTTCCCATCCCAGCTGAACGCAGCGGATCCTGGAAAAAGGGCTTCCCTAGAAGAAGCTTGAGAGATAAGGGCTGGACTACATGACTCTTTAAGGTCCCTTCCAGCCCTGCTTTCCTATGCTCCTCTGACACTTGACAGCCCAGGTTAAACCCAGGGCTAGAGAAACCACATCAGGCCTGGCTCCCGCAATATCTTGCCCACCCCTTTCATAGGGCCAGAGTAGATTGGCCTTCTGCATGGTGACTGCAGAGTGGGTACTTTAAATGGAGAGCTGCAGATGTAACCAGCTATTTGAAATAAGGCTGCTTGGACCAGCCTCGGGTGGGGGGCGGGGGGCGGAGACCCCTGCCGATTCAGTGCTGAGCGTGAGGCCCGGTCTGCTCCTGCCTTCGGGGGCTTCCAGATTCCTCGGATGAAGCCGCACCCCTGCTCCCCGTGGCAGTAATGAGGACAAATGGGCTTGTTTGCTTGCCGAGCTCTTCCCCAGAGCCATCACCAAACAATGGTAATTTACTTTACAGCTGCTTCGATTTGTTTCTCGGCATTTTCTAAAACCCGGTGGGATTGCAAATGAAAGCTGTATTTGCTACTCAAATGACTCGAGCGCTACCTGGGCTCTCCCTCCCCGCGCAGAGCACCTGGTTATCAAGACGATTAGTCAGCTTAATTATTCCATATTATCATAATTCCTACAGCACTTCTGTCTCTGCGCTGTTATACCAAGTGCGTTTGGCAATGTCTGGCTCCACCCCAGAACTGGTTGCATTTTTGTCGGCGCCAGAGTCTTAAAAGTTTGGTTGAAGTGGGTCAGTTCTCTTCCAGGAAGGATCGCGGCCCTTGACCTCGTTGTAGGAAAAGGGGTTTTTTAGCATCCTTTGGGATGACATCGTAATGGGTAAAAAGTATGGATTGTTCACATTAATTTCCATGATGTTTTGGCATTATTCTTTTCTTCTGTCTCTCCCCATCAGGTCTGCCTCGGTGCTCCAAGCTAAAAACTGAATGTATTAGGAAGGGCTTAAGGATGCCAAGTAGAGACTTGCAATGATCTCCCCCTCTGAGTTCAGTGCACCCAGGTATGCGACCGTGGAACGGGGAATCAAATGCAGGCTTTATGTTTGTCTGAATTCAGGGGGCTTGGGCAACAGGCTCCCCATGCATCCGGTCCAGCTTTTGTTCCAGGTGATTTAGGTCAAAAATGCAAAGTAGTTGGGGGAATGGTCCCTCTTCCTAAAAAAAACCATCCATTCTGCCATGTGAGTTTATTGTTCCACGTTTACTCCCCATACATCTGTGTGATACTGGAGCGTGTCGCTGTCAAACAGCCAATGCATTTCACCCCAGAAGCTGCTGCATCTCAGGGCTGAAAGAGAAGAGTCACAGCTGGATAAAGCAGATTAGGGACAAGATGTCCCGCCAAACACATCCCCCCCCACCCTTGCATCTCCCTCTTAGACTCCTAAATAAAGACCCAGCTTTTAAAGGCACTTAACGCATGCCTGTGGCCCACATGGGCAGGGACCCCAAAAGCTTCTGAGCTTCTTGGAAAAAATCCAGCCTCTCGTTGCTAGACCTGCGAGTGCTTGGGCAGCCCGAGCAGCATGATGGATCTTATGTAAGGATGGCAAAGCGCTCTCAGTATTGCAGTAAAGAGTGGCCTGGAGAACAGAGAGAGCCTGCGGGCTGTGCTAGCAAGAGGAAGGTGTGCCGACTTGCAGAACAAGAACTGGGAGATCTGGGAGCATCTCTTGCTTTAGAAATGCCATGAGGGGGAACCTCCTGCACTGGTGAGGCAGAAGGGGAAGGGATTGCACAAAAGGCTCTTAAAAGCCTTCCCCCCTTCCCTTTCCCTAGGATAATCGGATCAAACAGAGAACCAAGAAACGGATCGGATACGTGGCACCGGCTACACAACAGTGCCCAGCGCCACGTCTGTGCTGTACGGGGCTGCCACCTAGCGTCCAGCACGGGAGCAGCCCTCAGGTTCAAGTCCAGCCGCTCCTTCCTTGAGTCATCCCCTTGCTTTCCCTGCCTGATTATATTACTCTGCAAGGGAGAAAATGCAGAGCGCCAGGAAGCAGATGAATGCCAGGTGGTCACGAGGGGAGTGAGACGCGGCTGGGGAAGTTGTTAATGAATGCCCTGAGAAATAATTAACTGCCACCCCCTCATTAAGAGGTGGGGAGGGAAAATTCATGCAATGGCTGCAGCGGGAGAGGATCCAAAAGGAGCTTGGGAGAGGCTTGAGCCAGAAAGCCCGAGCAAACAGACTCACGGCTTGTTTCCTAGCAAGCCACAGGGCCCCTTCAGGCCATCAGGCACCTGGGGGAGCCCGTAAAGGGATGGACCTCTTGAGCTTCCCCCTGTTGCCCTGCCCATTGGCCTACATAGGCCAAAATGTTGCCCCATCAGTAGCTGGAGTCCTCTGATCAGCAGGATGCAGCTGTGGCGCAAGCTCCTGCCATGTCATTGCTTGCCAGAGTGGCTCAGCCCCCGGCGGGAGGAAGCCCCATAAGAACAAGAGGAGTAATTCTTAGCTTTGGCCCACTCGCCCCTTGGCTCCTCTGCTTTTGGGGCCAAAGTTAGGCGAATGGCTCTGCCGTTTGGGCTGAGACTGCTCAAGCTCATGTCATCTTAATAACATCTTTTAACTCCCTGAAGGGTGGCTCCAAAGAGGATGGAGCTAAACTGCTGTCAGCGGTGGCAGATGACAGAACAAGGAGCAATGGGCTCAAGTTGCAGCAAGGGAGGTTTAAGCTGGATATTAGGAAAAACTTCCTAACTAGGAGGGTGGTGAAGCACTGAAATGGGTTACCCAGAGAGGTGGTGGCATCTCCACCCTTGGAGGTTTTTAAGGCCCAGCTTAACAAAGCCTTGGCTGGGATGATGGAGTTGGGGCTGGTCCTGCTTTGAGCAGGGGGTTGGACTAGATGACCTCCCAAGGTCCTTTCAATCCTAATTTTCTATGGTTTTCTATGATCTGTGTCCCAGAATGACTGAGAGCGAGGGGCATGCTGTGGGCTCAGAGATGAACTCCTCCTCCTCTCCTTACCCATCCCTGGAGGTTTCTACCCTCCTCCACGTGACACTGGTGAGCTGGTTTGATCTCTCTCCTCTGCACTTGGTGCATCTAACCTCCCCCTCCCTGGGATCCCCCAACCCCTACACACCATACTGGAAGCAGCAGGGGAAGGGTCCTAGAGCCTGGTGAAAGGGATTGATTCCCTGTGTCCTCTGTTCATGGCTGTGCTGACCCACAGAAGGATAACGTGAGGGATTGGAGCCTGGGCTACCTCTTGTAACCTGCAGGACAGTTGATCTGCGGCGTTGGAGACTGAAAGTGGAACTGGGGTAAAGAGGGCTCAGTTTGACTCTAATGTGCAATAGTAAAGCCTTTGGCTGCCTTACAGATCGTGCAGTGTGGAATAGGGTGGCCTCTGCCGCCTGACCATCAGCCTGGCATGGCCCTGGGGACAGTGTTTGTCAGCTTTGCAATAACAGACTTCTCCGACACTGGAGGGCTTCCTTCCCCATTGGTGGTAGGTGGTAGCACAGAAGAACCATGTGCTCTCCCTATGCCACCTTCTTCTGCAGGTACCAGAGCCCCAAGACACCTGAGCACGATCCGAACAAACCTTGCTGCGAAGCAGGCTGCATCATCCGGGGTGAATAGGTTTTGGGCAGGAGCAGTGGGTGCAGTTGCTGAGCTCTGGGGTGAAACGGCAGGCTCGGACCATCCTTAGCAGCCAGGCATGGAAATGGGACCTGTAGCAGAGGCATGGCAGCAAGCTCTGGCAGCAGTGGAGCCCTCTTTAGGGCTGGCAGGAGATGGGTATAGCACATGCCATTGCTGGCCCCATGTCTTGCATTGTGTGCATTGCTGGGACCAAGCCTGTTGATACCAATATGTCCCACACATGCAGCTAACCTCAAGGCAGGCCATTGGGATGCTTCTAGGACACCTACAAGCTGGAAGCCAATAAGCAGCTTGAAAACCAACCTGAAGCTTTCTCCCCGCCCCAAGAGGGGTTCCCACTGGAAACTCCTCCTAGCCCATGAGCGTGCAAGCGTGAATCATGCTTCCTTGTCTGCCTCTCACTCCGGCAAACAAGTTTTCTGCTGCAGAAAGAGAAAGCCAACACCAAGAAGCCCCTCGTGGATGGACAGAGCTCTGCAGAGGTGACCCCAGTAGGTAAGGAAGGCTGTCAGAAGGAAGAAGAGCTTCCTTGGAGATGGAGAGGGGAATCATCGTGGGCTGCTGAGTTTGAAAATGCCTTATGTGTCTTGGCTGATGTCTGATCTGTGGGGATGGGGACTTTGGGTCAGGCACAAGGAGAGAAAGGGAGCTTTAGCTTCAGACTGACCCCACAGTGCATCAGAGAGAGAACAAAGCTTCTCAGGCTGGCACCAGAAGTGTGCAAGGAAACAAAGATGTGGCAGGGGGTATGGTCTGGTGACCACATCTGCGTCTCTAGGTAGTTAGATAGAGGCACTCTAGAGCTACACTTGAATGGGAGCAAAATCAGTCCAGCTGAGTGTGTGCAGGGCATACTCGTGTCTGTGCATGTCACTGCACCCTGTGGTGTGCAATGTGTGTGGGTGTTGAAGATGCCTGTCACGGTCCAGCGTGCGTGTGCATGTGTGCAAATGGCACAGTAACAGATTACTGATTAATTTGTATTTGCACAGCACCTCTGACATGTGGACCTGACAAAGGAGGGCACTATGCCTATTTTACTGATGGGGAAACTGAGGCACGGCAGTCCAGTGACTTGTCCAAGACCCAGAGTGAGTCTGGATGAAAACTGGGCTAGAACCCAGGCCTCCAGACTGCCACATCTAGCCACTCGATATATAACTGAGTGCTGCTTCCCCTCAGCCTCATGATTTGAGCTCTCCCTGGGGATGATGCCAGGTCTCCCAGCCCCACTCTCCTGTCTCTAAACAGGCTACGCACCCATCTTGGTGGCACAGCAGCCATCTGCATTCACACTCCAGCTCTCCTATTTGGTTTCCAGGCCAAGATGTGCGGTCTGGTGCCTCACATGTGCAAACTGTCTCTCCCTTCCAGCCCCTAACCTCTATGAATCTATGAATCTCTCTCTCTTTCTGGCTTGTCAGGCCTGAGAAATGAGCCTTCCCTTGCAGCATTTGGAGTTTCTCCAGCCCTGGAGCTGCGCAGGCTGTGGGGGCAGAGGGACCATGGTATGGGAGACATCCCGATTCATGGGGCAAAGGTCAGATTCCAGGGAAGGAAGCACCACCAACGCACTGATTCAACCCTGAGCTTCTTGTCTTGGCTGTCTCCCTAGGCCGTGCCTGGCAACACAAGGCAGATGAATAACAAATACCTTGCTAAGGAGAGGAGTGGCTGGAGAGAGGAATGTGGGAAAATTAACAACGGGAGGAAGCCTCGAGATATCTGAACCAGGGAGCAGTTGGGATTCCCATCTCAAGGGTAATATAATCCAATGCTTCTGCTGTCTTAAATCAACCCACCTCTGCTGACTCCACTGGATCCATACTGATTTACACCCGTTCCAGCACTGGGCCAGGTACCTGTATGGTCAGGTTAATGCAGATGTTAAGCCTTCTGCACTGGCCCTTCCTCTACGAGGCGGTGGCACTCCAGTCTGAAGACCCATCGGGACGTGTGCGTATGGTGTCTATCCCAGTGGGGTCCTGGTGTGCAGCTGGGGCTCTGAGCTGGTCGGCAGCACTGCCATAAAGCTCTCCAGCTGTATGCCCTCAGACTGCAGGTTTCCTTTGAACCCCGATCAAAGGGTTGTGGCCAGAATCTCACCCAGCTTGTGATGCCCACATCTGTGTGCTGTGGTCCAGACAGCCACAACCCTGACCTCCTTGCCACACCCAGGAGGAAGGCAAAGTCCAGAAAGAAGTCACTCCAGCTTCCCAGCAAAGGAAGTTGTGGCATCTCCACTACCTGTGCATCATTCATCCTCGGGGCTAAGGCAGGAACTGTGGTGAATTGGGCAAACCCTGCTCGGTGACAGCAGAACTGCCTGCCCGGACCTTGGGACTCGTGAGAACGAGCCTCCTTTCCTAACTCACCCTGTCTTTGCATGTCAAAAAGAGGCCCTTAAGGGAATATGCTCTCTGAGGGGAGCACCAGGAGTCCCTGCCTCACTTCCTGTGCTAAATTAGACCTCCTCAACTTGCTTTTCCAACTCAGAAGTACGTGTGTGTGTGTGTGTGTGTGCGTGAGAGAGAGAGATTCATACTGAGTACTTGAAGTGCAGACTTCACATAAGTATGCCTGCTATTCGTACCTTCCCAGACTTGCTCACAGCAGCTTAAGAGACTGTAGGAAAGGGTCCTCTGACCCATTAAGTGCCAGCAAACTTTTATGGGCCATCCTAAACACAGCAAGTCCCAAGGGAAGGCCTAGCCTGGGGCTGAGAGCCAGCTCAAAGCCCACATGCTGTTTGAATCGCACTAACCATGAGCCCTGCTTTGAGGACTTGAGGCTCTCCAGTCTTTGCTGGAGGCAGAATTGAGCCTCTTTGTTAAAATAAGCACTGCTGGCCTGTCTGCTATCCTTCTCAGGATTACCCTGTTCCCGGACTTCGGCAAGACTCCTGGTCTGGACTACAGCTATGGCTACTGGTGTCTCATAGCATACCCTGCCTATCTGGCCTACACACTGGGGTCCAATTTTAGCACCAAGGGGGAGTGCATTTTAGGAGCTGGAGAAGTGGGAAGGGGGGACTGCTTGGGTAGTCTTCCCAGTTATGAAGGGAGTAGGGTCCAGTGGTTAGAACTGGAGAGGATGGGAATCGTTTAGGCTGTAGTCTCAGCTCTGGGAGGAAGACTTGGGTGAAGGGCTGGAGCAAGAGGGGTGGGACAGGAGCCCGAACTCCAGAGTGCTGGTTCCCATTATGGGAGGGGAGTCAAGTGATTAAAGCAAGAACATGAACTCCTGGATTGCAGCTCAGCCAGTGGGTCTCTGTGTCGGTTGCACCTCACTCTTCCTTATTTTTTTCCAGACCCAGGTAACAGGAGCCAGGGACCATGAACTGGGGCGTATTTGAAGGGCTCCTGAGTGGGGTGAACAAGTACTCCACCGTCTTTGGCCGCATCTGGCTCTCCGTGGTCTTCATCTTCCGGGTGATGGTCTACATAGTGGCAACCGAGCGGGTGTGGAGCGATGACCACAGCGACTTTGACTGCAACACGCGCCAGCCAGGCTGCAGAAACGTCTGCTTCGACCACTTCTTCCCGGTCTCCCACATCCGCCTCTGGGCCTTGCAGCTCATCCTGGTCACCTGCCCATCCCTGCTGGTCATCATGCACGTGGCCTATCGCAAAGCCCAGGAGCAGAAGCACCAGCAGGCAGAGGGGCAGGGCAAACTGCGGCTCTATACTAACCCCGGCAAGAAGCGGGGAGGCCTGTGGTGGACCTACCTGTTCAGCCTCATCTTCAGGGCCACCGTGGATGTGGTCTTCCTCTACCTCTTCTACCGATTCTACAAGAACTATACCCTGCCCAGCGTGGTGAGGTGTGAGATCCTGCCCTGCCCCAACATCGTGGACTGCTACATCTCCAGACCCACCGAGAAGAACATCTTCACCTTCTTCATGGTGCTCACAGCCTGCGTGTGTATCCTGCTCAACCTCATAGAGGCCTGCTACCTTGTGGGGAAAAGGTGCAGGGAGAAGCTGTGTAAGAGAAAAGGCAGCGGGAGGGGTGAGAGACTGCTTGACAAGGACGAGCAAAGCAGTCTCGAGATGGGCAGGCAGATTTTCCATGGGACTGATTACAAGCTACCCATCGCTCCAATCCCTACCAGCTCCCAGGTGGGAACAGATGCTGCTTCCTAAAGGAGGTCTGGGATTCACGCAGGGATGGACAACTGGTGGGAGGCATGCTCTTCATGGCCCCTGGTGGAAACCAGTGCCTCCTTGCTGGTGGTGACTTTAGATTTCATTAGCTTGGGCAGCAGGGTCAAGAAGTCCTGATTAAGCTCAGACCTGGCTCTGCAATCAACCCAGGGAACAGCAGCTGCTCTTATTACGTGCCTGGGTGTAAGCAACTTTGGGTGCTCCACCCGCACTGTGCGGGTCTGGGGGAAATCAGGAGCAGGAGTTAAGGGGGGAGGTATGTGGTAGACCCAGCCTGGAGAGCAAAGGAGGCCAGAGCTATGGGGTTTAGACCTAGGAAATGACACGGCTCTTTGCACCTTCCTATAAATCACTCGGTGCAAGCTGCTTTTTTGACAGCATAACAGACTAGTTGAATCCCTGGTACGGTGCAGGTGGGCAGTTCCTCCACTGAGCTCTCCAACAGGATTGTGCCCTGCTGTGTCACCTGCCCATCCTCACGGGAAAAGCCTCATCAACGGGCAAAGGGAAAGCATCTGAGAAGGCAGCAGGAACAAGGCGGGTTTTCCAGCTATGGTGGGCACTTCTCTAATATAGCTCAAAGATGCAATGGAAAATGGTGGGATGAAGCTGGAGAAACCTGACCTAGGCCAGGAATGCTCCTGGGGAGGGGGGAGGTACATGCCACAGGGGTATTTTCTCTCTGAGCCCAGTGGGAAGAGGGAAATAATGCCATGTTTTACCATCTGCAGGGGGGGAAATTCTTAACAGACTGCAGTGCCTTGCATTCCCAGCCTGGTGACATGGGCACTTGTGATGGGAAACCCATTCCCCTGTCATCTGGAAAGGGACCGACCTGCGCTTTAAAAATCAGCCGTGAACATTTAGTCCAACCTTCTGGTATGGGATCCTCCACCCAGTCCTTTCTGTGGTAACCTCTTTTGGTAGCATCTTTCCGAGTAATTGCCTAGTGACAATATACACTGGATATCCACTCCAGTAACTGTGATTTGCTGACCTAACTGCTCAGACTCTTCTCTTTCCCCTTCTCGAAGGAAAACAGATTTGAAATCACTGGTTCATGACAGGTGCTGTTTTCCACCCTAGAAAACTGCTGCATTTCAGGGACGATCTGTACATAGGGGGTCGAGCGTTACTCTCATTCTGCCTCGGAGCTAGCGTAGAATATGTTGCACTGATGGTGGTTGCAAACCTAGCTGCTGTGGATGTAAGATATAGATAAAGCCAGCATGTATTCTTATATATATGTAAGATGTATATAATGCCAACATGTATTCTAGATGTTAAGGGTCAAGTCTTCAGCTGGTGTAAATCAGCATAACTGCACTGAAGTCAACGGACCGATCCTAAGTTACACCCGCTGCTGGTCTGGCCCCATATGTGTCCATTGCCAATTGATCCTTACCACTAATAAAAGCATCTATTTAAAGAACTGGCGCATGTCTTCTTTTTCTGTTTCATCTTTAATCATCAATAAAACCCCATGTCTGAAAACAGGATTTTATCACAAGTACTTTGGGTGCACCTCAGATGAGCCATTTGGGCTTCACTTAAGCTTGTTTGCTGAGGTGAGTGCTATCAATCCCATTTTCTCAGGAAGAGCTACGTCATCCTCAGAAACACATCCCTTCTGCATCTTCCAGTGAAGCGCCGGTCCCGGGCACTGTGAGAGGCAGGATGGACCTCAGGTCCCACCTGGTCTGGCAATTCCTTGTCTCCCGGATGTGACTTGGGAGTAGCCTGCTTGGTACTAATTCCAGACTACAGTTTTCTAGATATTATTAAAAAGGAAATTGCATGAAAAAAAGACCACTGGAAACCAGAGGGAAAGCCTTATCAAAGCAGTATCCCTATAGCTACATGCCTTTCATCAGCCTTGGCAGCTGGGAGTGGTTGGAGGAAAAGCTGGAGGAGCGGGAACTAATTTCCTTTTGTCGATGACTTTACTCCTATAAAGCAATATTATCTTTGGGGTACTTGGTTCTGTCTGTGCTACACAACCATGGATCTGTGCCCCAACACCACCCGTAATAGCCCTAGGGATGTCCAGAGACCCACCTATACACCCACCTGCAAACCACAGTAGTCATGCTACAAGACACTGGTTCAGTTCCTCCTTCCTTCCTGTAGTGTGTCTGCAAAATGGAGGTAACACCAACCTGCCGGAGCTGGCTTGGACCCTGGCATGTGTGCTTCAGAAGGGCAAAGTGTCATCGCTTTGCCAACATGCCTTGTGTAGCATCTCGCTACCCATGGAAGCCTGAATCCTTCGTTCAATGGCAAACCTCCCATGGAGTTCACTCGGAGCTGGATGTGAGCCATAATGCTCAGTGATAATGTCACATTAATTTGTTTTCTATGACTCTAGGCTTTAGGAGGAAGCAAAAAATCTCTAAAAAGAGCTGCTGAGCTTATTGGCAAAAGGCCGGCACACCCAGCAGGTGGAAACCTCACCAGGTCATCACCAGCAATACCCTCAACAAAAGCAGAGAGGACTCTCTCCCTCCTGCCATGGAATAGCTTCAGTGGCATCAGGTAAGAGGCAGGGAAGAGATCAGGCTATGGAGAGGGGAGAAAGGGCTTTCTTGGGTGATGTGCAATACTGTTGGTGGAGGATGGCGTTGTATTTGAAGGGGCTGCTCATGCAGGGTTATAAAACTTCCACTTCTGCAAACTAGCCTAGAATTTACCCTCAAGCGGCTACATGGGCTGTGGTGGGTCTGGGTACGTGTACTTTTTATGCCTTATGCTGTGAGCCACACGCGTGTCGATGGGTGTTAGCGCTAGCTCGAATTTGGAGCAGTCACATGCTCAGAGCAACAGGGGCCTGGAGGACCGACAGGTAAAAATCCTCCCCCTCCCTCCCTCCCATACCAGGCTTCCCCCCTGCCCCTGGCTCCCTCATTTTCCCCACCACCCTTTGCTTGTGGCTGCCCACACTGTCTGTCCCAGGGGAACAGGCAAGGAAGGGTTAACCTGCCAGCCTCCCCAAATAAGTGGGGTGTGGTGAGGGGGTGGGGAGCAGGGATCTGGGGGGTTGGGAGGGCAAGGGGGGCAGGGGGCCTGATCAGGGGAGGAGGGGAGGGTGGGGTGTTCACACAGGAGTAGCCTAGAGCCGCCTCACCTTCCCGTAACACAAAGTGGGTAACAGAGATCAGAGATAATCCTGCGCTGGAATAACATAACTTTGAGCTGCCTAATGAATGGTTAAAACTAGCTTCCGGTGTTAATGTGCTGATAATCCAGGTGTTAAGAGCTCCAGGAGCCTTCCAAAATTACCATACAAAAAGGCTCCAGAGCCCCTGTCCCAAGCCCTGCGATCAGCTGTACAAATATATATATATAGTCCATGCCTCACACTTCAACTTCTGGAGAGTACGACTATGGGGTTTTTTTGTCGTTTTTTCTTGAAGATTTGGTTGCCAGCTGTCCGTGTCCTCTGCTAGCTCCATATTTGCTTCTGCTTTCTCACTAACACCCAACCAATGTTGGGAAGTGGGTGCAAGAGGCAAAGATCGCTTACGGTGGTGTCTTTTATTTAACCAGCTGCATAGTTGGGATAGAGTTAGACAAGGTTTTGTATGCCAGACATTTTTTCATCAGGTGTCAGGAGTGAAAGCCAGCACAGTATAGTCACTGGATGGAAAGAGATGTCGGTGCAAAGAGATCAAACTCCAAATGCAGTCAACCTCCTTGCAGTGTAATACTATTATGTGTTGTGTTGCCAAAATCACCAGCCAATAATTGTTCTCTGTTGGTCTAGGTGTGTCTAGAGCAGGTCAGGAAAGGCTTAAGAGAAGCTTTTTTTCCCCCCGACTATTTGAGTTGGTCTAATAAAAGATATCAGATTTTCCCCAAGAACCATGTCTGCCTCTGTCCTTAGACCAACACAGCTACAGCCTATGCCCCTGTAGTGATTTCACACAGTTGCCACTTGGCCTGAGTGTGACTGTGAGACCTTCCTCTATTTCCCACGAAGAATTAAAGCTAGACCCAGCCTGGGCCAAGAGCTCAGTGGTGGTGAGGAGCACTCATCAAGCATGTTGGAGCTGAGTTTCTTGTGAGCTGGGTGAGTGTCTTGTGGACAGGGCCCTTGCCACTCAGATACTGGACAGGGCTCTCAGTCCCTCTGATAGGCATTGATCCTTTTTGTACAAATATTGAATATTGTACAAATAAATACTGGGCCACGTAGGGATGGACTCTGCAGCCCAGGGATTTAGGACCCTTACAGGGAGTACTGGAGAGACTGGTTTGGGTCATGTCTCCCTTTTACTAGGTGATAGCCCTGACTGAAGTCCAGTCTGGGCTCAGTATCTCTCTCCTCTCAACCAGGAAGAAAGCGATGTCTGCCCATTCTTCTTTATGGAAACAGATCCACTTAATGCACCAGCCAAGCCCTGAGCCATCCCTAGGTGTGGGATGTATACAGAATGAGAGAGAGTGTCCTTCAAAGAAGACCTTATTGTCCCTAAGAAGACAGCCCAAAGGGATGCGGGGGGACAGAAAAGAGCCTGGGTCGGCTGAAGAGTACAGAGAAGTGCATGGGGGAAATGAACTCCAATCCCACCTCCCGGTGTGCTGCTAGCTCTTACCCCCTACTCACACGTACATGGTTTATGCAGTCATGTTGGTTAGAAAAATCCTGGGCTTAGATTATACTAGGAACCCATTCTCCATTACAAGGGGTTCTATAATAGGAACCCATTAACTACCACTCTCATTCATTTATCAAGTGCATGCAGGGCCACAGTCCCTCACTCTTATATTGAATGGCACCTTGCCATCAATGGTCTACTTGCCAAATAGCACGCTTGTTCAACACGAGGGTGCTGCAGGAGGAAGGACAATTGAAGCTGCTTCCTGCATGTCCTTCTTCCCCCACTCCTGAGCAATCAATGGGACTAGTCATCTCAGCAAGGCCTACTCAGGTGAGGAAAGGTTTTTATGGCTTGAGGCCAATGGTAAACCAATGGACAGAGGAATCTATCAAAGGAGCCCTTTGAAAACACACTAACAAAATATAACCACCCCTTGCAGAGGGGAAAAAATGAAGCATTGATTAAACAATAAGGCAAAATGGCAAAATATGATCCTACTTTATTGCAGTAATATGGTGTGTTCTTCAGTGATTCAGGCTGTGCTGTAATTCCTGAGGCCATCAGCTGTAACCGAACATTAGCTAGAATGAATAATTAACAGTAATTTCATCGTAAATGTACTCATAAGTGCCATTAACATTGAACATGAAGTTCAATTTATTATTAGTTTCTCTTTATTTAGAGGATGTGATTATTTTCTCCATATACTTGCAAAGCTCCTATAGCCATTTCTTCACTGCTAACAGGATTGCAAGCGAAGAAAATGGGTTCCTATTACAGTCTGAGCCCACGATTATTCTTAACAAGTCATCTGAGGTACCTCCATTTTTTTTTTCAGGTGTCTGGACAGAGATGCTTTCACAAAGTTCGTTTTGCAATGACTTTCTGGAAGTCAAGACCCTTGAATGCACATCAAGTTGGGCACCCAAAACCAAGGAAAACCTTGGCCTTTAGGTGAACAGAGAGAGAGAAAGGAACTTATCTTCTGATCCCTTTCCCTGTCTCTTTAAGAGAATTAGGGAAAGAATTTCATATATCACCTTGTGATGTGAAGTGTCGAGTCAGATCAAGTCTTTTGCATTTATGAGGCCTTCTTGCCCAGAGGCAACACTGCCTGGCATTTCATGTTCTCCTCTTCAAAGAGGACTGCACCCATTGTGCTCAACATACTTTGAGGATGGCTGCGTGTGTTGGGAGGATCCAGCTAATAATCATAGACCATGTGAAACCCAGCATAGGGAAATTAGTGCAATTCACACAGACTGAGGGTGTGATACAGCCCCATTCAGACACCCAGCCCAGGCCAATGCACCACCCATTCCCACTAAGTAGAAGTGTGTTGTTGTTCCAGGCTGGAGTCAGATATATTAGGGCCTTCCTGGAACGTAGGTTGTGCAACTGGGGTTGGGCAAGAGCGATTGCCACCCTAGAGCACCAAGTGCCAGATAGAAAGGTCCTGAGCCCTGACCCCATCACTAGCTTTCCAGTGTCCTTGAGCTTCATCTTAATCCTCTCTTACGGCTCTGATGAGCAGGTGAGCACATGGGAAGGGATAGCATTGGCATTGATCTCGGCTAGATGGTAGCTGAGGTCAGGAGAGAGTAGGGTTTCTAGTGCCAGAGCCACAAATCAAAAGCAAATCATGCTTTTTGGACACAGCCCTGAGCAAGGGGGAGTCAGATGCTTCACCACACCAGGAGGCTTGGTGGCTTTGTCACTTGAGACTCGCCTCTGAAGCACTGTCTCTCACTCGCTGTGGGTAAGGTAGCACATTACTTCCGGTCTGTACAGGTAATAATAAATCACTACAAGGTCTTCTCCCTGTACTAGCTCGGTTGGGCTGGCCAGAGAGTTGTTGTGGGGAAAAGAAGCCAAGGCTCTTACTTCTCCACTATCTAAAGCACCAGACTCCTTGGGTATATGTAGGCCACACTGAGGTCTGGGGGCCTGATTCCCTTCTGTGCATGCATAGCTCGAGCTACGGTGTAGCCCTCAAGTCCTGACTCAGTCCAGCTCACTCCACTGTCATTGCCTCCCTTCCAGCTCCTGCTCCACTCCCCGCAGGGGACAGGATGAACTGGTCCTCACTGCAGGACCTCCTGAGTGGGGTGAACAAGTACTCCACAGCCCTGGGGCGCATCTGGCTCTCTGTGGTCTTTGTCTTCCGCTTCCTGGTCTACGTGGTAGCGGCGGAGCAGGTGTGGGCTGATGACCAGCGGGACTTTGAGTGCAACACTCTCCAGCCCGGCTGCACCAATGTCTGCTACGACCATTTCTTCCCCATCTCACACATCCGCCTCTGGGCCCTGCAGCTCATCTTTGTCACCTGCCCTTCCCTCCTGGTGACCATGCACGTGGCTTACCGGGAAGCCTGGGAGCAGAAGTGTAGGAAGACAGGAGCAGGGGAGAACAGCCCGCAGCTCCATCTCATCCCAGGCAAGAAGCAGGGAGGCCGGTGGTGGACTTACCTGCTCAGCCTGGTCTTCAAGGCTTCCATAGATGCAGCTTTTCTCTACATCTTCCACCGGCTCTACACCAACTTTGACATGCCTCGAGTCATGGAGTGCTCTGTGCCACCTTGCCCTCATGTGGTCGACTGCTTCATCGCAAGGCCCACCGAGAAGAAACTCTTCACTTACTTCATGGTGGCCACCGCTACCCTGTGCATTGTCCTCAACCTCTGTGAGATATCCTACCTGGTTGCCAAGAGGTGCTGGGAGCTTGCCACCCAGCACCAGACCAAGGGGCTCCCTAGCAAGCCAGTAGAGAATGTGACTAACAGCTGGTCTTATTCCACCCAGGAGAAGAACCAGGTTGTTAATATAACCTCCTCAGGACAGACTACGTTCAAGACTGTCTACTTGATATAGGGAGGATGGTCGCACCCCTGGGAAGTGCTGGTGAATGGAGAAGTTTGCCCTACCTGCATTCAGGATCTACAGTGCAGGTGTCATCAACTCATTTGCCTTTCCAGTGGCCTCAGTGCCCCTATACTCACCAACGTGCCATTCTGCATCTTGCAGGATTTCGCAATAAAGTCAGCTTTGAAGAAAAGATATCAATGCAGTTACAGGCTTGGCAGAATAAGCTCTCTAAGGGCTCCATTCAGTGCTCACTGAAACCAAGATCACACTTGGATGTGACACATACACTGACAAATAGCAGAACCATTCACGTTCTTACAGACATCTATCTTTTCAATGGCAAAACAATGTTTTTTTAAAACGTCCCCCCACAAATGTTTTCCATTTCCTGGGCAGTTCCAGTCAGTAGTCTGAAAGGGGTTAATCAAAGTGTGGCACGTGTTGTAGGCATGCGGCAGACATGGGTGATAGGTGATGGTTTAAGCACATTGGTGGAAGAGGGCTGAGCAGTTCAAAGACCCATCCGTAAGCATCCTATTGAACTTCTGAAGTCTATAACTCTTGATGAACCATTTATTCAACTACCTATGGATCATTTAGCAATTCTTTTTATAAACTATTTATAAATACATCCGTCATATCAAGTCCTTCCTGCAGAGTCTTTCCATTGACTTCAAGAAGCATTAGGTTTTGGTGCTTGATATGTAACTCAAAGCAGCTGATAAAACAGCATCTCATAGTTGATTGCAATAGGGACTGCTAATACATCTTTGTACATCTCTCCTTCTTGGTTTATGCTTGACATTCTCTGTACCTGTCTCTTATCCTATGAGGGAGTTTGGGGGGTTTCTTCATGAACAGAAGATGGTGCAAAATCTGCATCACAGAGCCTCACCGCAGAGCTGAGAGACACCTCACCACATAAGAAATGCATTCCAGCTATATACCCCTCTGCGAACTATGAAACATCACAACCAGAAGGAAATGCAACTACATCCTGCTTCCCAGCAAACAGCTTTGAGGTAAACAGACTATTCCAACTTTTCTCCGAGCCTAACCTGCATAGAAAATGAACTGTTCCAGACAGGAGATTTGGCCACACCTTCGGCTCGGCTATGAAATACGAACTTTCATTTCCACCCAGAAAAACTTTTACAATCTTTTCTCCGATGCTTGAAGAAGGACGTTTGTGCCTGAAAGCTTGCAATGAAGGCTCTTTTTTTTTGCAAAAATCTAGCTGGTTTAATAAAAGATACCACCTCTACCATGAGTCCTGATTGCTTTTTCCTCTAGACCAATACGGCTACTACCTGGACATCTAGGCGAACTAGGACCTGAGCGGTGGGGGGGCCCCGGTCCTTCTCTCCACGGCGGTGGCGTGAATGGCCCATCCACCTCCCCTCCCTTCCTTTCCCCTCCACTGGCCTTGTCAGCATCATGACTGCTGCCTCGCAGAGGCTCGGAGCCCCGCTCCCCAGGGGCAGCAGCACCAGGGTGGAAAAGGGGGTCTCAAGTTTGTTTGCCTAGGGCCCACTTATGGGTTAATCTGGCCCTGCTTGATTACCTGTGTTTGGTTGTGACCTCTTTGGAAAATCAGAGCACAGAACCTATTTGGAACGTGCCCCCTAACCGTCCACGGGTGGTATGTCAAATAGCTCCTCGTCTCACGGCAGGTTTGCTGTAACAACAAAATGCCTGGAAGCAGCAGCCCACTCTCATCAGTCATGATAAAAGCCATTCACACAAACAGCACGGAGCCAGCAAGTAGGGCAGACGTATAAACGAATTGCAACGGTATTCAACCCACGTTGGTTTTGTTCCTCTCTTCGTTGCTGAATTTCTCTTCGCTGATCTATGCTGAGGATCTGGCCGGACCTCTTTTCTGTAGTGACCCCTGCCCTTCTGGTGTTCCTAAAACAGAAAAGGAAAGGAGAGGAAATGGAGTCTCACTGCGGAGGGAAGATAGCAAGGACCTTAGAGATGATTTGGTGATTTGGGGACATCTCTGTTTCTGGGTGCCCAACTCAAGGTGCCACCAAAGGCTTTCAGAGGACAGGGACTCTCTGAATATCACGTCCTTTTAAAGTGCTTCCAGCTGGGCCCTTGAAATCACAGATTCCTCAAAAAAACCGTTGGCCCCAAAATGCAGGAAGTTGTCCTTACTCTGTAGACCCACTCACCTGCCCTATCTCACCTTTGTCATCTTCCACCTGCTATATCACGTCTTAAACTGGAACCGTCTTAGGTCAAGAACTGCACTTTTCTCCCTGTGCTGGGAACACACAATTCACGGAGAGATAAAAATGAATTTGAGGAGCGAAAGCAATGCAGAAATGACCTAGATTTGACCCAGTTACACTTGGCTTGAATTGTCCCTGCAATCTGCCACCAGCTCCAGAGGCCCTTGGATTCTGCCATCTGTTTGCGAGTGCCGCATCTCCAGCACCATAAAGAAGCTGACAGCAATTCCTTCGCTAGGAGGATGTGGGATTCTGGTGGGTTTTAGGGTGGCAGCTTGGCAGTTTTGAGCACAGTTATCTTCCCAGTGTTCATGCCAGGCTTTATTTTTAGGGATACTAATTAATAATGCCGTAAAAAACTAATCGGGAGCTTCATGGCGTGTTTGTTTTTGCAATCTGAAATGACAAAACAAGTGCAAACAAATGCTAATGTGGGAGTTTGTACAGCCGGAGGACTTGATGGGGTGTGAAATGGTTTAAAACAAGGATATTAAAAAAATAAAATTAAGCTAAAATGGACAAGAGCTACAAAGATAGAGCTCACAAGCCCATCAATACTCATAGCCATGCTGAATTCTTATGAGTAGTATAATATTGGGCAATGCCCGTCCTGATCTCTATTTCCAGTCATAAATAATGGAGATGCTGTGTAAAGGAAGCTTGCTTAATAATAATGCTCTACTAAGCTCTTAGGGCCTGTGGCAAAGCTAGTGTTCACTCCCATGGGAATCAAGATGGGAAACAAGGTGACTGACACAGCAGAAGTGTCATTTCCAAGAAAAGCCAGATCTCAGAGCGGGTCATTCAGGTCTGCAAAGAAATCAACACAAGCAAAGTGCTGCTTAAGCCCGATGGAAAACAATCTAGTATTTTAACGATGAAGATATAGGTGCAGATTGGGTGTGATTTTCCCCAAGTCATGCAAATCTTCCTGGAAAGGACACTCCTGTTATGTGGCTCACCTTGCTTCCCACCTTGATTCCCATGAAAGTGAACACTAGCTTTGCCACAGGCCCAAAAAGCTTATTCGACAATTATTATGAAGCTAGCTTCCTTTACCCGGCATCTCCGTATTTGTGACTGGAAACAGAGCTCAGGATGGGCGCTGCCCAGTGGATTCAGAGCTTGAAACCCCAGTCCAGTCGGATCCAATGCTGAATTCTCATTAACTTGAGCAAGTCCAGGATTTCAGCCCTGGGTTTTGGTGCTGGAAAAAGTCTCTTGCAATGATCCTGTCTGACCTCTTGTATCACACGGGAGGGCCTGTTTAGAAAGACACCCCAGCCTTGATCTAAAGCCTCCAAGGGACAGAGAATTGACTGCTTCCCCCAAGAAGTTGTTCTGATAGTTGATTGCACTAGCTCGGCCCGCTTTGGGCCAAGAGTGGTTTTCTAGATGGATTTGATCTGAATCTGGCTTCTAGCACCCCTTCCCTTGCAGCGGGGTGTGGGGCGGGCTCTGATTTGAGCACCTGTGCTCATCACCACTGAGGTCTACGAAACCAAGCTAACTATGACTTTATTTTGTAGCATTGCAATGATTTCTTTCCTTTATGAATGCCTTCAAGGGCTCATGCCCCTTCTTTGTGGCCCAAATGCAGCTAACTAAGCATTTCACATTTGAAGCTGGGATGTTCTCTCCTGGAGCATGTGAATGGGGGTTTTTGGGTGACCTAAATGGAGTCTTCCATTTCTGAGCCCATGATCCCATAGCTTCTGCTAAAGATATTGGTTAGCTGTGGGTCTCCAGGGAATGCTAGACATGGACAAGGCTTGTTAGGACACTCTGGCCAGCTCTTGGCTAATTCAGGATTGTTCTTTACAGCACGTTAACTAGTGTTTGCTGTGGACCAGCAGTTGTTTCACCAACTGAGCGGCAGCAGGCGTACTGCCTTGGCAAGTCAGGAAGAAATCAAAGGCAGAATTCTACCTTTCCCAGGGATTCATCTCTGCAGTGTGGTCTGCACATGACTTGTAAGGATGGCATCAATAGGGTTTTTTTAGGGTAAATGTGTGCAGAGACACTGCTCGTTCTGGGCAAAGGGTTCTGGGCAGCTAGTGGAGGTGGTCGCCACGCTGACCAACGAGGAGATGATTGACCTCCCACTGCAAAATGACTCGTCTCTTTTCACATGCCTCTCCTCCGCCGGGGCTGTGTTGAAGTCGGTCTCAGCTGTCACGGATCACTTCTTCCCTCCCTTTGTGCTGTCTTTCCTTGTAATCATTTTGCAATTCATTATTCGCTGGCTGCAGGCCGGTGTTCCTATCATGCTTCAAGTTTTAGATCTTGCCAAGAAGCCGCCTTGCTGAAGCATGCGTGAAGCTCAGCTGCCTCATGAAAAGCTTCATAAACTCATTCTCCAGTCCCACCACCTGTATTGGGTGGGAGCAGAGAATCAGAGAAAATGAGGGTTGGAAGGGACCTCAGGAGGTCACACCTAGTCCAACCCCCTGCCCAAAGCAGGACCAGCCCCAACTAGATCTTCCCAGCCAAAGCTTTGTCTCCCTGGGTCTTAAAAACCTCCCAGGACAGAAAATCTACAACCTCTCTGGGTAGCTTGTTCCAATGCCTTACTACCTATCTGGTGAGACACTTCTTCCTTTTGTCTAACCTAAACTTCCCTTGCTGCAACTTGAGCCCATTGCTCCTTCTTCTGCCATCTGTCACTGCTGAGAACAGCCCAGCTCCATCCTCTTTGGATCCACCCGTCAGGAAGTTGAAGGCTGCTATTAAATCCCCTCTCAGTCTTCTCTTCTCCAGACTAAATAAGCCCAGTACCCTCAGCCCACCCTCACAAGTCATGAGCTCCAGCTTCCTAACCATTTTTGTTGCCCTCTGCTGGACTCTCTCCAATTTGTCCACATCCTTTCTGTAGTGCGGGGCCCAAAACTGGACATGGGACTCCAGATGTGGCCTCACCAGTGCTGAATAGAGGGGAATAATCACTTCCCTCCATCTGCTGGCAACAAGGGCATACTACTGGTTCATATCCAGCTTATTGTCCACTGTCACCCCCAGGTCCTTTTCTGCAGACCTACTGCTTAGCCAGTAGGTCCCCAGCCTGTCCCGGTGCATGGGATTGTTCTGTCCTAAGTGCAGGGCTTTGTACTTGTCCTTGTTGAACCTCATGAGATTTCTTTTGGTCCTGCCCTCCAATTTATCCAGGTCTCTCTGAATCCTAGCACTACTCTCCAGCATATCTACTGCTCCCCCTAGCCTGGTGTTATTATCTGCAGACTTGCTGAGGGTGCACTCCATCCCATCTTCCAGGTCACTGATGAAGATATTGAACCAATCTGGGACCAACCCCTGGGGCACTCCATTTGATACTGGCTGCCAGCTAGACGTTGTGTCATTGATTAGTACCCTCTGAGCTTGATGAGCCAGCTAGTTTTCTACCCACTTTACAGTCCATTCATCCAACTTGTACTTCCTTAGCTTGCTTGCTATAACATTGTGGGAGGCCACAACAAAATCCTTCCTAACGTCAAGTTATATCATGCCCACTGCTCTCCCTGCATCTAAAGAGCCAGTCATCTCATCAAAGACAGGTGGGTCAGGCATGACTTGCCCTGGTGACTCCATGCTGACTGTTCCTAACCACCTTCTCTTCCTCTTAGTGCTTAGAAATGGATTTCTTGAGTCCATGATTTTTCCAGGGACTGAGGTGAGGCTGACCGGTCTGTAGCTCCCTGGATCTTCCTTCTTCCCTTTCTTAAAGATGGGCACTATATTTGACCTTCTCCAATCATCTCCCAGCCACCACAAGTTTTCAAAGATCATGGCTAGCGGTTCTGCAACCACATTGGCCAACTCCCTCGGCACCCTTGGGTGCATCACATCCAGCCCCATGGACTTGTACATGTCCAGCTTTTACAAATTGCCTTCTGTTATAATGCCTAGTACAGCATGAATGTTTGCTGCACATTGTGGGCACCATCGGGTTTCCTTCTCCCTGTCAGCCTCAGAGTTTAACTTTTCAATTTATTGTGGCCTTGAACACCATGAGAGGACCCTGTGGACATGTTTCCCACAAGACATGGGTGGGGGAGCACTGTTTTAATGACTTCTTCCATAACACAGACCATAGTAAACCCTGCATCTGTTCCAACAATTTGAAGGGGAAGCAGAGCATATACTTGAGAAAGTCATCCAGCACAGACTTGAACAGTCCAACAGATGGATGAACCCACCATGTTCATGGGCCAGCTGTCTTGGTGATAAGTCCCCTGACTGGGAAAACATACATCTCATTTCCAGTTGAGATTTTGCTCTGCCTTGGCCTGCTACATTAAAAGAGCTCTCCAATGCTGGGTAGCTTCCTCTAAAGGTACTTATCTCCCTTCATTGCCTCAAGAGGACCAGTTTAATAACTGGAGTCAAACAGCATAAAACCAGGGAGACCTGGAAAACCTAAAGACTGCAGAGATTTTATTGCAATTTTAAAAGGATGGTGATGGTTCCCAGCATACTGTCACTGCTGCATTAATATGAATGAATTTATTGTAATCAGCATTTGGAACTGAATTAATAGCTGCTGCCTGGTTTAGACTGAAGATTATCATCATGTTCAGATCCAGCATTTGCAATGGGCACACACTGGGATAGGGAGGGGTTGGCTGAGCCCTTCGAAATGGGAAGCCGTATCGCTCTAATTTCACTCTCTCTGTGCTCCAGGTCCACTTGGCCTGTGTCCCTCTAAGACCATGTGGCAAGCAATTAGGTGCTAGCAATTTCCAATCTGGAAAAAAAGGAAAAGGCGGCACTGGACGCAAAGGCATTTAGCAAAGAGCTGGTGGGGCCTATCTGTAACCCATTGAAGTCCAGAGATGAACAGGGACCTGGTTGCTGTGTGACTATGGGAAAGTTGCCTCTGTCTCTGTGCCCCTGTTCCCCCCACCTCTGTCTGTCTGGCCTAGTCATGAAACCGAGCTCTTAGGAGCATGGATCGTCTATTACTTACTACATACGTACAGAACCTAGCACGACGGTCCTTGTCTCTACTAGAGCATCTAGGCCAGGGTGGGCAAAATCTGACCTATGGGCCCTCCAGCCCATCAAGGGATTTTGTCCAGCTCATGACAGGTCCCTCAGTCTCACCCAGCCCAGGTACCAGGGGCAGCTTGGCCCATGGTGCGTGCTGCCAGTCCCACCACCCCCAGGCATGCAGCAGGCATGGGGTGCCACAGCAGCTGGACTCTGTTTCCTGGCAGCCCCGTGGCACCAGCATCTCCTTCCAGCTGCCGCCACTGCTGGACCCAGCCCTGCTACCTGGGCAGCCTACCCTGTCCACCAACAATGAGGGCAGGACCCTCAGCCAGGCAGCTGGGATGGGGTTGCAGGTGGGTGGGGAGCAGCATCTGGGAGTGAAACAGGAGTGGCTGCAGAGACCCTGGGATCGTGGGGGTTTTGCAAGCTGCTGCATGAGGGCAGGGGTGGGGGGTTGCTGACCCAGCCCATGACAGCTCAGCAAAACTCCCTATGCGGCCTGCAGGCCCTAATAATTGCCCTCCCCTGATCTAGGCACTACAAGGATTCATATGATAATGGATCAGCCCTGCGGTGTTTCTGTCCCTGCGTCCTGCCTCTGACATTGGTGCACTCTAGCTCCTGCAAAGGAAGGCACTAAAAGGGGGGGACAAAGAGGACCCTGTAACTCATAGTGATGTGATGACTTGGTCCCAGCGCCTTTGTCCTGAGCTCCCGCTGGTTAGAGGTTGGGCTATGCTGCAAAGCAGAATCTTGTTCAAAACTCTCAGAGTCTTTCAGTCCTCACTGCTAGATCTTTGCCCTCCTACATGTGCACATTATCCGAAATTACTGCACAGTACGGGCGTGCCCCTACACGTGCATGCCCACACTGCACGTGCGCCGAGAGATTGGTAGTAAATAGAGATTGCTAGTAAATATGGTAACTTCCACCAGCTTGAGGCTAAATTTGCTAGCTGCATCATGCAGGTATCAAATGTATGCCCAATTAGTTACTGTGCAGTAACACACGTATAGACGCCTTACTGCTGCTCAGTAACACCGTGTGTGTGGACTGACTTGGGAGTAACTTTAGTCCCAAGTCAGTCCACATACACCACTAATGTGCTTTTATGCCTGCACATGTAGACACTGCCCTATTCTTGCCTACTGCACAGGAGCTTACTATGCAGTAAATTTAAGCCAGTGTAAATGCACATGTAGACCCATAACCTAGCCCAGTCCTTGCGAGCCCTGTCAGGCTCCTGTCCTCTAAACCGTCACATGGTAGTGAATGCCACCAGGCTAACCAAGACCATGTTTCCTCTCTAATCTAGATGCCCACGGCAGAAAGCTGAAGGCTTCCCTAGAGCAGAAGAAGTTTGTGCCATTCGCGTGGAAGAAACCTAGGGAGCCCAAGCAAGCAACACCGCTTCTGTACTGAGCACGAGGCTGTAATTCCTTCATGTACAATTAGCACATGGATGCCCTGCAGAGAGATGTGTAAGGTGATGAGAGGCGGAAAGCCATGGAAATGCAGGTACAAGCCTGGCTTTGTTATGAACGAGGCATTAATATGGGAATCACGCGGAGCCGCAGCCCTGGCAACGTGTTACATTGATTTTTATGGTATTCAAAAAAAAAAGAGGAGGGGGGGACACTCTTGGTGTGTCGCAGGAGCTGTTTGAATGTTACAGACAATGGCAGAATGAGGGCCCTCTGCTGTCTCTGTCTCCCATGTTTTATGTATGAAGGGCGCACCAGTTTCCCAGCGTATGACATCAAGGGTGATTAATTAAGCAGTGGGGGAGGGCAGTAGTTCGGCAGATACCAGGAGGAGGCTGCCAAAGTGCAAAGGGCTCCTGCTGCCCACAGACCACATCCTGCAAGCAGTGCTGTCTTGTGCTGGAAGCTGCTTCCCAATGCATGTGGCCTTCATTGCCCAGAAGCAAGAGCACACTCAAGGGAGTCTCAGAAAACCCATGTGTTCTGGTTCTGTGCCTCAGTTTCCCCACCTGTCAAAGGGGAACAATGCTACAGACCTCCTTTGCTAAGGGTTTTGAGATCCACTGGGGGAAGGGGTTAAATTGCAATGGTTGTCATCATTGCAGTGCCCAAGCACAACACGGCTATGGCTTGTTGGGTGCTCTGCAGCATCCCCGGAAGTGCTGTCTCTGTGCTGGAAGGACGAGTTGAGGCACTTCAAAAAGATCCCAGCAAGTCTGTGGCAGAAAAGATGAGTCAGTACCGACAACCGGATTGGGATCTTCTCTTTGATCCCAGCTGCAGCTGCTTCCTCCCCCAGGGAAACATGTTGCCCATTGAGCTCATTGCCGCAAAAGCTCGCTGAAACCAGGCGCTTAATGGACTTCAGAGGGAGGCCTGGGTGCTGGCAGCAATAACAATGCAGAGATTAATTGAACAGCAAAAAGTTTGAGAAGCCTCAAATCTCTCCTTCTTCAGGGCATAAACCAACCTTGGACTACTTAGCTAGGGATAGACGTTACACATAAACCGGTTTAAGTGATCAGAAACTGGTTTAAACCTGTAACCGAAGAGATATTCAGTGCATTCAAACTGGTTTGAAAATGGCTGAAATGGGTTTGAGATAACTACATTCAGCCAGGTTCATCAGACTTAACTGATTTGGGTCAAACTGGTTTATGCAATGTCTGTCCCAGACCGAGGGCTATAAGGAAACATCCCTTGGGGAATAGGTTAGCCACGGGGGCAGGATTTTTACATCTTCTGAAGCAGCTGGTCGTGGCCACAGTCGGAGGCAAACAATGGTCTCGAGGCACGTGCGTCTGATCTTTTGCGGCAAGTCTTGTATTCCTGTTTGCACCCCCCTTGCTGAGCAGCTTGTTCCTCCCCGGCGTTCCCATGAGGTGCAGACCTGAGACAGATTGGGGAGGGACGTGGCTTCATGAGCAAGAGCAAGATCACTGCACACAACGTTTCCTTTTGCAGACGTCCTTTCACCTCCAGAGTGTACTTAGCTCCTGTTAAAACACATTGATTTGCTTTGGCATGCGGAGATTATGGAAAGAGCTGAGGGACTGCCTTTCACCTACCCTGGATGAACCTGTTCTAGGGATCACGTGCAGCGTTTCACCAGCTCCTATCTTTGAGACGGTATCGTGCAGAAAATTGGCTAGCATTGATTTGAGTCATTTAAGAGGCTGCTGAGGCACTGGGGCCTGCCAACCTCCACTTCCCTCAAACACAAAGACATGCCCAGGGGCTCTTCTTTGGGGCGGGTGGAGAAGATCAGAACCAACCCAACTCAGCTATGGGTTAACAGGACACACTAGGCACATCTACACGTTCATTAATGCACATTGAGTTTATTTCTTCCTTAATAAAGTACTAGCTAAATGTGCAGTACCTAGAGTTACTCTGCAGTGGCACCGGCACATGGTTATTTAGTGATGCTTACTGCACGCTTGCCTGATACCACTGCGCAGTAGGCTATGAGCACAGTTTGTGCTGTGACGCGCTACTGCGCAGTGTTATTAGGCTAATGCTCAGTAAGCGTCTTGTGTATATGAGCCCGCTATAATGGTCACTGCTGGACCACCAGAAGAGCAAGCGTACAGCAATCCTGGAGCTAATGACCCACTAGCAGCACCTGGGTGCTTCTTGCAACGCGGTGGTTAAGGATTAGCACGATTAGAGCAGAGGAGCAGGACTCTAGGGCTCTGCCTCTGGCTGTACCTGCATTTCCTTAGATGAAGATGAGAGAGAAGCTCAGTAGCAGAGGTTTAGAAAGCTGTTTCTTTCTTCATACTCCAGCGAATGCAAGAAAGCAGCAAACCTCACTCTGAATCAGAAACCAGGCTCTCCCCAGTTCATGCCTTACCCCCACTCAGAAGGGAAGCAAGCAATCAGCTGGGCCAGACTCTTAGATGGTGTAAACCAACATAGACAATGGGTGTTGCTATACTGATTTGCACCAGTAGGAAGCCCTGGCCCACTGTGGAGTGCTGCCTAGGCTATATGATGAGGGGACACATGCAGTAATGCCAGCCTTGCTGTGTTTCTCCCTTCACCTGCTCCATCACATCCATGTGCATGGCTGTCAACAGGGCCTCTGGGCTGGTAGTGCCAGAGCCCCAAGGCAACCAGGCTGTCCTCCAAAGGCAACACTGCCAGCGTGGGTCACTAACAATGCTGTTGGCGGAGGCAGGCTGTATGGTGCCCTTCCTCTTTCTGTCTGAGTAGTGACTCGAGAGACAGACCTTTGCATGCTCCCCAGTAACAAGGCTGAGCTTCCCAGCCCTTAGCTGCTGGGGTCTTCCTGCATGTAGGGCAGTGCTTCCCAACCTTTTCCTCTGCGTGACCCCATTTAAACACTGGAAATTTTTTGCATTCCCAAAATGATGCAGAGAAAATCAACACCCTATCCCTCCGCAGGTGGCGTGGCCAGAGCGGAGCCTATGGAGCAAGAAGGATGCAGGGTCCCCACTGTGGCCTCAGGGCTCCCCACCCTACTGCCCTTCGCCCAGGGGAGCCCATAACTGAGGGTGTAGGAGCTGGCATGGGAAGGCGGAGAGGCTCGGTGCCGCTGGGAGGAGCTCCACACCAGCCGCACCACCATGGCAAGGTGTCCCCTGCCCACCCGGCAGCAGTGGCTGTGCAGCGTTGTGCTGACCCGCTGCTGTCGGGCAGGCAGGAGGCTCCTCACCATGGTGGTGCAGCTGGCATGGGGCTCCTGGCAGCAGCACTGAGCCTCCTTGCCACGCTCTGCCCTCCTGCGCTGGGTCCCATCTGCTGTATTGCAGAGGCCCCAAGGGGAGGACAGCAGTGCAGGGAGCCCCGAGCCTGCAGCAAGCACCCCGCACACAAATCTCCCATCCCTCCCTCCCCAGGAGTTGGTGCAGCGATAGAGAGCCAGCTGCCCTGCCACCCCGCAGAAGAGCTGTCCATGGCTCCATCCTGCTCCCCCAGCCAGGTCCCACATCCCCGCCACAGCTCCTGGCCCCATGCACTGGCCCATCTGGGTGGTGCCCCAGCTCTGCCCCATTCCCTCCCTTCCTCCCTCCAGCATCATAGGAGCCTCAATCTACCCCTAGACTTACCTGGAGGGAGCTGCAGGAACTGCTCTCCATGCTGCCTGTCCACGACATGCACGTGTGCACGCGTATATGCACGTGGTGCCTCTCTGTCTTATTGCCCTCTTCCCACTTCCCCCAGCCCCAAGCTGCCCCTTGCAGACTGGAACGCTGCCAGCCTGCAAGGGGAACCCACCATTTCCTGCTTTTTTCTGCAATTTCATTATAATTGGTTGACACTGCTGAGTGTCTTTGCAACCCCACTTTTTGTCCTTGTGACCCCCAAATGGGGTCACAACCCCCAGGTTGAGAACTGCTGACCTAGGGTTTTCTCTCCATCCAGCTTGGCTCAAAGCAGGCGAAGCCTGAAATAGTGCTGGAAAAGGACAGAGGAGGATTTAATTACTGCCCTGGTGAGGAAGAAAACCCGTTGCTTCAGGTTTTTCTCCCACCCAAAATCACTTCTTTTTTGTCTTCCGCCTCTCAAGTCAAAGCCCCCAGCTCAGTCTGATCTCTGCACTTTTCGTTTGGTCACTGCATAACCACCCTGCCCTGGGGATCTCGCTGGTACTCCTGAGCTTTCCAAGATGAAGGAAAGGAACGTGTGAACACCGCTCCTCTGTGCAGTGAGGTCCAGATCTCCCACCGTGGCCTCCCGATAATGAGCAGACTATGGCTTTCTGGGGTTTCTGATGGGATGCTACCATAACAGTGAACAGAGTACTTACCATTTCTACCAGTCATCCAGTTCTTTCTAGAAGTCTTTGTCATTCCACTGCTTTCAGCTTACCTGGGCTGAGAAATGGATCCCTGACCTTTCAGGACCGTGTCTGAACTGAACGTGATTCACCAGGGATTCGTGTATACAATGCACAACTTACTCTTCTTCTTAGAAGAGTCTCAATAGAGTGAGTAGGGGTGTCGAAGCCAGCAGAGCTGGTCCAGAGTTGCGCCACCCCTGCAGATCCCAAGGAAACCCTAAAGTAGGGGGTTTAAACAAGGCTTGGAGCAAACTGTGCCGGGGAAAGAACAGTGCTGCAATCATGCAGGCCTCACTATTGACTTCCAACAGTGCACACAGGATGAGATAGTCCCTGCTTTAGAGCCCACTGGCTTTTGTACTTCCAAAGGCAGGATGCAAAGTCCACGAGAGGCTTCTGATGCCAGATTCGGAGTGGGTCCCCGTTCTGTGTCAAACAACAAGTGTTGAAATCCGCTCTCCTTCGAGCCATCCCTTTCCCTAGCACTTTTTGAGTGATCACTCGGTGACTCACCTGGCTGGCCTCAGCTTTCACTCCAGACAGCCAGGCACCTTTATCAGCCCCCTGGCCGGGCCATTTGTTGTTGCATGGAGGGCAGAATTAGGATCGTCCACACTGAGGGACAGTGCCCTGCCACCCACACCGTGGCTGGTCTGGTTTGCTTGCTGAGTTAATGCGGAGTGAATGCTCCGAGCTGGTTGTAAATCAATGTAAGAGCGTATAGAGAGAGTTTGTCACCAGCACAGCTCATAACACTTGACCCAGGAGGTCAGTGCTATTGTGCCCATTACACATAGGGGACAACTGAGGCACAGGGCAATAATGTGACTGACCCAAGGTCATTCATCAACGACAGAACCAAGACTCAAACCTTAATTTTTGATGCCCTTTCCAGTCCTCCCCCCACAACGCCCCACTGCCTCCTCAGTGGTGTCAGTGGAGCTATTTCGCCCACTGAGAATCAGGCCCTCCAAGCAGGGCTGAGCTACCAGCAGGTCTAGAGATGTCCAGAGGCCTCGTCCTAATGACATCAACTGCCAGGAGCTGCACTGCAGGTTCAGGGTCTCCAGGCTATGGACCCAGTTCTGATCTCAGGCGAGTTTTGCCCCATCCTGCCTCCGCTAACAGCGGTGAAGCCCATCCTGACTTGCCACTTCTGAGGTCTCGACAGTAGTGCAGAAGCTCCTGACACCAAATCTGCGGCACATAAAACAGGGGCAATTGCACAGAAGCCGGTGGAGCTGCACATATTTATGCCAGCCCCTCAGCTTGTAAACCCACTTCTTAGTTGCATGAGGCTGCCGTTTCCCCCTGCTGCCAGCTCCGCTCCAAAGTCAAGTGCCATCCAGCATGCCTCCAGCCAGTGCACCCTGCCTTGCACCTGAGATGGTGATGTGCTTCCCGGGGCATCATCACCTTCCCTGCAGGGTTGTTTGCTCAGAGAGCTTTGGTCGTGGTCCCAAGCATCTCTATGAGCAGCTGTGAGATCCTGGTGAAAAAGGTGGAGTCGAGTTATGCTGGGCACGTGTGTCGGGGAACATCGCAGGCCGTGTCGCGTAGGAGAGGGGCAGGTCCTGAGAGTGTTGCGGTCGGGGAGATCTCTGTTTCAGCACTGTCGATGCCACGCTCAGTGGACCATGAAGCTGCTTCGCTATCTGGAAGGAAACCTGGGTTACTGCTACTAGATGGGGCTACCTCACTTATTAGAGCTATCACATGGAGAGGAGAGAGTGAAATTAGAGCAGAAACGTGGAATCACTGAGGAGGGCCAGGCAAAGCAAGACAATCCTGAACCTGGCTAAGCTCACACACAAGCGTTACCCCCCCCACACACACACACACACCCATGTCAAAGCTGGTGTGCCTGCACTGCATGGGCAACTATACCCTGCACTTACCCCAGCTAGGGATCTGGGCTTTTCAATCAGAGTCCCTGAGCGTGCAGCATGGCAGGCATTCAGAGCACTGGGTACATAAGGGATGGAGAAAGAAATCTCCACGTGAAAACACAGGGTGGGGATGGGGAAATCCTGGCAGCTAGGGGACGTCTTGGCCAGGACACTGGCATTAGCACCCCTGGCCTTGACAAAAGAAGCCAGGGGATCTTTCTTGTCTCCTTTCCCTTCTTCTTCTCCAGGATGTTTCCAGCAGAGAACCATTCGAAGGGGCTCTTTCCTCCCTTCTGACCGCAGCCTGTTCCCGCCACCCCCAAAACAACACGAAAAGACCCTGGGGAGTGCACGTGCATGCACACATACGCACGTGTGCACACTTCTTTTGCCCAAGTTTGAGAGAGGGCTCTCATGCATGAAGCACTCCAGAGAGGCAGCCTGCTCTGAGGGAGTGCCAAAAAAAACACACCAGGGTTTTTAAGGCTGGGCCTGGTCCGGGGCCTTGTTAGAACAAGAAATGCTGTGCTTGGCTCCTGCCTTTTAGAGGGTATGTCTGTGGAGCACGATAAACACTCATATACTGTGAGGAATTCCCTCCTTCCCCCACCCTCCAGCCGGGCCTGTTCAGACACAGCAGCGCAGAGATGAATCAGTGTTGCCCGCTTGGGTTTACACAAGGAGGAACTCCCAGCTCAGATGTGCCCCCGCCAGCAATGAATCGAGCCCTGTTCCTCCTTTGAAGGGAACCCCGGATGCTTCATGAGAGCGAATGTCTTTAAAGGTGGGGCAGGAAAGAAGCCTATGACTCTTTCTGCAAATAAATTATGGGCCGGGTATAAAACGCATACAAATTTTCATTTCTACCCAGGAGAGCTTTTACAATCTTTCCAAACTCCTATGCCAGATGAAGGGTGCCTGTGCCCAGAAGCTTGCAAATCTATATCTAGCTAGCTAGCTAGCAGGTAGGCTGGGAAAGCTGCCTGAGGGCAAGGGTCGGTGTATAGGGACAGGGATGCCTGCATGATGAGTGCCAGCAAATGTGCTAGGAATCAAACTTTGTGGCAGAAGTGATATCTTTTATTAGACCAACCCGATATTTGCAATCTATCTGTCTATCTATCTATTTATCTATCTACCTATCTAGATGAAGGGTGCCTGTGCCCAGCTTACAAATCTATATCTATTATCTATATCTATTGATAGATATAGGTATAGATATAGGTTTGCAAGCTTTTGGGCACAGGCACCCTTAGATAGATAGATAGATAGATAGATAGATAGATAGATAGATAGATAGATTGCAAATATCTGGTTGGTCTAATAAAAGATATCACCTCTGCCACAAGTTTTGATTCCTAGCACATTTGCTGGCACTCATGGTGCAGCCATCCCTGGCTCTATACACTGATCCTTGCCCTCGGGCAAGCTTCCCCAGCCTAGAGCTCCATTCACCCCTATCCTACAGAGCCTCCTGCTGCTCTTCTCTCAACAGGAGATGATCTCAGTATCCAGGTTAAGAGACCATCTGTCTGTTCTGGCTCATTTTGTTCGTGATTCACTTTCCTGGAAAGCAGCCGTCCAAGGGGCCCTCAGGTCCTTGATGGAATGAAGCACCTAGAGCAAAAGCAATTTAAGTAGCCTGAAGGATGCTCCGAGGCTGAGGCAAACAGGCTCTGAAACTATAAACAGGACACCATTGTTCATCACCTTTTTCGTGTTCAGGCTGCAATTACTGTTAGGCACCATGCTGAACCTAAATCAACTGAGCAAAGCACTGATTGTTTCTCTTCTCGGCGACTCCCAGAAGCTCCTGCCCCTTCCCAAACTCCCAGGCAAGGTCACTTCACGTTCCTTTGGAAGTTAGATCTTGAAAGTGAGGAGGCTCCAGAAATACTTTGTCATCTGCAAAATCAGTAGCCCATCCCCTACTCCATGTAAATTTACCCAGTCCTAGTGAGGTCAGCGGAGGCATATCAAGGCTCGCCACGGGAGGGTCTTTGTGAATGTGCTCATTGTTTCTATTAAAATGGGTTCCCTTGGTAGCACCAACAGGCTTTCACCCATCTGTAACACAATGGGTTTTTCAGAAGTCAAATTTCCCCTGCGCCTAACATTTAAAGCCCACCATGAGCCTTGAGAGCAAGCATGAGGATTAAAAGAATGAGGTAAAAATAATATATGTCCTTCAACAGGCAAGACCCTTCTTCAAGTAGAAGATGTAAAAGAGAGACCTGCGTCCTTCCTTGAGACAGTAGGATGGAGCCATACAGACACAGGGTAAGCTGGGCACAGTCTGCCCCACTCATTGCGTCTGAGCGCCCAGCTCACGGGGGAGGCAGGAGTGTCTTCGGCTTGGAAATGGACCCTTTAGAAATAAATAAAGGTCCATTTCCAACCAAAAGGGTTCCTTTTCTTGAGCAAACAACTGAATGTTGCAATGTTTTTCTATGCCCCCTACCAAAAAAAAAAAGCCATGCTCTCCACATTCATGCAAAGATGGAGCTTGTGGTGCATAAAGTTGCCTGATGTTAAAATAAAGAAGTCATTGAAAGGAAATTTGGTGTGTATTGGAGGATATTTGGTACGTGCTCCCCAGTGGCATGCACAGTTACTCCCATTCCTTTGAAGCTGAGAAGTTGAGCTGCATGGGACTAGGGGGGGAACTTTATCTAAGGATGAAGAAAAGGGAATTCCTGAGTGAATGCCTGTGCTTTAAATTCTCGGGGGTGGACGTCATTGATTTAAGTGCTCAGGAATGGACATGGCGATGACTGGGCTATGCACTGCTTTGTGCTGACTCACCAACTTCATTTGCAACAGGTTCAGATATATTTACCTTGGAGTCCCACCCCAGGCCTGACCCAGTATGACCTTGCCTCGCATGTGGGAGCTGATAGGGTCATAGGGTACAGTGACACATCGCCCTAGGGACATGGCATTCCCGGCGGACACCATAAACAACCATGTCATTGGAGAACGGTACGGCTCTAGACTGCATAAAAGGCAAGACAAAAGACTTGCCTGTGCATTATTGTGCCTGAGATCTTGCCTGTCCCATAGGCAGCCAGTGACAAGAGGCCTGATCCTGCATGAGTGGCCTTGAACCCTCCCGGTGTTTGAGCAACCACGTTTTCCCAGAATGCTCTTGCAACTGGGTGGTGTGGCGAGAGGACCTGATTGGCTACCACTGACAAAATGGGCCGGCCCTTTCTGATAGTTCTGCAGAAGTGTTCAGTGGCCCTTGTGACACGTGTAATAAAGTTCTGCTCAGCAGGAATCCTACTTACAAAGTAACCAGGGTTGTTAGAGATGGGATCAGCCTGCAAAATTCAGACCTGGACTCTGATTTCCAACTGGCCAGTGACCCGTCAGCTTTGGCTTTGGGTGGTCCTGGTCAGGTGCCAATGTCCAGGGGTGTTTGGGCAATGTCCAGGGGCGTCTAGGTCCAGAATTGTGTTTCTGTCCTGTGTGTATTTATCAGCTAATACATGAAAGTGGAGGGACTCTTGCCTAGGTGGTTCAGATAGTTTCGTGACACTTTTTTATGGTTCTCCAGACTCATTTGGTGACCTGGCGCCTTCTGGTTTCGGGGCATCATTTGGGGAGTTTGCTATTGCTGTTTGTCATTTATTGTAAGCTGCTCTGAGCCTTTCTCAATAGAGTGGGATATACAGCTAAATTATAATAATATAATGTCTCATGACCCGCCACCCCAACAGGGAGACTTTAGCAATGCTGGAATCAGACCCTGCCCCGGCCAGTCCAGCTACTGGATTTTTCCTTACCTTCATTTTTCAGCATTGTATAATACACCGGTAACGAGGCTTAGGGAACGCATGTGTGTATGTGCATGTGTGCACAGGTGTAAAAACAGTCCAGTCCTGGTACGAAAACGACTTGATCAGTAGACTCGCCCAGGAAATAAGAGCTTAATAAAAACCACACCCCAACCTCCTGAGCAAAAGAGTGGGCACAAAGTATCGTGACGTCCACGGAAAAAAGAGGTTACCCATCTCAAGAGCTGCTCTCGGAAGACTGCTCTGCAACTGCCCTCCAGTTATTTAATACTAGGGGCAGTTAGTCTAGCCCACTGGCTGGCAGGGAGAGGTACGTGTTGGGTCCTTAGGGTCTGGGGCACAAAGGGCTATGGGGAGGAATCCAGAGGAGGGCACAGGAGGCAATGCTGTGCAGTGGCAGTGGAGCTGCGCACAATATGATGTTCTCCAAGGCAGATGGCTAGCAGACCAGGCTCGTCCGGAGCCTCACTGGTAGACACGCAGCATGCTGCTTTGGGCGCAGCCCAAAGAGGCCATGTCTGGTTTGGGACAGCTGTGCCCTAACCCAGATGGAGAGAGCCCAGACCCAGCAGTAGGTGTGGAAAAAAAATCTAATTAACAGTGCAAAACTCTTGCCCTTGAGGGGGCTGAGATGTGTGCTCCTCTCCGTGCAGTGGCATCTCATCCTGCCAGGACAAGATCGCCATCCTATTCACCGCCCTGCACCCTGCAATGGGCAGGATTGGGCCTGTGACCTATGCAATAGCTTGCCTGGCACACAGCAGCATCACGAGGTCCAGGAGGGTGCCATGCCCTGGTCTGGAGGTTGCAGCATTGGCAGGGTTTTGCTAGGCACAAACAGCCTCTCTGCATCTGTCCCAGCTGCAAATAAAGCCCGGTAAAAGTTCAGCTCCCCCTAGCTTCTCACACAGGCTCACCATCCCCAGAGGGCTAACCTTCCCTTGCTCAACTCCTCCTGGGCCCCACCCTCAGCACTGCCCAGAAAATAAAGGAGTTTGTTGCATAGAGATGAACTGAAAACCTCATGCGCCTTTTCTCCCTCTCTGCCTCCTGTCTGCACAGAGGCGTTTTAATGGCATAATCGTTCAGCAGGGCTGGCCTGGGGATTTGCTTAGTTTTGCTGAAGCTGGGGCTAGCAGGAGAGACGCAAACCTGTGCAGGTAAGTGCCGTGTACCTTTGGCTTCACTACAGTCTTGAGGAGGGGACGCCAGGCTGGGTGTATTGGTGGAAACATTGTCCTGAAGAATGGCAAGAGGAAACAGTTAGGGTTAACACCGGAGTTGCATAGAGATAGGCTGGTACGCTTGTCACTGCAGTAAAGGAATGATATATAGTCCTTGATAAATAGCTTTCGCTGGGCAAAATGAGCACTTTCTGGTGCTTAGAGTCATTATGTTCTGGTTTCAAACTCTGTGCTATTTTTCAAGCTGTTTTCAAACAGTAAAGGAGAAGGAGGCTATTTCCTCTTCTTTTTTGAAGCAATATTTAGACATGTCTGAGAAGTGGCTCCGCATTTATTTCCTGGTTTTTTTGCTTTAAGACCCTTTGATCAAGCAGGCAGCTGGATTTGAGGACAGAAGAGAATGCAGGGCTGGAGGGAAAGGAAAAGGGCAAGTTAGGCTGTCTCGTTGTCCCTGCGCTGTGCCACGCCGGACTTGTACATGTGGGCTGCATTTGACTTTCCCTCTCCCAGCCGCTGGTCACTGCAATCGGGGAAGCGATCTGGGCTCAGAGGAGACGGGAGCATGAGAAAGTCTTGTGGAAATGTTTTTAGGACGCAGAATGATGAAAAGTGGTGAGGATCCAGGACAGAAGTCCACTGGGATCTTTCCACTGGCTCCTGTAGGCACTGGATCAGAGAGTGGGGGTTTTTATGCGTCTGTGCGGGAAGGAGAAGTGGCCTGCGGAGCAGGGAGATCTGTTCCACTTCTGGGTGGCTCCATTGTAGCCCAGAGACCCATGATTTCTGCCCCAGGCACGTACAGATTCTCCCCAAACTGGCCCAGCTTTGCCTTTGGAAGGCCCTTGCTTGCTCTGAGCCCCGTTTAATTCCATATAATGCCCCAGCATCCCCGAAAGGGCTGCACTTCCCACCTTGTGAATACAGGGCTTGTGACTCAAGTTACGTGCTTATGGCAAGGAGCCACTCTGCACTGGCCATAAACTGGCCCATGTCCCTGAAACAGGCTAAACCCAAGACAACCTGAGTAAAGTCCCATCCCCACATGCAAGATGGGTGGCATCCCTTTAAATACTTCGGGGCCCCACTGCTGGCCCTCCCTGCCTTCCTTTGCAGAAGTCACTCCAGCCTAATAGAAGAGCAGTGTATATATGCAATCACTCCTCTGTGTGTGTCCAAAATTCATAACTAGGGGTGCTGGGAATCTAACTTTGTCTGTGCAGTTTCTTTACACTCATTGCTGCATACACAGCAGACACACCCCAGCCTGGCGAAACCCGGCTGCAGCCACGCAGCTGGCACAGATGTGGCATTACATTGACAACACAACAGTAGTTACGGTTTGGGGCCTTCCTGGGCCTACAGGCATCCCAAGGTATCTCATTGCACTGAATCATCATGTTCAGCCCACGGGCCGCACTTGCAAACACCCGGAGTACTTTACTCACTGGAAACTAGCTGAACCAAAGGTGGAGGTTGTGTACATCCCAAGGATTTGGGAGTCAACCTTTATGCCTTTCCAGCAGCTCTTGCATTCACTGCAGCTTCCTTTGCATCAGTTTCAACTTCTGCTTGGGTCTGGTCTGAAGCCAGTGGGAGTCTTTCAAACAGGCCTTTTATCAGGGTGTTCGTATCCTCCCTAAAGTGCACCTGGTAACTTCCACAACCTGCTTGTCCGGTCCAGGAAAGCCTTATACCATCTCACAATGTGTTTCATTGCCATGGGTACATTCTTTCTGCATGACTAGTGCAAACACCCACTGAGCGGGAGTCGGCGGAGCTGAACTGGCCGCAATCTCAGGACACCGCTTGGCACCTGGGTAGTTGGCCACTGTGGGCCAGATGAACGCTGTCTGCAAAGGGTGGCAATTATCATTTTCCCCTGATATTTTTGGTGATGAGAGAGCAGCAGTGTCATGCTAGCATGTGAGTTTGTAAAAGGGCCAGTCTCACCCAGAAATGTTCTGAACATTTGCAAGTTGTGCAGGCTTCAAAAGAAGTTCTGCGTTCAAATGAAATTTCCAGATGTTGTGGCATTTGCTCAGGGAGTAAAGCCCCGGTGTTAACACATGTGAGCTATTTCAGCCCATAAACCATTGTGTATTTTGAGCAAAGAAAGGCAAAATGTGGCCATTCCACCACAGCGCTGCCCCCTCCCCCTTACTAATTCCAAAGATCTCTTCGGAGAACTTCGAGTGTCATCCCATACCCTTGGCAAGGTCCTCACGGGTGTCGTTGGTCCACAGTTATTTTCAACAATTGAAATTTGCCTCTGTCCAGAGAGCCAGGGAAAGGCCACTTATATCCCATGCTTCTGGGCTTTACTGGTTGCCACCTGGGCCCAGGCAGGAATTTTTTCCCCTCCTGTTGCTACAGAGTTTTTTCAACTTCCTCAAAAACATTGTGCGTTGGCAGCCAAGGCTGCAGATTTTGGCTGGCATGTGTGAATACTCCTGCTGGGACTCATCCCAGAGGTAACTGGTTAGAGGATCTTGCCCCACTGCTCATGGTCACATTGGGACAGACTGGGCAGGGGTTGCTTTCCTCCATAGTGGCGTGGGACATTGCCCTCTTCCCTGGATCTCTCGAGCATATTTAACAATCCTTGCAGTGGCAAGACATTGGCAGTGCCCTCATCTCCCTGCTTGACCTGTGACAGGTCAGGGTGTTCTTGGTGTCTTTGGGCTACGTGCCTTGTAGTTAAGTGACAGGGGGGGTTGTATAGTTTTAGGACTACGTTAGCACTTGCAGTATTGCCAACTCTCATGATTTTTTGGTGTTGTTCTTAAAGTCTACACTTCAGGAATGTGACAAATGTAGCTCTTTCTGATAGATAGATAGATAGATAGATAGATAGATAGATAGATAGATAGATAGATAGATAGATAGATAGAGCGAGCCACGTTTTTCACATTCCCAGAGTGTAGACTTTAAGAACAGCAGCAAAAATCATGAGAGTTAGCAATACTTTTATGGGATGGTTCAAATAGGAATGATCGGTCTTGGCCAGGGGCTTGGAGATGTGACCTGTTGTGGTCCCCTCCAGCCCTATGCTTCTACTATTCTGTGACCCTTTTTACGCACAAAGAAGTATCCCATTGGCTTTTTGCTTGCCATACACACAGGAGCAAATTTTATCCAACACGAGTGACTCCATAAAAGTTAACAACATGGGTATTCCCTTCTTAGTATTTCTTGCAGACTCCTATATCAAAAGAGACACATTTACAACTGCGGAGATGATTGTGTTAACTTACCATCACATGAAATCAACTTGGGCTTCAGAAAGCCAGCCTTCTTCCTGCTGTCTCTCACATCACCATCCGCCATAAAAATTTTGCAGTCGAAACTGAACTGATAATTGCCTTGATGAGGCAAATTCTTGGAGCTATGTGGACTCCTGCTGGGTGGCGGTCATAGGCGGTCTGTTTGCTTTTTTCGGGGAAGCAAATGGCTCAGGATTAATGGTGCAAGATGACATTTTCCAAAGGGACTACTGATTTCGAGATATGCTTAAAGGTCCCGCCAAGCACCTGCTGCTGAAAAATCAGGCCCCTGGGAGCATCTGTTCGGAAAGCATAGACAGCAAGTATGAACCAGTGAGTAATAAGGGCCCGTTTTAATATCACTGCTTTTATTTTACAATTCAGAGAAGGTTCAAATTCTGCTCTGGCTTCAGCTGCTGTGACCAAGGGATACTATTGCAATAGGCTGGCCTGCGTAGACCTACAACTGGTGACAAACTGACAGATTTAGGCTAGACATCAGGAAAAACTTCTTCATGGTAAGGGTGGCCAGAACTTGGACCAGGCTTCCAAGGAAGGTGGTGCTCTCCCCTGCCTCGGGGGTCTTTAAGATAAGGCTGGATAGGCATATGGCTGGGGTCCTCTGGCCCCAGCGCTCTCTCCTGCCCAGGCAGGGAGTCGGACTCGATGATGTGTTGAGGTCCCTTCCGCCCCTAACAGCTATGAAAGAGACTGCAGTCTTTAAATGCTGCTCTAGGTCTGTTCCACAGCTGATAATCCCCAGCTCTGAGGCCTGCTCCCTTTCCTCAGGGGATGACAAAGCATGCTGCAAAGGAGGACAGTGTCATTAGCCCCATTTTGCAGATGGGTCTACTGAGGCATGGGGCCATGAAGGGAGTTACACAAAGTCACCCAGCAGCAGAACGGAGAGCACAATCCAAGCTTGGGCTTGGTCCACTAAACCATGCTGCTTAAAGGCAAGCTGTGAAGCAAGAAAGAGCATTAAACCTCCAAGGAAATTAAGCCACCCACCCGATGATTTTTCCAGTTCATTTCATTGGAGCCCACAACAGGCCAAAAGTGTAGGGTCAGAGCAAAGACAGGGCCAACCCTTCCTGTTTTGTGCATCCCAGGCAACAGAGAGGTATAATTTAATACACAGAGACTCATTATCGAAGTAATGAACAAGCTCGTTAGCTACACAGTGATCAGCCATCTGAAACTAAGGAGGCTGGTTAAGAATGCGTCCGCTCCTGGCACACGGGTAAAACCTGAGCTGGATTTGCAGGGCCTGAGTTCGGCTTGGCTTGTTCCATTGCTGCAACCAAGGAGAGGCAAAAATCTCCTTCTGGAGCTCGTGTCACACGCTGCTCGAGCTACACCACGAGCCTGGGATCTTTGGGTGCAAGGAAAGAAACCCAGTAGGGCCATACTAAAGCATACTAGACCAAGGTCCTTCTGCCATGGCGGTGCGTTATCTTCCAAGAATCCTGAGAGGAAGGACAACCTTTATATTCACCTCTCACGGGTCCCCAAACTCAATCCACACGGCATTGCACGCAGCCAGCCTGGGAGAAGGCAGCAGGCGACATGCTGCACAGCAGTGGAAGAAGAGTTATTTTGACTGAGGGCCTGACGCAAACCCCAGTCCCTTCCCTGCTCTCAGGAACAAGGCCGTGCGGTCTTTAAAGTCCACGCAGAGTAGAGCGAACCTTGGGGTTGAGATCTTTGGTGGCTTTGAAAGGAGAGGTGAAGGCAAATGGACTTAGTCTGATGTTTCAGGGCAATCCTTCAGGATCGGGGCAGCGCAGATGGAGCTGGCCAAGAACTCAGGGCAGGAAAGCCTTGAATTAGAAGCAAGTTAAATGGTACAAATGGGAGGCGCTTCCTCTCAGCACAAGGAGCTGCCTGAGACGAGGAGGCCCAGAGTGTGAGTGTGAGGTGGAGGGGGATATGGGGGGCAGGAGGGAACAGCAGACAGCTTGAGAGGGAAGGCAGCTGCTGGAGCTATGGAGCAGCTGCGGTCCCCATACAGCCACCAGGTGTTGCCATGGCGTGGGCAACATCTGGATGAGGCCTCGTGCTGTCCCATGGAAAGACAAAGCTATTGGGGCTGGTGTCACTGAAGACTGGCAGCATGCCAGGCCAACAACAGTAGCTGTGAATGAGAACAAGGGAAAAGGTAGGATGATGAAAGAAGAGGGAAACTGGACGTGACTCCGACTGAGCCCTTCTTTACTGTTTGCGCAGCACTGCGCCCTGCCAGGAGTGTCATTATTGGGCATTAAGTAATAGCTTATTTATTAGTTAAATAATAGCTTATCCACAACAGCTATAATGATAGCTATAAAGTGTCTTGTTCTACCCTTCCAGCCATTCACATACTTCTTCCAGGAGCAAATGTCACTAGTGGCCATTTTAGAGCAATACGTGTCCTGGATATAGACTGCTTCGGCATCACCTTGGGTTGATTTGAAAGTAGGTGCCAAGATAGCAACAGGGGCCAGGAGTCCGAGTCTTGCTCCCTGCCTCTCCTCCTGCAAAGGGAGCTGTTTCCTAACTAATTACAGCGCTCCAGCAGCAAGCGACTGAAGCGGTGATTCAACTGGAAATGTTAATTGGCTAATTATTTGTTGCGTCTCCCCTCCTAGACTAACACTGGCAACCCGGGGTTTCTTAATAACATGAAAGGAAGTGCCCTAAATAACTGCTCAGGCATGCAGGCACTTGGAGTGAATGAGACTCTTGTATTTTGGAAGCAAGGCCAATGAGATCACCAAGAGCTTATCTGCAGAGGGATATCCCTCATCGCCTTCAGCCAAGGCCCCCAGAGATAACTGCTGGGAGGAAAGCTATGATGGATTGGGTCCATGCTCTGGAAGGGACGGCATAGGGCTGCCCATTCATGCACCGGTGCTTGTCCCCTGAACCAGGTGCACTGTGGCACCTTCTTTCATCTGGTCAGAGGTCCCTATCTGTCCACGATCTTGGGGCAAGAGGTGGAGGAGGTGGGGACCTCCCACAGGCCCTGGTGTCTCAGTCTGTCCCAGGAAGGGGGCCACAATGGTATTTTCAGTGCAAACCAACCCATCTTTCAATTTGTTTCCTGGAACTCGTGGATTAAATCACGATGTCTTTCCCATTCCATCCAGATCCACCCTGCTGGTGCCCTTGTGGGCCCAACTGAAACTTTCTGATCACTGTCTAAAATCATCCAAGGGTACAGGAAATAGCTTTTACACCAAAGGTTTCATTCCTCCTAAGGCCATTTTGGGGTAATGAATCTTTCCACTGACCTTGGCTCTCTGTGCTCAGGGGTGTTCCCCTCCCCACCCCATACCCACTCTGTAGTGATCGCTCCCCATGGACGTAGCTAGCGTGGGACTGGACGTGCCGTAGTGCACTCCCAGCATCTGCAGAGAGCGTCTTCCTTCTGCTCAGTGCGCTCAACCCTCCGTACTTCCACACCCCACTCCCAGCAATAGTTAGGGGTAAAAGCCTGAGTCGTCTGACTTAGACCAGCTGATCTCAGTGCAGCTGCTCCTGATTTGGACCGGTCTGAGTGTGTAAAAGGTCAGCATCTTGTTGTCCAAGGCTTCAGGCTTGCCCAGTTCATCCTGCCTTACTAAAAAACCCAATGGCCAGGGAATGAGTGGAGTGACTGAGTCACTCTGCAAACCGGCCGTGACTCAGAGGGCCAAATGGAAACAGCACAGCACAATTTTGTGCTGCTGTCTGACCCAGATTAAGCCAATGCTCACATGGGATGGGTCGCCTTCCCCTCCCAGACGGCCCGGTCAGCCCAGCTCTGGGCCTGGAAGGATGAGATTTCCAAAGGGGTGAGGTATCCGTGTCCTACTGAAGCAAGAGCCGGATGCTATAAGTCCCATAAAGTCCCCTGGGAATACATGAACAGGGATCTGCTGGGTCTGGAAGAGCCTGGTGGGAACACCCATAAACTGAACAGACACCGCCCCACGCCAGGCGCTTGCTCCGTACCCGAGGCAGTGATGGCGACCCACCCATCCCTGCTTAGTTCCCCCGCTGGAGCACATGGGCCAGTTTATAGAGAGCAGTGCAGGTATACAGGGCAGGTCCCAGGCCCTGAGATTTTAAGCTACTGGTCCCAGCTTGCTGAGCCCCGTGAGCCACACCAGGGAAAGGGAGAAGCCCTGTTCCCAGTGGAGCAATTTTCCCATCTCCAGAGAGCAAGACAGTGCCCCCCGTGACAACCCCTCTCTGCCAGCCTGCTGCCCTGAGGGGTTGTGGAAGACTTGAGCTGGGTTAGGGTTGGGGGCTGGTAGAAATCTCTTGCCCCAAAGGGGTTGAAGTTGCACTCCCCTTCTTAAAAGGATGCCCTGCTTCGTGCTTATTCTAGTGCAAAGGGGAAGCCTAGTGTGAGTCTCCAGGCAGCCAAAGGCAAGCTGTTCCCAAACAGAGGTACTGAGCAAAACTCCCTAGGACAGATCCTGGCTGCAGTGAATCCACGGATGTCGGCAGCGTGGTGCCGATTTCCTCCAGCTGGCGCCCTGACACTAATGGCTCTGCACTGATTTACCCAATCTGAGGATGGTGACTTCTGATCTTCCCCCTTGCAGTCGCTTCACCTTCTCTCTCTCTTTTTCCTTGGCTCAGGTGAACCTGGCCTCCCCCAGCAGCTGCCACCATGGACTGGAAGACACTTCAAGCCCTGCTAAGTGGGGTGAACAAGTACTCCACAGCCTTCGGGCGCATCTGGCTCTCCATCGTCTTCGTCTTCCGGGTGCTGGTCTACGTGGTGGCTGCAGAGCGTGTGTGGGGGGATGAGCAGAAAGACTTTGACTGCAACACCAAGCAGCCTGGCTGCACCAACACCTGCTATGACCACTACTTCCCCATCTCCCACATCCGCCTGTGGGCCCTGCAGCTCATCTTTGTCACCTGCCCCTCTTTGCTGGTCATCATGCACGTGGCCTATCGGGAAGACCGAGAGAGGAAGAACCGGGAGAAGAATGGGGAAGACTGCCCCAAGCTCTACAGCGACACGGGCAAGAAGCACGGCGGGCTGTGGTGGACCTACATACTGAGCCTCTTCTTCAAGCTGACCATCGAGATCGTCTTCCTCTACCTGCTCCACTGGATGTGGGACAGCTTTGACCTGCCGCGCCTGGTCAAGTGCAGCAACGTAGACCCCTGCCCCAACATCGTGGACTGCTACATTGCACGGCCCACAGAGAAAAAGGTCTTCACGTACTTCATGGTCGGGGCTTCCTCCATCTGCATCGTCCTCACGGTCTGCGAGATCTTCTACCTCATCTTCAAGAGGGTGGTCCGCCGCATGCGCAAGTGGGGGAAGACTTCCAGCAAGCCCTCGGTCACCTACAGTAAAGCTTCCACCTGCCGGTGTCACATCAAGCTGGAGCAGCAAGACAGCCGAGTCAAGGGCAAGCACTTGGATGCCCTCAGGGCCTCTGCTCCCAACCTGACCTTGATCTGACACAGCATCAGGGTGGAAACAGAGGAAAACTTCCCTGACATTACCAGAGACAAGACAGCTGCCAGAATTACCAGACTATTTCACTGGGACCTCAACAGCTATGGAAAGGTAAAGGAGAGGAGGCGAGTCTCGGGCCAGGGGGCAGGAACCCACTTTGTTTCGTGTTGTCGACTGAGCTTCTTCCATGGAGATGGCTCACAAGTGGTGTGCTGCTGCCCTTTTGTGGAGCTAAGGCCCTCGCGGTGTGGCACGGGGCCAGGTGAATCCAAGGGTCTCTGCTTCTCTTCCTTTACAAGATATTAAGACACCTGAGCTATCCTACAGGTCGAAGCTTCTCCTCTTCAAAATGCTCAGACACGCCAGAGATGAGGGGAGGGCATGCCTTTCATTCTTGGGTAGGTCACCAATGTAAAGTGGGTACCGTTAACATCTGTCTCACGTTCTCTACAGTCACCGATAGATTTGCAGTCATCGCTCCTCAAAGCCCGGCTGCGTCACACAAGAGGGAGACAGGCACAGGCTCAGCTGTTTAATGAATGGTTAATGAAGTAGGGAGTTGATGGAAGGGGCTTTATTTTGGTACTGAAGAAGTAAAAGGATCCAAGCCTTGCTGAACCAACATTTTATCATAGGCAGAGTCCAAGAGATGCCCAGGTAGCAAGTCACAGGGAGGATGTGATCTCGGTGTGCCCTGTTACTCTTTTGAATAGTTTGCAGGCACTTCCAGCTCTCTCCAAAAGCCCCCACACTGGAGAGCAAAGATGCCAGGCACATCCCCTGCCACCTCCGAGATGCAGGGAAGGCAATAAGCTTTGCCTAGTAAATGTATTCATTAAGAGAGCTTAGCCTAACCTTGCTTTAATGTACTGGTGGAGAAAGCACCAGTGCCCCATGGCCCAGCTTCTCCTTCATAGCCTGCCTGGTCAGAGACATGCGGTTCCACAAGGAAAGACTTTTGCATATTTTCCAAGCAACAGTGAGCCCAAAAGCAGTGATACAGCCCTGTCACACTGGAAGATTAGGAACCAAAATCCCAGCCCTGTCATTCCCCAACAGTTGAGGTCCTGGCCTGAGTTTTCTTTTTAAGGCTCTGTTGTGTCCTAAAGTTCAAGCTTTGGCCTGTACTTGCTTCTCGCTGGCCCTGTGCACAGCTGAGACAAAATTAAATGAGCTCTCCCCTTGCGGATGGCTGAGGGAATCTGAATGGAAGCTCAAAGGGGTCAAAGCCATCTCTGGAAACTGGCGTCCGTCAAATCACCCTTCGAGCGGACCTGCCCCCGGGAGATGGCTATGAATCGGTCACGACTGGCAGTATATTCCCCGCCTTGGGTTGTTGTACAGCAGACTGGGATGCAACGAGCCCACGAGCTCTGAAGGGTGAGGTTTTCTTTAAAGTGCTTTTTCTGAGGTGCTCCTGACTAAAATAAAGTACTGAGCAGGTGCGCTTCAGTAAAGATAAAGAAATACCTTCGGTGCAGAGGCTGCAAAATCAGTGGACCGGACCTGTGTTTGCTGTTTGGGCAGGCAGATCTGGGGTCACGCACGCAAAGGGCAAAGCTGCCTCCTTAGCCCTGCGAAACAACCCGCAAGCCATCCCAGGTGAACCAGAGACCCCCCGGTGTGGACAACGAAGAGCGGAGGGAGAGGGTGAGGACTCGCCACACCTCAATTCAGTCCCGGCACAGGTGGGTGGGGAGAAGCAGGTGTCAAACCCGAACGCCGAGACCACCCAAGCCACGCCAGGTGTTCTGCACATCTGCGCTTCTCGCTCGCACCAGATGAGACCCACCGCAAACCCCGACGGCCACACCACCGCACTGTGCGTTTCCGGCTCCCTGCCGTGCTGGGGATACGTGCCTGGCTCCCAGGCATTTTCCTTGTGTACTCAACTGTGTAATGAAGAGGCCAAATAAACATTGCATGGTTTGTACGTGCACGGGTCTCGGCTTTCCTGAGCGATACGCGGGGTGGTGAGTGGCCGGGGGAAGGATGGCAGCGTTGGGGTGGGCTCCTTGCCTGTTGTCACAGACCCGGTGCATCCCATCCCGAGTACAATGGGCCTGTTGTTCCATTTAGAGACTGACTGTGTTAGGCGCTGTACACCCACACACGCCCACATCAGGGTGGGACAGGCCGTGCCCCAGAGCCGTTCAAGTCTAAATGGGCTAGAGGAAGAAAGAGGAACAGAGGCCCAGAGAGATGAAATGACTTTCCACACAGCAGGTTGTGGGGAGAGTCCTTGTCCAGTGCCCTTCACGCAGCCACTGCTCCCAACAGCTCACGGACATTGGTTTGGATATCATTTCTGCCACACGCAGCACCTCAGGGATGAAACATTAGACGGCCAGAAAATACCGCGCCGTCCCATCCCTGCTTGAGGAAGTCCCCGTTCAGTGGCGCTCATGCGGGGAAAGGAAGGTTACAGTGGTGGAAGGATGTCAAGCCAGAGGGGATGGAGGCCATGCTGCTGTGGTGGAAGAAAAGCACCATTTGGCCCCTTGGTGGGGATGAAATGGAGGGGGACACAGAGGGAGGGGTGACTTGGGTGAAGAGCTGGACACACAGCTACAGCAAAAGGGAGCTCCAGCCCCAAGTTCGGCTGCATGCTCGGATCCGGACCCTAGCAAAGCTAGGGGCAGCTGGCAGGACCGTGGCGCTCGGCGGGGGGCTCAGCCACGCTCGGTTCCACATTTGCTGTCCCCTTTGCAGTCCTCGGACCTGCCATGCATCATTAAACTTCCACTCAGCATAGCTGCATGTTCCCCCAGGAAATCAGTGCAGGATTGGCATCAATTATTCACTGCCCCCTGATAAATATTACAATAAATAGGAGTGATTGCCATTTCATCTGTTCAGGCTCCTCGCACAGGTCCTGCTGATGCGCCAGTTGTGCCGTGCCCGCTCCTGAGCTCACTGAGCAGGCTCCATTAACCCTTTCAGGGCACCACCCCTCCAGCTCCCAAGATTGATGCATCCCATAGTTCTCAAGGAGACCCCCACAGCACATTCAGCAGCACACGAAGTAGGTGGCTTCCAGATGTCACTGCAGTACAGAAATCCCTACCTACCCAGAGACACCTGTAAGTGCATTGAAGCCGATGGAAAAAGCCCCCTTCACCTCAAAGGGCTTCAGGCCAGGCCCTGAGCCAACGAGGGAAAGAGATCTGAATCCTCACCTCTGCATATCAATCCCCCATGTTGATCTCTGCAAATCTTTCCTCCGTCGCCTTTGGGAGAATCTAGCACCCTTGAAAACTCAAGGCCGGCTTTGCCAGGCTCGGTACAATTCCAGCCATGCTACAAAGGAGGCTGGTTCCTGACGCCCAGCCCCGGCTGAGGGGGAAGCAGGGGCCAGCCCCATTAGCAAGGATCATCAGGATCGGCTTTGCCTTGATTTGCTCTGTGCTGCAAACAGCCATGCTGAGAAACAGTGATGTTTGCACCTGGGGAAGGGTCCACTGAAGTGGATCCCATGAAAGGGAGGGGGTCCGCTCAGAGGGTAACGTGTTCCCACACTGCATGCAGCAGATCAGAAATGCAGACGGCCTTTGCATAGGGAATACCTATTGCCAGAGCACCCGACACACCCAGGAACAAAAGGCAGGGCAACATAGCAGAGCAAGGGCCGGACACGAGAATCAAGCGCCAGGAACCCGGCTGCACTGGAGTGGCCGTTCTAGGTACGATCCCCAGCAGCAGCAGATCACCCTGCCAACAGATGCGGTGGGCATGATCCCACACATTACCTACACAAGCATGAATCAGGAGTCACAGCTTTGAAGGGGGGGACTCAACCCCCAGCAGACCTCTGTCTCCTTTTACAGATAACAGCTTTGCATTCAGACAATTGGTAACAGCTGAGAAACCAGCCCGCCAGACCAGCAAGGGGTGGGAGAATGGACCCAGCCAGTGGCTGTGAATGAGAACAAGGGAAAAGGTAGCATGATGAAGGAAGAGTCAGGAAACTGGACGTGACTCCGGCTGAGCCCTTCCTTACTGTTTGTGCAGCACTGCGCCCTGCCAGGAGTGTCATTATTGGGCATTAAATAATAGCTTATTTATTAGTTAAATAATAGCTTATCCACAACGGCTATAATGATAGCTATAAAGTGTTTTGATCTACCCTTCCCTGTCATTCACATACTTCTTCTAGGAGCAAATGTCATGAGTGGCCATTTCAAAGCAACCCGTGTCCTGGATATAGACTGCTTTGGCATCGCCTTGGGTTGATTTGAAATCCTTCCCCGTGCTGGGCCAGCTCGCTAGCCCAGTGAATGCACATAGGCTCTACGGCCCATACATTGCTGGCTGACATGGGAGAGCTCTGGTTGGAGATAACGTAGCCTAGCCAGCCTTGTGCAACATGACCACCAGTGACTGCATGTACAGCCATCTGCCGCTCAGCTAGAAACCTGCATACCACCCAGATAACGTCCAGTGGGACTTTCCGACACTCTCAGCCCTGGCTTGGCATGACTTCTAGTGAAGCCAATGGACTTTCAACGCATTCATAAAACGAAGCACTTGCTTCATTACTTTGCCGAACCAGGGCCTGGAGGTTGAAAGCCTGGTTCTGATGCTCACGGTGACCTGCACGATTGCATCTCATGCCAGCAGCAGCCCTTGGAGACACCAATTATGAGCGAGGGAGATGCAATCCAGCCTGAACTGGGCACGTTCTTTGACCCTTCAATCTCCAGGTGCCTAGCTCGTGGGCAGGGATTGTTGTCCCTCTAAGAATACCCACAATCTCTCTTCCATACGGCTGCACAGAGCCTTCAGCAGAAGTCCACGGCTGTTCCAACAAGGGAGTTCTGCTTAAAATTTGATTGCATGCTACGGCCCCTGTATATTTAATTAATCTCTTTGCATTAGATCACCGCGTTCCTTTAACTGACTAAGGGGTTTATTTATGAGAGACAGAAACTGCTCCATATTTAAGAGAGCTCCTCATTGAAACAGGGCTTCAGAGGATGACGCTTTGCTGAGACTCCTGCATCCCTGTAGTGCCACCCAGTGCCCAAGCTGGCGAACATCACCACAGGGAACTACACAGATCCCTTCAGCTTTCTGCTTCCACCAAGCTCCCAAGACAGGCTGGAGAGGAAGGCTGGGACCCCTCCTTGGGCACCTCACCATCTCCAGCAGGTTTCTCCTCACTGTTCCCCAGGGAGGCCCAACAGTGCCATGATCCGCACAGCGCAGATGGGGAAACTGAGGCTCAGGGTGATCCTGGGGGAAACTGTTGAGTGACCCATTGGAACCAAGTATCCTGGTTGTAGCTGTATTGGTCTAGAGGAAAAGGCAATCAGGACTCATAGTAGAGATGATATTTTTTTATTAGACCAACAAGATTTTTGCAAAAATTAAAATTTTTTTGCAAAAATCTTGTTGGTCTGATAAAAGATATCGTCTCTACTACGAGTTCTGATTGCCCCTGGAACAGAGGCACTTGGGAAACTCGCATCCTAAGTGACTTCTCCCAGGTTGCGATGGGGAGTGTGGGGAGCAGACAGACAGACACCTCAGGAAGGAAACAGGGCTGAGGGCTTTGCCTGGACACCAGGAGATATGGACTCCTTTCCTTGCTCCGTCCAGCCACTTGGTTGGTGTGTTCCCCCCCGCTCAACCTCACAGGATAATGATTGGGAGCACCCTCGATAGATGTCATGAAACAAAACAGGCTCCCCCACATTGTGTCCACCTCTGGGGTCATCCACGTCCAGCAGACGGAGACAGGGCTAATAATTCCCCGCCTTCCCTCCCTAAACTCAACTCATCAACCCAAGCAGGAGTTCCCCAAGTGCTGCAGGGAAACAGGGACCTGGATGCCTGCTTCCACCCCGGAGGCCAAAGGGCAGCAAGGCCCAGAGCTCGCCAATGCCAATGCATAGGAAAACAGAATTGCTTTTCTGCAGGCTTGGCTGGACGGGGAAGTCACGGCCTGGGAAGCAGCGCGAGAGGCGATGTGCACTGGCCGCTTTGCACTGACCTGCTGGTGCATGCACAGAGTGCGCTGCAGCTACTCCCCTTGCAAAGAGGAGTACTCACTGGGGCCACACGTGGAGTTAACATGCACTGGCAAACACAACTTCCCTGCACAGACGAGCTCTCAATAGCCTGAATAGTAAGTCGGAAGCCTAAACTCAGACACCCAGGGAGGAGAACGGTGGCCTAGCACATCCCCTCCGTTGGATAGAGGGCAGAGAGGGGAAGGGATGCTGGATGTTGGTAGGGGAACCCTTTTCATCTTCTAAAGCCCAGTGGAAAGGTCTGTGGATGTCGGCCTTCATTGCCAGGCTGTGCAGAAAACAGAGGAGGAAGCCACACTCCCTGGTACGGCTCCAGGCAGGGGAAACGCAGCACTGGGCTGGAAAGAGCTCTGCCTTCCCCTCCGGGGGAGCCACAGCTTCCCTCAGGGCCTGCAGGACAGACTCCTCTGCCCTGCCGTTCCCGCTGTGTCCGAGGGGTGGCATTGCTCTCCAACAGCTGGCGAACAGCGGGACGTGCAGAAAGGGGGAGAGCTGCAGGGTTAGAGCTGCCTCCGTCCCCGGGACACAGAGGTTTGTACAGTAGAAGAGGGGGAGACAATAGGCTCCGCTCTCCCCTGTCCGGCGCTGGGTATCGGCTGCTGGGCAAAGCACCGTGCATGTCAAAGGGAGAGTCTGCACACAGCAAAGAACAGCCTAGAAATAGACCTAGGGGCATTTTAAACAGGGTTGAATTAACCCTGTGGACAACATTCAAGCACCGAGTGGGGACAAGGCTCAGTGCCTTTAAACCCAGCTAGGTGCCCCCTCGAACCCTATCCTCAGTCCTCTCATTGCCTGGTCCACCAGGTCCCTCACCACCAGCAACCTCCTCCCTGCTCCTTCCCTATACATCCAACAACCCACTGCCTTCTACTTCAGCCAGCTGACTAGTCTCCCACCCCCAGAGACATCTGCCCTGGGGAGTCAGCCCTGCCACCCCACATCTCCCCTATTGGGTTGGCTCTGCACTGTGCTCATTCGGATGCCACATTGGAGTTGGGTAGCCAGGCCCCTTGCAACAGCCCCGGGGCCCAGCTGGGAGCTTCCTTACCCAAGCTGGGTCTCAGATTCAGGTGTGGAGCTGCCTGCTAACAGACCCACAGGCCAAGGCATGCTCTAGCACCAAGCCCCATAAGAGCTCAAAGGTCCTCCAGTCTGCAGACACCTCCCTCCCGTTTGATTTCCCATCAGTGGATTCCAGTGAGAATTAAGCACCCACCTGTTTTGAAGGATTCAGCCTTACCTAGGGGGGAAAGGAGCCAGGCAAGTAGAAACGTACCTGCCCCGAGGCTCACAGCCAAGGTTAACCAAGGGAGTTCACTGGACTTCTGCAACTCCCAGGAAATAATAACCAGGCCAGCTTCCAGGATAGCACAGTGGCCAGCTTCAGGGGAAAACCGAAGTACTGACCAGCCTACCCCAGGGCACAGTGACCCCCTGCAAGCCTCGCTGCTGCCAGCTTCTCAGCCCCTCATTGTTTCCATGCATTGCCTTGGCATGGGATGCTCCCCACGGCCCTGCCCATGTTGGTTTTGGCTCTGAGGGCCTCCTGACCCAGACTAAGGATTATTATTTCAGTCTCGTCTAGCTTGTTTTCCTCCATTTCCTATTTCCATGAGGCCCTGGCTCTGTCTGCGAGTCCCTTTAAGAGCGAGGTGAGCCCAGCAAGGCCATTGTATCCCCTGCCCCTAAATAATGCTCTTTCCCCCTATTCCAGTGACTTCATATTGCACCAGCAAGCAGGAAAAGGATGAAGTCACCGCTTCCCCACAACACACCTGTCCCAACAGCTGGCCCTTTAAAGCCAGGCTCTGCAGCTGGACTCTTTGCTTTACCAGCCCCTCTTCCCACCCCTGCTTCCTACAGCTCCTCCCCTCCTGGGAAGTGACTCTCCATGGCCAAGTTTTCCCTAGAAGCGTCCCAGGGATTCGGGTGGGCAGCACCGGCTTCCCTCGCTTGCAGCCACGGGTGGCACCAGGTGGGGCAGGCAGGGTGCTCCACTCCCAGGAGCAGGTCAGCAGGGACTTGGGCTACACAGCTGTGCCTGGTGCAGGTGAGTAAATGCCAGCTGTTGGCGTGCTGCTGGGTCTCTTTTCCAAGCAAGCTAGTATCATGGGAAATGCAGGCTTTGTGCCCACCTGAGCGGCTAGGGGGGAAGCAAAAGTCATGAAAGGGGCTGTGGGATGCTACCGGGAAGGGAAATGTAAAGGGACTAGCTTCCTGCTTCACCCCCATCCGTTATCTCTCTTCAACTTCAGATCCAGGCCTCACTTCTCCTATCCTTTGATTTCACTTTTAAAAAGCCAGTGGAGTCCTTAATTGGTTAATTGAAGGGGGGATAATTACAAAGGAGCTTCCTGCCTGCTTCCCTTCCTGGGTCTGGGGATTGACTGCAGCTGGGAGTAGGAGAGCCTTGTAGCTGGGACTGTGTGTGCTCTTGGGAGGTGAGTGGGGGGCTTGGGGCTGTCCTCAGCTAGCTGCTGCTGTGCTGGGGATGCAATGCCTCCTCTCTAGAAGCAATGGGGGTGCCCAGGCTGAGCTGGGAGCTGCTGTGGGAAGTGAGGGAGCTGTGCCTACAGCTTCTGCTTGGTGGTAGTAAGGGGGAATGGGGATGGGGGTCTTGCCCCTGCCTCATGAGGAAGAATGTGGCCCCAGGGATGTGGGCTCCCACCCCAATAGGCACTTGATGCATTTACACTGCTTGCATCTTGCTAGCCAGGGAGGCCTGACTTAGGTGGCAGCCCAGATGTTAGGCTGGGCTGTCCTGGTAGCAGGATAAGTTGGAGGAGCTGGCTTCTTCCTGGCCCTGCTCCAGGTGGTTGTTGTGGCTGTGGTTGTTCTGGGGACATAGCCCTGATGGGAGTCCTTGACCCTGGGAATAGTTCGGGGGTGTCCCCTGCTGCATGAATTCAGCTCTGCCAGGGTGACCAGAGTCCCTGACTTGCTTTGGTGGCTTCTCTGCTCTGCCCCTCTCCCCAGAGCTGTTGTAAAGAGTGGGTGAGAACTGCAGGGTTTGGGCTCTCTCCATGCTGGGCAGCACTAAGGGACTGTGCTGGCTGCTTGTGAGAAGCCTGCCCCACACTCTGCTTCCTTAACCAGAAGCAATGAGCTGTCCTGCCTTGCTCCCTGATGGACAGGAGGAAACTGCTGCTCTTGCTAGGCTGAGCGTCACCCGGCAAGGTCTCTTGGAACGGACTCTGGCAGCGTAAGGGACTCTTTGCTCCCCCTCCCTGCTTTGCTGCCTGATCTTATTTGGAAAGAAGGCTCTTTGGGGAGGGGGTCCTAGCTGCTACTGAACAGGGAGCCTGGCTAACACCTTGCTGTAGCAGCTGGGTTTGAGCAGAAACTGTGCTTACAGCAGTGTTTCTCAACCTGTGGGTTGCAAGAATATATGAAAGGGTCTTGAATGAATTTTTAAAATGCATTCTCCTTTAAAAGAGACAAATGTAGGAAACGGTTTCTTTTTCCTTGCAGGCTGTCCACATTCCAGCTTGCAAGGAGCTGCTTGGGGGGGGGGGGGTCCCCCTTGCCCCACGCGGAGGTTGGGACCGGCGGGTGGGGAGCAGGAGGTTGGGGGTGAAGGGCAGTGGGTCGAGACTGGCCATCGATGTTTACAAATGGGTCCTGGTACAGAAAAGGTTTAAAACTGCTGCTTTAGAGGTTTTGGCCATGAACCCCCAGGGCACGTAGCAAAGATGCATTCCCTTTCCATGCCACTAAGGTGGCTAACACAGTCCAACCAGTTCCTCGTGAAGTGTGTACTGGCTTCAACTGGGACCAGTATATCCTGTGCTCCATGGAACACCCCTTGTTTCCCCCATTGCCCACCCCACCCCCATTTCCTGCAGTAATGTAGGCTCCCAGTGTAAGCTGAGAGACTAGCTTTCCCTGATGCTAGAAAGCTCAGAGCACAAAGTGAGGCTGCTCTTGAATCCCAAGCCTCCATGCTGGGCTGGCAAAGCCCCTATGCCTTGCTAGGGTGGCCTGTCTAGGGCGTGTCACCCATTTGGTCACAGGGATGCTGGCCCCAGAGTGGCCTGGTGATGAGTGGGAGTGGGAGGAGACCCCATGTCTCTGTTTCCCAGGAGCCAAGCTGATGTGATTCTTGTTGTCTCTCTGCTGCCAGACCCTCGAGACCCCCTAAGAGATGGGAGACTGGGGCTTCCTGGAGAAACTTCTGGACCAGGTCCAGGAGCACTCGACAGTGATTGGGAAGATCTGGCTGACAGTGCTGTTCATCTTCCGGATCCTCATCCTGGGCCTGGCGGGGGAGTCGGTGTGGGGAGACGAGCAGTCGGACTTCTTGTGCAACACCAAGCAGCCAGGCTGCACCAACGTCTGCTACGACAAAGCCTTCCCCATCTCCCACATCCGCTACTGGGTGCTCCAGTTCCTCTTTGTCAGCACCCCGACCCTCATCTACCTGGGCCATGTCATCTACCTCTCCCGCCTAGATGAGAAGCTGAAGCAGAGAGAGAGCGAGCTGCGAGCTATGCTGATGAAGGACCCGAAGGTTGAGCAGGCCCTGGCAGTGGTAGAGAAAAAGATGTCCAAGATCTCGGTCGCAGAGGATGGGCACATCAAGATCCGGGGGCCCCTCATGTGTTCCTATATCACCAGCGTGATTTGCAAGAGCATCTTTGAGGCTGGCTTCCTCTTGGGTCAGTGGTACCTGTATGGTTTCTCCATGCCAGCTGTTTTCGTGTGCGAGAGAGTCCCCTGCCCTCACCGGGTGGACTGCTTTGTCTCCCGGCCTACTGAGAAGACCATCTTCATTATCTTCATGCTGGTGGTGGGTCTCATCTCTCTCGGTCTCAACCTCATGGAGCTCGTCCACCTCTGCTGCAAGAATATGCTCAACGGCTTAAAGAAGATCTCATGCAGATCCCCTGCCGGCCCGGGTGAGGACTCCTTCCCGGATGAAAAGCTGTGTGAGGTGCCTGGTGGCCCGTACCAGCCCAAGCAGTACCACTATCTGCCCATGAGCGAGGCTCGTGCTCCTCCCTACCAGTCTTACAACAAGCTGTCCAGCGAGCAGAACTGGACCAACTTCAACACCGAGGAGAACCTGGCCCTGTGCAGTGGTAGCAAACCTTTGCCCAACGCCTATGCTGCTAATGCCCAGTCCCTGGAGAAGCAGACCAGTCGTCCCAGTAGCTCCGCTTCTAAAAAACAGTACGTCTGAGCATCTGCGATCCGGCTCTTGTCTTCTGGGCTGCCCCGCTGGAGGCTGTCATGGCTCGCAGACTTTCTGGTTGCGTCCTCTTTCTTGAAGAGGCTTCTCATTTTTGTTGATGGGCAGGAACCTGGCTTCCTCATGGGTCTGTGCCTAAAGGGTGCTGTAGATGTTGTTCCATGGACTCCTGTGAGCCCACAGCAAGCATGGGGGGGGGGGGGGGGTCAATGGCATGTGGTAGCCAACTGGCCCCAGGCCCCAGTGCAGTAACCTTTTGGCTCGTCCTGCTGAAACCTACACAAGACTGTTGGGAAGAGGACTGTCCTCTGGACAAAAGACCTTGAGTTAACTATTGCTTCAAGCAAGCTACACTTTGACTTCTTCCTTTTCCAGCTGCTGTCCTTGGAGGGCAGTTTGTGACTTCTAATTTTTTTTTTTTAACACTGTATAAACATGGAAACCAAACAAAATCCCTTCTCAGCTGGGATCTTGGGTGGTTTGCATGGAAAACTGAGTTGTTCTGCCATGGGATAGAGCTGCCGCTGGATTCTCAGAGGAAGCTAATTGGATTGCTATTCATAAAGCAACTATCGGGGAGAAGAGCAGAGGGCAAATAGCCCTTCCCTGACCAAGGGTTACGGCAAGTCGATGGCTTCCAGCTCAGCAGGTCTTTGCTGTTATAGCCTTCAGATAAAAGTTCTCCACTGCCTTCATTGACTAGAGTGAATCTGGACCAGGGCAGGGAAAGAAATCCCCTTCTAATGCTGTTGGGATCTGCCTGCCCCCAAGGTATTGCCAGATGCTTAAGGGGATTGCTAGGCTGAAGTCAGCAACGCTTCCATATAGGCTCTTCATTGAAGCAAGTGGTCCTGAGCTGAAGCCAGCTCTTTTTCCCTGGCTTCAGAGCCACTTGCTCAAATGCTCTTCAGGGAAAAAAACCTAAAAGAAACCTAGTACCGGCTTCTTGCTGTGTGCTGCTGCCTAACTTGAGTTGCTTATTTAAGCTGTTAAGTGCCTTGCTACGCTGTGCCCCCCTTGAGATCGGAGTAGCTCCCAGGGGATGGCTTTGGGTCAAAAACTGCTGTAATGGAGATGGAGGATACTGCCTGTCTTAAAACCCAGGCTCCCTTGAGCTGCCTGGTGGCAGAGCTGAGCTATATGCAGTGTTCACCGTTTGTGTGTAGAGCAATGTGCTGTTCGTGTATCTATTTATGCATTTCTCCTATACACCGCAGCAGTAGTAGCCTTGCTGCTTTACCCTGGGTTCTTCCTCATGTCTAAGATTTGTCGAACTTTGTTGTTGGTCTGAGTGAGAAAAAAAAAATGCTAGTCTCTGACACTGGATCTACAGCTGTCTGGCTAATACGAACCAGCCTATCCATGTCCAACTCTTCTAGCAGACTTGCTGCACATCCAGAAGTGAAAGGCCCACGTTCTGGAGTGTGGACTCTGGTGTGATACTGCAAGAACTTGGCTGCATCCAAAGCTGGGGGAAAAATAAATGCTAGTATTGAGTCGAGATGGTTCTTTTGGATGTCCAAATGTTGTTGATGTGACCAAAGGATCTCCTTCCCCACCGTCCTTGTTCCTTGGACTCTGTTGTTCAAGATGGGGATTATGCGAGTCCAGGGCTGGTAGCTCTCCTTTCCGTGAGTGGGGGCTTTGTGGGATGGGGTGGAGCAGCAGGGCACAGGTGTTCACAGCTGAGAGGTCTGCACTGCAAGAGCATCCAAGTCATTTCACCCTCTGGAGGCAGGGGAAGGAGGAGTTGGATGTCTCCTCTTCCACACGGGTCCTCTCCTGCTGTAGCAAAATGTCACCATGGGGGGTGAGGAAGAACAAACCTATTTGTTGCTGTTCTTAAAAAGCTCGGGCTCAGTAAGCCATCCCTGGAATCGCAAAGCTGTGAAACCACAAGGATGTGACCCGACGTCCTTCTTTCTGTTTGTTCATGTCACTGTTTGGGGGGGGGATGTTCTTTGCTTTTTTTGTTCATTCTGGAGACCTACCAAAGCACTGCAGACATCGGTCCCAGCATAACCAAAGTACATGGACTCTGCTGTGAGCGGGTGGCAGATCAGAGTTGCTCTCCAGGATTTTTGTTTCCTTTTGTATTTCGCTCTTGGCAGACTTCAAACTTACATCTCGTCAAATAAAACGGTGACCCAAATACCTTGTGCTTTGCAGAGTGTTTCCTTGTCCCCTGCCCCAAGTCCCAGGTTGTGGCTAGTGGGGTGGTTCTGAGAGCTGGCATCCCTTAGCAAGACGGTCTAAAGGGCTTTACTCTAGGCAAGTTAAGCTAGAACCAGTGTGGCTTTAAAACCAAATGTTCCTATAAAAATTGGCCTGGGAGGGATTCAAGAGGACCTGTAGTCTAAGTGTTTGGGGTCCCCCCCCGGCTTACTCCAGGCAGGATAGTTTCTACTTTCACAAATCGGAGATGGGTGTTTGTTATAATCTCCGCTTAAACTCCTGAGATGCATCCTTGCCTCTCGCTAGGTCAGTGTTTTCCAACCTTTTCCTCGGCGTGACCTTATTTAAACACTGGAAGTTTTTTGCCTCCTAAGATGCTGCAGACAAGATCAATGAGAGAGGATGCATCAAATTCCTACTTTTGTATTTCACGTTCCTTTGGTTTCTTTTTCTCATCTTTGTCATTAGCTTTACTGCTAGAGTTTGAGGCAGAATTTTTATTTTATTTTTTTAGAGAAAAACATCCACATTGGATGTCTCTTTCATGTAAAATGCATGCCAGCCAGCCAGTATCAACACAGTGATTTTTTTGACATCCACTTCCTGTAACATACAGGCACCTCGCGTTGGAGCCGTGACTCATGCGTGGATGAATGAGGGCCGTGCACTAGAGCTGGAGAGCTATAAACAGGAAGTGTGTTCATCATAATTGGTTGATGCGGTCAAGTGTCTTTTAGGACCCCATTTTTTATCGTTTGAAGTGGAGGAGCTGAGTACACGGGGGTCTGCGGGCTCTGGCTCCCCTTGAGAAGCAGGCTGTTGCCTGAAATGCATAAAATTTTGCACGTGTCCGTTGTCTTGGCACTGCCTCCTGCTCCCCAGTGCAAAAATAAGTCTGTGCCTACGGTTGCAATCCGCAATGGGTTCACAACCCCAAGATTAGGAACTGCTGCTCTCAGTGATCTGTTCCAATGTAGCGCGGCAGCCTCACCGGCTCGTGCACGTCCCATTTGCATGACTGAGCTACGGGGCTGTGCTGGGGTCTTTTCCACGCGCTCGGGCCAGAAGGGAAGGAAGTCTGACCTAATCCCATTGAATGCCCTGAGTTACAGTCAGAGCATTAATGATCTAGTAGTGCCTTACTGGTTGCTGATGTCATTCATGATATGATCTTCACCTTTTGGGCTTTTCTTTCTTGTTTCACTTGCCCAGTGCATAGGCCACCCAGAAATAAACTCCTCTGGAGCCATGGTAGTATGTTTGAACAAGCTCTCTGCAGCCCTTATTCATCAGGGCAGTCTCATTATACAGCCCTGAGTTGCACAGCCTCCATCCTCACACAGTACAATGTCAGGCTCAGTCATTACAATTTGGAGCAGACATGGGATCTTAGAAATAGAGCAAAATTTCTCTAGGAAAAGGGTGCTGGGACTGTCCAGCTGTTGGCTTCCCTCTGCATGCAGGCCAGCCTTACATCTTCCTAATAAACTGCCTGCCTCTCACATAGGGAATATGGGCTTGGAGACAGTGATAAAGGACCACGTAGGCCATAGACCTAGTTGCTGCTACATAATAGGTGGAAATGAGCTCCTGATAAGCTGAAACTCCTATATTGTTTACTGTTCCTATAACCAGAAAGCTTAAAATACTCCAGCAAAGCACGTTCCCTTCCCTAACCCTGCTGCAGTCTTAAAAATAACTCTTGGAGTAGACAAAAATGTGCCCCCTCCCAGCTGCGTGAATGGGCCCAGTATCGCTGCAATCAGCTGTGGAAGGAAAGAGATGGAGGGAGGAACATGCAGAGCGCTTTTGGGTTTAACCCTTCAAATTCTGATGCATTTCCCAGTTCCCCCCATCAGTCCTTCTGTCCCAGGAGTTGGGTATTGGCCACCCTCTTGTACAGCAGGACAAGTGTGGGGGGGCTCTGCAGGCCAGGAATACCCTGAGCAGCATGGAAAGCAGTGGGCTGGCATGAGAAATCAGGGTGGCTCTTTATTGAATCATTCTGCCAATGTGGGATGAGCAGCTGTGATCTGCAGTCCCCGTCCCCGCACAGCCATGCTGGCGTTTCAGGGCTGGGGTAGTAGCAGAAAGCCCTTTTCTTGGGGCTCTGATGTTACAGATGGAAGAGAACGGGCTGCTTTTTCAAAGGGCCACCTGCCTTGACCCTACTGCTGCCTCCCTTTCATCCTCACAGCCCTGTGTCCCCTCGGCCATAGCAGAGTGCTGTGCAGGGCTGGTGTGAGCCCCTGGCTAGGCCTTGCCCTGGGAACCTCTGCCCACCATGGTGCCCAGAAGGAGGCAGGCATCTCTTGTGTGAGGTGGAAAACTAATGCTTTCTGATGTCGTCAGGACAGGGCACCTCTGTGCTTCAGTTCCCATAGACCCAAGTTGTTGGGGTTTTTTCTAATATATCTATATCTATCTTTCTATATACACACACATACCTTCTGGGTCACCATTCATTACCTACTTAACCGACCAGAGGAACACCCTCGCACCCGTCACAATATACACACCCGCAGAACAGCGCTGCCACGCACCCATCTGCAAGGTTTCGTCTTCCTCCAACCCCGTCGTTTAGTCTGATCCCTGAATACGGAGTTTAAAACCCAGTTCATTCATGGTTGCTTTTGCCGGAGGACTTGCTGCTGCGGTCCTTATTGCCGTCTTCTGATCCCGTTGTCTTCCTATAGCTCCGAGTGCTGGCGGGGAGGCTGCAGGAGCACCAGGCATTGGCAGAGGGAGGCTACATCGGGTTTGGTGGCTTCGGCGTTTCTGCCTTCCCCACAAAAGGGCAGCTGGTCGCACGGTTCCTGTGCAGAGCTGAGACTCCGGAGAGCAGCTGTCAGGTCCCAGCTCTGCGGCAGACTCCTTGGGGGCTGCTGGGGCAGGTGTCGAACCCCCGTGCCCCCGTTCCCCAAGCGTGGAATGGCAGAAGAGTCCATGTCTTCCTCTCTGATCCCTCCAGGCTGCCCCTTCTCTGGGGTAACGAGCCCTCCCCGTGGTTGTACAGAGCCTGGCCTGGAGCATCCCCGCTGCCAGCTGCTGTAGCAGGGCAAAGCCCCTGGGCACCAGTGGAGGGTAGATGGGATTGGACCCACACCCTGCAGCCTCAGCAGGGCACCAGTCCTCACTAGGTGCTTTCTTAAACCACCTCGGCAGTGTCACGAGAGGAGTCTGGTCGTGCTGACAGGAGAGGAAATGCTCGAGTGAAAGGTAACAACGCAGGCCCCTCCGCCCGCCGGGGCCCTTGGCAGCCCCGCTGCTTAGTCTGCACTTTGTTATTTGGGTTGCTCGGTGTTTTTGCTCCTGGAACTAATATTTTCATTGGCAGGGCCAGGGCATCACGCTCTTCCCCAGCCCGCCAGCCAGCAAGGTGGAAAACAAGACAGCAAAGAGCCCCTTGCTTGGAACCTGCAGACGTCCCTGTCCCGACCTCCGCGCTCCCTGGGCCGCGGCTGCAATAATAACGGCCTCGGCGGCGCTATTGTTTGCCTGTTATGACAAGGCTGCCCTGTGCTGCCCCAGGCATGGCCAGGGGCTTGCACAGCTGGAGGAAGCAGCCTTCATTGCACTCCAAGAACAACACAGAGGAGTTAATTCGCACAGCGGACCATTTCCAGGGGTTGGGTCGGGAGCCAAGGAGGTAATGAGGGCTCTGGCCCTTTTCGGCTGGTGTCATATGCGCGTGTGTTTTCCTAGAAGGAGGGCGGGCGGCTCTTGTGCAAATAAAAGTTTTCAGCTGATAAGGCTGGTGATGGGAAAGGAATCACTTGCTATTCCCCTTCACACGGGCCAGGTTGCGGCGGGCGGGGGAGAATCTGCCCGCGAAGCATGGTGTGGGTCTGAGTCAGCAGGGAGGCTTCCCAGAGAAGGGGATGGTGGAGAGGCAGGCCAAGGGCACTAGGCCCTTCTGTGCAGGATTGCTGCTGGGCATCCATGGACGCAGGCAGGGGTGGGCAGCACCGTGTTTCAAGTCATATAGCAGGTGCAGTAGTATATAGTATACTACTATAGTATAGTAGTATATAATGATATAGTAGGGGTCAGATGAGCAGCAATCCCCACAGGGATCTAAGAGACCAAGGGCAATAGGGAAACAGAGGAATGGGGGGGTGGGAGAAGAACCCACTGACTCACCGGGTAAATCCAGCGGAGATGCACACGACAGGTCTGGCCTGTGCTGGTCTTTCAGAGCCAGGTCCCCTGCATGTGGAAACCTGACCCCAGGTCCCTGTTGCAGCACGCTGCCGGGGGCACAGCCTGGAGCTTGCCAGTAGAGAAGGCTGAACGTGAAGGTTGGCATCTGATCTCGCCTCTGCTCACTTGGGCTCCAAGGCCCAGACCCTTCTGCTGAGAGGGAGCCTGGCTCTGTAGCCTGTTGGAGAGAGCAGACAGGTGAGAAGTCCTTGGTTTGAGGCCCAGCTGCAGGGCTGGCTCTGCTCTTAGCCAGTGAGGAGGTCCCAGGAGGCAGGGACCAGATCCAGGTCTCCCTCCCCTGACCCATGCCCTAATCATTATGCTAGAGAGGCACTTCACATGACAGCTCCTGCTGGCCTCAGGGCTCTTGCATTTAGAGCTGGTCAGGAGTCGAGCTTTAACCATCTTCCTTGCCTTGCCTGTAGCCTGCTGCTTAGGGCACTGTGCCGGACAGATGCAAACCCCTTTGGGTGAAAAGCAGCTGGCTTCTTGAGCCTGTGTCGTAGTCCCTAGGAAACAAGACAAAAAGGGAAGCTCCTTTTGCAAGCTCAGTTTCAAGTGGTGAATCCTCATTCCACCATCACCTGCCCACAGGCCTGAGTTGGTGCCCACATCTGAAGGATTGGTGGGCTTCCAGGCATGTGCCCCCCTGCCCAGATTCCCTATTTGCTGGCGTAAACACCACTCACAAGCTGACTGGTTTGAATCCGAGCCCCAGGTGCCCATGTTCACCCTTTGAAGTCCAGGGAAGCAGTCCAGTAAGCCCCTCGCTTGGCTTTGGGAGCTGGCCAGTGCCCCCTGTTTGGGGATGAGATGTGCAGCCCTGCCTTTGGCCTGGCCTGGCAATGATCTCAAAGGACTTCCCCCTACCTCTACCACCACGTAAATGCTATGACAAGAGCCTGGCCTTGCAGGGCTCTGGACAGCATCCAAGCCAAGTGTCCACGGGCCAGTTGCTGCCCTTCTCTGAGCAGAAGCTGCCGACGGCTGGTCTGACATGGGTAGTCAGAAAAGTGCTCAGCAGCCTTGTTTGAGGGGCACCTCCTAGTCAACCTCTAAGGCTTCAAACTGGACTCAGGTGGTGTGTAGGCCTCTAAGGCTCTCCAAGTAATATCAGTTAGGACCTGGCATGTGTGCATGGAAGTCAGAGCAGGGCCCGCAATGGTCTGATGCACTGCGTTGCTGGGGCAAGAGTGCCTTATGGCCACAAGCGCTCTACATGGAAGGACTGCAGGGCAGGCTGCAGCCAGAAACCAGGCTATGCCACGCTGCTGGCCACCAAGGAAGGCATATTTGACTATAAGACACCTCCGTTCTCCATTGGTGGCTCTCCACTGGTGAGACAGCTGAACCCCGCTCCTCCACACCTGACTTTTACTGGTTTCCGTTGCCACATGGGACAAGATCACATGGAAATACCTGTGAGGTGACAGCCACAGCAGAGCCTTCTGAGGTCAGATTCCCAAAGGGAGCCCAGCCGAGATGAGATGGGGGAGGTCTACCTTCTTCCAAACACTTGGAGAAAGGGCAAGGCCAACCTCCCCGCACTACTGCTCCTCACCTTCCTCATCACCATAGCTGGCGATGCTAGCTCACAAAGCAACCGGAGATCCTCCAGCCCCAGCCCGTGAACCTGTTTGTGCTGCCAAACACCATTACACTGGTGTTGAGAAAAAAAACACATCAGACTATTCACTGCTTAGAGCTCAGACCCTCATGGGCGCTATAATTAAGCACAATGACTGCCATATAACAGTAATCCCATGACCCGTCTCAAGGAGGGGGTGCGGATCAAGCAGTGAATCATGCTCAAAAGGCACCTCCTATGCAGAAAACAGATGACGGCCTCGAATCCACAGAGCATCTCCCCCCAGCACTTACTGTGCAAGCAAAGTTTGGACTGATGAACAATCACATGCTGCCTCCCCATTACAGCTGGTGAGTTGTGTTTCCCTTCTGAGCCCTTCTGCAAGCTAGATTGTCCCCCTGTTCCTGAGTTTTCAGCAGTGATAAGGCAGGCCTTTGTGCGATAGCATGGGGTGGGCCACAGGAATGAGTTCCTCCCCCAGACTGTCCATTCTTTTCTGCGATCAGGAAATGGGCTTCTTGATAACACCACCCAGAAAACACCAAACAAAGCATGTGGCACAGGATAAGCACCGTCAGAAATTCCCTCTGGGATGCCACAGACCCAGGCCAGCCGCTCCAGCTCAGCTGCCACCTCCTGACAACCAGCCCATGCCCTCAATGGGGAGGCAGCAGTGGTGGAAGAGCCGTGGCAGAGTGGCTGGGATGGAGCAGAAATTGGGCGGGGGGGGTCTATGTCCATCTCTGCTTCAAACCTTCTCTGTGACCGTAAGCAAAGCATGACCCTGCTTGGTTTCCCCATCTGTAACTACCTGGCGTGTAGCTGTCTCTGCAGCTTTTCCCAAGCTGAGGGAGGGCGCTTTGTACCTGAAAGCTTGTTGGACATCCCTGTCAGTTGGTCCGATAAGAGATTATCCAACAAACCCTGCTGCCCTCCTGTTCCCTGGGCCATCACAGGGATGATGCCACCACGGTCCATCTGTAAAGCCAACCCAACAACACCCATCTCTTTCCCAGGGCTTGCAAAGTATGCTGGATGACCATCTGTGCTGCACTGAACTCACTGCCAAGGCTCCTTGGGGTGAAGGAGCAATGGTCACAAACTAACAGCGAACAGATTTAGGCTAGACATCAGGAAAAACTTCACAGTAAGGATGGCCCAAATTTGGACTTCCAAGGGAGGTGGTGCTCTCCCCTACCTTGGGGGTCTTTAAGAGAAGGCTGGAGAGGCATCTGGCTGGGGTCATCTGACCCCAGCGCTCTTTCCTGCCTAAGCAGGGGGTTGGACTCGGTGATGTGTTGAGGTCCCTCCCGACCTCTGCACCAATGAAGATGGCTTTATGCCATCCCGATCACAGGCCAGAGCAGCCCCAGAGTAGCTTCAGTAGACCAAGTGGCTTGTCTAAAGCCAACCCTTGGATGGGAGTCCTTGGAGAGCAGCTTTACAGCTGTCCTCTACAGCTCCTGTCACAGGCGACTCCTGCCCTGGCTGGAAGCCAGGTAAGAAGCTCCCTTTTGCACCATTGTTGTGCTTTCACCTGGCCCAAAAGGGTCAGGGGAGGGATCAGGGTCTCCCCCTTTGAGGGGGTTGCACTGTACTGTTTGGCTAACCCTCATGGCAAGTGCCTCGGTCAGGGGTTGTCATTACTGTACAGCCTCTAGCACACTGGGACCAAGTCTCCCAAAGCTGCTCTAACACGGCCCACTATTGCATGCACCTGTGAATGCAATGACTGGAGGCAAACCCCATGCATAGATGCCAGGCAGGTCAGCATGTCATTCAGGCCATTCCCTGCAAATTCCCAGCTCTCCCACTGCCTTTTTGAGTCACTTCAGACACGTCAGGCTCCTTACCCTCAGTCCCCTACATGGAGGTCTCCCATGCTTTTTCTGTCTTATTCGGGTTGCAAGCTCTGCAGGGCAAGGGCGCGCTTTCTCTTACTACAGCACCTGGCACCACAGTCTAGTTGAGGTCGGCATCTTTCAGGGACTGCCACCTGTGTCTCTACGGGAGGGTCCTGGAGCACTGGATGGCTGTGATCACTTCCCCAGCATGGGCTGGACTTGCTGGGGAAGCTGAAGGGAGAATTGCTGCAGGGCGTGAAAGGAAGGCTCCATAAGCCCTCGCTAGCCCTTCAAGTCTCAACTCCTTTTGAGAGCCCCCCAGTAGACCCTGCTTCATCCCTAGCAAAGCATTCTCCCTATAGGCTTCTCCACCTGCCCACAGCTCATTTCTAACGGTGATCTCGAGTGCAATAGCGTTCCCCATGCCACAGCCGCCCTCCCCGCCCATCTTTGCTATCCTGACCCGCTCTAAGGCTGCTATTTCCTATGCTCCCCCTATTGCTCCCTGCAGCGCAGCAATGAGACTTTATTTTTTTGCCAGCTAAATAAACAGATAAGCAAGAATATTTCAGTGCCGGCGGTTCCTGGAATGTACAGTGGCTCCCAGGCTCTGGGACAAGTGGCCACAAGGGGATTAGAAAGAGCTGAGAGGACTGGAGGGAGGAAAAAGAAACACAGATTTTTTTTTAAACCAGTACAGTGGGAGCTTGAGGAACCCTAGGATGAGATGGCCCAATGGGAACGGAAACACTTGTCTGCTCGGTGCAGGAGACGAGGGCTTGCAGAGGCTGCTGGGAGCCGATGGGCTTCCACCCAGAGGGGTCAGCAGTCAGTGGGGCTGGGGTTCACAAAGTAACCCATGGCTCTGCAGCTGTGTGCACGCACACACACACACATGGGTGTGTGTGGGTGTGTGTGAATTTGTGAGCAAGCAAGAATGAGAGAACGTGTGTGCGTGTGTGTGAGAAAGAGAGAGGGAGACAGCGTGTGCAGGCGTGTTTGCAGGTGTGGGGCTATGAGAGACAATATGCATGCGCACACGTGTGTGTGTAAGAGAGAAAGAGAGCATGTGCATGTGTTTGCAGGTGTGCATATGCAACGTGTGCACACGTGTGTGTGTGCGCGCACGAGAAAGAGAGAGACAGAGAGAGAAAGAAAATACAAGTGTTTGCAGTTTCAGGTGTATGAATATGAGAGAGACAATGTGCACGTGTGTGTGCCTGTATGCATGTGTGTCAGAGAGAGAGCACGTGTTTGTGGGTGCAGGTGTGTGCATGAGAGAATGTGTACACACGTGTGCGTGTGCGTGAGAGAGAGACAGAGACAGAAAGAAAATGTGTGTTTGCAGTTGCAGGTGTATAAATATGAGAGACAATGTGCATGTGTGTGCATGTGTCAGAGAGCACGTGTGTTTGCGGGTGCAGGTGTGTACATATAAGAGACAATGTGTGTGTGCAAGCATGTGTGTGTAAATGCCTCAAGAGTATCCATTTCCCTGGGGTGGGAGGGGTGGGTGTGTGTGTGTGTGTGTGTGTGTGTGTGTGTGTGTGTGTGTGTGTGTGTGTCTGTAGGTCTTAAGTATACGTGTGTAAGTGCCTCAGTGCCTATTTCCGTGTGCCTGCATGCACGTGTGTTTCTGTTGTGATGGGAGTGAGCACCTCATTAGACACATTTATTTCTTTCCTTGTGTGCGTCTCTGGGTGCCTGCAGGTGTGTGGGGTGGGAAGGGGGGAACGGGACGGGACTGGACACCCAAGGGATACAGTCCGTCTCGCTGTCTCCCAGACATATCCCTCACCCATGTGAGTGAGCCGACACCATAGATTCACAGATGCTAGGGTCGGAAGAGACCTCCATAGATGATCGAGTCCGACCCCCTGCATAGGCAGGAAAGAGTGCTGGGCTCAGATGACCCCAGCCAGATGCCTATCCAGCCTCCTCTTGAAGCCCCCGGGGTAGGGGAGAGCACCACCTCCCTTGGGAGCCCAGTCCCGCTGCAGCAGGATTGGGGCCACAGCATGATCAAAGTGCCTTTGCAGAAGCAGGCAGGATTCGGAGCTGTCAAGTCCAGGGCTGGCTCCGCCGCACACCTCCCCGCCCCTCCCTTCCCCAGGCCTGGAGAGCTGGAGCCACGGGCTGACAGCAGCACTTCCTCTGCGGCTCTGGGGATGCTCCGGCCTGCCCTTTCTCAAAGGAAGAGCCCTTGTGCCTTGGCCTGGCTGCACACCGGGCCTCGAGCACAAGGGTGGGGGACCGGGGTGGGATTTCCTGAGGGATGCTCCAAAGGCATCTGCCTAGGCAGTGCCCATGCTCTGGGACATGAGAGCCTCATGGCTCAGTATGCGGCTGCTGGGTGCCAGCCCAAGTGCCCTCCAATGAATCCCCAACCTAAGGCGGGTCCCTGGCATGGCTGGCTCTGTCCAGCCTGTAGGACCTGGCACTCCATCGCTGACCCCAGCCAGACCTCAGCAGCAGCTCTGGCTGGTCCTAACAGACCAAGGGGAGGTCTGGGTTTGCTCCCTGTCCTGCCCCTAAACCTTGGGAGGTGAGGGGGCCGTGCTGAGGTGCCAGGGGCTTTAGATACACCTAGAGCCCAGGCCTGGCTGGCACATAAGTGACTTGTGCATCTGCCAGTGGGAACCCCTCGGACCTCTCAGGGCCCGATCCTGCCCAGGTAGGTACCGCTCAGGCTCACAGATGCCAACGACGGGAGTGCAAGACCCCTTGTTGTACCCGGCCTTGCTGCTCCCACGCCATCAACCTGCTTGTGCCACTGCAGCCCATAGGCTGTGGGTGCAAGAGCCTTCTCCTCTACAGCCACGGACTGCTCAGAAAGTGCCCTACCACCCTCCCCTTTCCCGTCCCCTGAAGCTTGTTTTATTGGGGCACTCCCAAACTGCAATCATGGGGGGGGAGTGGGGAGAGAAGCTCCTCTGGGCATCAGGCCCACAACCCTGTGACCCTGCTATATATACCACTGGTGCCAGAGCAGCATCCGTCCCCATGGATTCAGCTGTTCTCCACACTGAGCCCAAAGGCAGGTGAGACCTGAAGGCACACGGAGCCCAGGCAGGAGCCTGGCAGGCCACAGGGAGGAAGAGAAGAGTCAGGGAGGGGAGGGAGGCCGGCAGGTAAGCGGCATCCCCAGCCCCTCCAGCAGACAGGGCCCTGTGGCTGGTCGGACGCCAGCATGGCTATTTTTAATCATTCCCGTTATAAGGAGCTTCTAAATCAGGTTACTCACAGGAAAAACCCGGCTGGAGTCTACAAGGAGCAGCCAAAGGAGGAGAGGAAGGTGGGGGGAGCCGGAGGCCTGGCCACGCTCGGCTTTGTTCAGGAACAATTGCCCAGGGTTGGAGCAGAACACGGCCCCCCGCAGCTACCGGACCCCCGTACCAGCTCGAGGCTGGGCCAGATGTACCAAGCTGCCACCCTTGTGTAGGACGGGATGTGGGTTGGGCACACAGCCTGGAAGATGGCCAGAAAGGATGGCAGCCAGCCCCAGGATGCTCCATCAGCCTGGGAGCATGGGCTGCAAACGCAGCACTGCAGGGTGCCCGTGCTTGCAAACAGTGCCCTGCGCAGGCCAGCTGCCCTGCCCCGAAGGAGGCGCCAGTCGGCCAAGTCTTCCTGTCTGGCGGGCTCCCCCGGGCTATGCCGTCAGCGAGTGGCTTGTTTCCTTTTCCTCTATTGCTGTGACCCCTGCCGGGCTCGCCGCCCCAAGGCAGGTGGCATGACCCAGCCGGGGCAGGTAGCAGAGAGGGTGTAGGCCAGCCCCATCACTCACTATGGCCCGTGCAGTACCACGAGGCCCTCAGCCTTCACGCTGGAGCCCAGACCAGCTCTTCCCTAGAAATCCCAGCCTTGCCCACCTCCCACAAGCTGGTGGAGAGGGGAGGTTTTTACACCCTATTCCAACTGGGTGGTAAACTGAGGCACAGGAGGCTAGGACCCCAATCTGCTCTCTGAGCCAGGACTGAAAACCAGGACTGTGAGTCCAGGGCCCTGGGACCCTGATCCCTCCCCTCCTCCCTCCAGCCCTGAGCACCCACCCACCCAGCCCCATCCCTCCACATCTCACCACGACGAGTCAAGCACCATTAACATCACTCCGAGTCCCTGCCTCGTCCGCACCCACAGGTCCTTGAGGGCCTCGGCTTGCCCTGTCCCTCTTGCTCCCCCTCCCCAGGTCCCAGTGGCCCCTCCAAGACGCCAGCACCTGCCCACGTGGAGACGGGACCTGGGCAAGCTGTGCCCACCCCACAGGCCTCCTATTGTGCTTGGAGCAATAGCAAGCCCGCGTCACCGGAGCGGGATCCCAGGCACGATCGGCTCCCCTGCCAACAATTCACAAGAGAGGAAAGCAAGCCCCAAACAATCCCTCCCCCCCTGGCCCGCTCCCCACCGGCAGGGGGGTTATATATAGCGCTCCGTGCTAGCCCAGACAATGCCAGGGCCCTTCTCGGCCCATTGGGCTGGCCCGGCCCTCCTGACAAATGTGTGAGAACGCCGAAGCCGGAAGAAGTGGCTCAATAGCCTCTGCGACTTCCCGCATCCTGATATTGTCAGTCACCTCCGGACACTTCCTCGGAGTGAGGAATGCTGGGGGGGGGGGGCAGGGGATGGAGGCTCACAGCACCCCCAGGGTATCACATCTGCCCCCAAAATCACCCCCTACCCCCTACGGCACCCACAGATCCATCACACTGAGGGCTGCAGTACAAGGCATTGCTGTGTGGGGCTCAGACAGGGGTGTCGGGACTGCTGCCCTTGGGAAGGGAGCGGGGCTGGTTTGGAAGAGGTAGCAGGAGGGAGTAGGAGTGGGTCAGCGGGAGCAGGCATCAGTGCTCGTGGGAGCTCAGAGAGAAGTGTTGCCCAAAATTAGATCAGAAGGAAGGAACCCGTTTCTGCTGGGGTCGGCCCCCAGCTCCAGAAAGGAGCATGGGAAGAGCCAGGGGCCTGGACCCAGGACTCCTGAGTCCCAAACAAGTACCTCATCCCAGGCAAGGCACCTGTCTCCAGGGGCAGCTCTCCGTGAGCGAGAGCTACCTGCCTCATGGATGCCATGTGGCATCCATGCACGATCCCAGCCGGGGTGGCAGCAGGCTCCCCCCCAACCCCCAGGTTGAAACGGATCCATGCAGGGATGATACAGAGGAAACAGTGGGAGAGCGCAAGCGAAAGCCACGGGCACCCGTCAGAGATGCCTGCCACAAAGCGTTTAAGGTGCATCTTAAAACCCTCCCTGAATAAAAGCCCCGAGGTCTAGCTCCAGCCCTCAGCTGGACCTCCAGCCTCACCTACGCCTTGGCTCAGCCTTGCTCTATCAGTTAGCAGAGGGCTGGGCGGCCCTATCCATGCCAGACCCCCCACACAGAGTGCCGCACATCTTAGATACGGCATCGGTCCTCTCGATGGCTGGGACAGAGGGGCAGCAAGATACAGGCATGCCTGGGCCATGGAGACTGTAGCAGGAGAAAGGGTCTTGCAGAGAAAGGGCAGGAGGAGGCTGGGAAAAGATTCCCACAAGCTCGTGGCAAAGGGCAGACCGGAGCCTGGGAACCAGATGCGCCTCCCTGCAGCTCAAAGGGAAGAGAGGCCGAGGAGCAAGCAGTTCCCCTGGGGACGCGTGGGACATGCTGCTTTGCTGCAGTTGCTTTGGCTTAGGTGCTGCCCGGGCCGTGGGCACTGGGGGTCCCTTGCACGGGGCCTGCAGCTCAGCAGAGGAGCCCGCCAAGCCAGCAGCAGCCTTGGGGGCATGAGTGGGTTTAGTGCCCAGGAAAGAGGCTGCACCTCGGCCATGCCTTGAGGCCCGTAGGGATGCGGATGGAGCGGGGTATTGGGGCCCTGGCCCAACTCCCTGCCTACCGCAGAGCAGCAGCAGGGCTGACCTAGTGCAGGCCCCTGGAACAGCCCCTCGAGTGAATCTTATTCTTCCCCTGCACAGTGGGCTGGGGCAGGGTTAGAGACAAGGCCTGCTCCATCCCCAGCAGGTAGGCTGCCTGTGCTGGTGGACCCACTGGGGGCTGCTTCCCAAGCACCCGCGGCCTGCTCAGCTGTGCAGTGCCCCAGCCGGACAGACCAGAGCCCTGGGTGCAGGGGCAAGGACAGCTCCAGGCCTGGCTGGCAAGAAAGGCTACGTGCTGCCTCCTCTGCCTGTTAGCAGCTCCTCTGCTGTGCAAAGCAAAGGAGCAAATGTTGTTCACACCGAGGCTGCATCTACCCAGAGCCCCGGGCCGCTCAGCATCACACTGGAGCCAGGCCCCTTGCCATCATCTGCATCCTGCATATGGGGAAGAGATCTCCAGTCCTATGGCTGGCCAGGGGCCTGGCTATGATCTCACAGGACTTCCCCCTCCATACATGTGCTATGACCAAAGCCCAGCCTTGCAGGGGTGCAGGCAACATCCGAGCCAGATGTGCACAGGCCATTTGATGCCCTCATCTGAGCAACAGCTGCTGATCAGCTGGTCAGAGAGGAAGGGGGCAGGGCCCAGCCTAGCAGCAAAGAGCACATGGGTCAGGCAATACGGACCAGAGGCTGACGTTTGATGTCCCTGGCTGTCTCTGCAGAGGGATCAAGCACCGCTCCATCAGAGGAGGAGGCCTCATATGCCCAGCTGGGACCAGGCTGCATCACCCAGCACTATCAGCACCAGCTCCGCTATTCACTCCCCTCCATCCTGCCTCCAAAAACAGCGGCCTGATCCAAGCACCTGCCTCCAGCCACCTGCATCTGAGGTATGTGGGTTGAACACTCGGCACAAATAGCTAACTAGGGACAATGAACAAAGTCCAGGAGTCCACGAAGGGTGGGCATTTCTCAAGTGACTAATCCTGCAGGCACAGAAAAGGACCATCCCAGGACACATAAAAGGGGGCAAAAAAACCAAAGAAACCCTCTTGGTGGAGCAAGGAAATCCGAGAGCCTGGAGGCAAAAAAAGATGCCTTCAGGGCGTGGAAGCAGGGGGCTGCCACCAAGGAGGAGTATACCTGCTTGGCTCAAGCTTGCAGGGAGGCAATGAGGAAAGCCAGTGTGGAAATGGAGCTCAGGCTGGCAGCAAAAGTTAAGGATAACAAAGAGTCATTCTTTAAGTATACAGGAAGCAAAAAGAAGGCACAGGGTAACTTAGGGCCCCTTCAGGACAAACTAGAGAAACTGGTAACAGATAAGATGGCCAAAGCGGAGCTAATAAATTATTTCTTTGCATCCTTGTTCCTGGACATGAATACAAATACGCATCCCAATGGGACCTTAGGTAAGCCCAGTATAGATACCAACCCACAAACTGTTTGTGCTGACCTAGTAAAGGGGCACCTGGAGGGGTTGAATGTATTTAAGTCAACAGGTCCTGATGATCTTCGTCCTAGGGTACTTTGGGAATTGGCTGGAGTCGTAGCAGAGCTGCTGGCACAACTGTTTGAGCATCTGTGGTGCTCAGGGCAGGTCTGGAGGATTGGAAAAGGGCCAGTGTGGTCCCTATTTTCAAGCAGGGGAGGAAGGAGGAACCGGATAACAATCCTTGGCAAGACCTTTGAGAAAATTGTTATGGATCACACTTGTGGGGGACCAGCGGATAAAATGATGCTAAGGGGCAATCAGCATGGGTTCATAGCAGGCAGATCCTGCCTAACTAACCTGGTTGCATTTTACGACCAGGTAACAAAATGCTCGGATGAAGGAATAGGGGTAGACGTTATTTACTTAGATTTTAAGAAGGCCTTTGACACAGTCACACCCGACTCTTACAAATAAACTAAACAGTTGCAATGCAGATCATTATAGTTGGGTGGGTAGAAAATTAGGTTATGGGACGCACCCAGAGTGGTGGTGGACGGGTAGGTTTCTACCTGGAGAAATGTGGGCAGCGGAGTCCCGCAAGGCCTGTCCTGGGACCCGTGCTATTCAATATCTTCATTAGTGACTTGGACAAGAGAGTAGAAAGCACCCTGTCCACGTTTTCTGATGACACCAAACTACGTGGGGAGGTACACAAACTAGACGGCAGGGAGCAGATCCAGGCTGATTTGGTGAGGCGGGGAAATGCGCCGAACAGAACAGGATGCAATTTAACAAGGCTATGTGTCATGTGTTGCACCTGGGGAGGAAGAATCATCAACACTCCTACAGCCTGGGAGGCACCCCTCTAAGTAGCACAACTGCAGACGGGGATCTTGGGATTGCAGTTGACTCCAAAATGAACGTGAATCACCAGTGTGATGAGGTAGTAAGTAAAGCTACCCACACCCTTGCTTGCATAAGTAGGTGCATCACGAACAGGTGCAGGGAGGTGATACTTCCCCTCTATGCAGTGTTGGTGAGGCCGCAGCTGGAGCATTGTGTCCAGTTCTGGGCACTGCACTTCAGGAGGCCTGGAGAGGGTTCAGAGAAGGGCCATTTATCTGGTTAAAGGCCTACAGAAAAAATCTTACGTGGACCGACTGGGAGACCTGAACCGCTTCAGCCTCCACAAGAGGCGGCGGAGGTGATCCTGTGGATGCCTACAAACTCATTGGAGTGGGGCAGCAAGAAATAGGGGATACAGTGTTTACCAGAGCACCCAAGGGTAACTAGAAATAATGGCCACAAACTGGAAGAGAACAAATTCAGACTGGACATCAGGAAAAAAACTCTTTACAGGGAGGGTTGCCAAAATACAAAATACGCTCCCAAGGGGGGTGGTGCTGTCCCCGTCCTTGGAGGTGTTTAAAAGGAGGTTGGAGCTGGGGTCATCTGAGCCCAGCACTCATTCCTGCCCAGGGCAGGGGGTTGGACTCGATGATCAAATAGGTCCCTCCCGACCCTGACAGCTATGAAACTATGGAAGTCCAAGCAGGCGCTTTAGCAAGGGGGCAGTTTCCAGGCCAAGCACAAGCCACGTATACAGAGTGAAGGGCACTGGGTATGGGGGCAGGAACAGCTTTGCAACCCCACAGGCTGCTACCATTGGGGCCACAAGCCCTAGTTAACCCGCCTGCTGCTCTCGGCCATGCTACTGACCGAAGGGGAGTGAGGTGGGGTGAGGGACTGCCCCAGCTGCACCTCAGGACCTTGTCTTGGTGGCTTACTGAAACCGTAGTAAGCATTACCGTGCCACGCTAAAAGCCAGAACCCGCTCTGTGCAGTCTTTCAGTAATTATTACTACAAATCTCCCAACCCACAAGCCTCACAGGCTAAACCTGGACTCTGCCACCCAGGGTGGATGGAGAGGCCCGGGGAGCCAAGCCTGACAGAGGTGCTGGATCCTACGATCAGAGACGGTTTGAGACTCTGGTGCAGTCCTAAAACTGGGTCAACAATCAGCAGCCCCAGACCCGGGATCACAAATTGCTCCTTTTATCTCTTTAGAGCAGTCAGATGATAGCAGAACGTGGGCTCGTAAATGCGACACTCCTCCTGCAAAACGCCCTAACTTTGCCATGAGCATGCTTAGTACATTTTACTGCTTGAACACACAGACTCGTGTTATAAGTGCACTCAACATGTGCAAAGTGTAACATCCAACAAAGCTTTCCTCTCTGTAAGGCCGGTGTAATAGGCCTGCCCTACCTTCGTGGAAGTCCTGGAAAGGCATGATGCAAAGGGGAGCTGAGCTCAGGGACTCCAGCAGATCCCTGCTGCTACATCTGACCTACAGCACTGTGGTCAGAGGAAGCCACTCATGTATCTCAGTGGGGAACACGCGGCATCCCAGCCCCGGGCCTCACAACCAGCCCAGATGCTTACCCCACAGCTGTGGCACTTCAGCTTGCCAAGGCAAGGTCTCAGGATCCTGTCTTCAGGTGGACTGAGACCTGGGACATGGCAGGGGTCGGTACCAAGCCAGCATGGGTCCCCTGTGCCACTTGATGCAGTTTCTCGGGCAGGCGGGTACTGGGCTTCACCATAGGACTCAGCTGCAGCTCTGCAAAGCAAGCTGAAAAGGTTTGCTGTGGGTTACAGAGAAGAGGCCTCTCAAGCCTTATCAGCCCCAGCCCCAGCAACGTGTGCAGGACAGCAGCCAGGGTGATAAATAATGCAGGCAGCTGCCATGGGAGGAGCAAAAAGCCCCTTACAGCCATTGCCTCCTTATGCCCGTGTCTCTGATGCTTGTGAAGGGACAAAGCTAGCCAGCGCAGTAACATTTCCACCAGCCCAGAGGTGGCTGCACTTCAACAGCAACAGGACTTGATCCCAACAGCAACAGGAGACCCTTTCCCGAGAGACAGGGAAAACTCCTGCCACCAGAAGCTGGAAGGGAACCAGCAGGCTGCAGCACGCACTCCTTCTTCCACCTCTGGTATTTCGGGCTGCCGCTTCAGGGCTGCCATGCGGATCTGAGGCTTCTCAGCCGTGGCCTCTGCTGCTGGAAACGTCCTCTGATGCCCTTCCAAAAGCGCCTGGCAGCCTGGCCCAGCTGACCTAATGGAGCAGCGTGATGACAGCACAACCGATTGCCCACACAGCAGCCCCGGGGTGGAGGAGGGAGGCGGGCGGAAAGATAAGACACAGCAAATGTAGAGCAAAAAAACGCAGCTCATTCAACCCCCATTTCCCTTTATTTCCCATGAGTCACTGCCCAGCACTCACTTCCCCTCCCCCGAGTGGGTCCACCGAATAATCTCCCCCAGACAATCCCCAATTGTTTGGGGCATTGTTGGGATTCAATGGGAGGAAGGGTGTTTTTGAAAGGGGGGCTCAGGAGAGTTGTCTCCGTCACAGCTATCCTGGGGCCAAGCCACTTCTCTGCTCTGTGCCTCAGTTTCCCCATGTAACATGCAGGTGATACCAGCCTGGCCCAAGAATCGCTTGAACAGATCGCTGCATTAAAGCACGCGCGGTACGCCGAGGCAGAAAGGCTGCACGGCGCTCCAAGAACACGCTGTTTGGTCCTGAACCACACATGCAATCCGATCAGAGACGCTCAGTGTCTGGATACGGGACTATAAGACTTCCCAGTATTGATCTATTGTTGAAGGTTCAGAGAAAGTCTGAGAAGCAACACAATGGCCCCTCTGCACAAATACTCAGGGGGTGACTGCAAGACAATGGGGGAGAGGCCAATAGTGAGGATCCTGTCTCCAACAAAATGCAAGTCTGAGTAGCCAATGCTGGGAAACAACAGGCTCTCAGCAGTTTAGAGAGCCCCTTGGTCTTCAGGAAACAGAGCGAACAAAAGGAGCCTGGGGTGCCTAAAGACGTTTTTTCCTGCTTCAGGGTTTGGGGAGAAATGCTCTGAGGCTTACAGGAACCACCTCTGCTAGCCAGACTGCAGAGATCTCAGGGCAGAGGGTCTACAGCAGTGTTGAAGTTTAACCTACTGTGACTCCCTGCTGAAGGCAGTCAGATGCCCGAGGAGCTAAGCAGGCACATGGTCTGCTTTAGGCCAGGTGGTTCTCTGTAGTGCTTTGGTTGTCATGAATACAACTGCTACGGTAAGGAGGCAATTAGTCACTTGGTGTCATTGCCGGGGGCAAGGAAAAGGCACCCCCATCTCCTCCATCTTGTCAGGGGGCAGGACCACAGGGCCAGGGCATATGTCAATCCTGGAGCCCTGGTCTGAGAAGGAGCAGCCCGTGATGACATGACTGCCTCCAGCCCCAAGTTGGGAGTCCCCCAGCGAGACTAGGACACAGGACCTGAGCCTCAGCAGGCACCAGTTAGCCTCGTGCCATCCATTTCAGCACAAGGAGAAGGACCAAAGGCTGGAGATCAGGCCCCTTGCTGGGCTGGGCCCAGGGCAAAATGCTCCCATTAAAGACAAGCCTGGAAAGCTGGCTTCCCCACAGACCAGGGGATGGCAGGGGCCATGAGGCCACAGCAGAGAAGCCCAAGGAAATGCAGGGCCCAGCAAGGTGCCACGCAGCTCTGCCATGGCAGGCACCCCCATCACAAGGGCTTGAGCTGCTTACACAGGTGCTGATGGCACAGCAGGGCATAAGGAGACTTGAGCCTTGCACCAAAAAAGCTGCAGGTGCAGAGAAAGGAGCAGGATTTGCAGTCCCTGCTCTGTGTTGCCAATGGCTTGCTGCACAGCTATGGGTACATTACTCCTGTGCCTCAGTTTCCCTTCCTCCATTAAAACCTGTGAGGGACAGGGGACGGGAGGGCTCATAAAGCACCCAGACTTGAGTGCTGAAGGCCAAAGGGCTGTTATTACAGTCCCACAAGGGGAGCAATGCACGAGCGAGTGCAGCAGATAAACACAGCCGGCGAGGGCTGCTAATAAAGCTGTCAAGCACAGGCTCCATGCTCTGGCTGGCTGCTCCCTGAGCCATTACCACAAAACATCTGTGGGAACCGGGGTGACCTCTCACCCCACAGCACTCAAGGAAATGGGGCTGGCGCAAGGCAGAGCACTGAACTGGCTGCTGACCTTGGGGCCTCACGTGCTGCAGGACAGCACGGCTGCCCCAGTCAGGCGGGAGGATGGCCAGGCCAGCGTTAAGGTTAAGGGAAGGCTCCAGGAGCAAGGAAGCATTAGCAGCTGCACCGTGGCCAGCTCCCAGCCCCCGGGGCATTCCGTGACTTGGTTTCAACAGCTATCAGAAGCCATGGTTCTGCCAGTCTGGATCCATGTGCAGCCTTTAGCAAGAGCAGGGTCATGTCCTACTACAGCTTATACCCCAAGCTGGTCAAGCAAGAGGAAGCTCATCCCAAACCCAGCCCATTCCCTTCCCTCTCCTGCAGCTCATGACCCATTCCTCCTCAGCCCCAGCTCCCATCTGGTACTCCTCCTCTTATAAAGACAAGAGGCCAGTGATGCACCCTCTTTTCCATGGATTAGGGAAACAGACACTGAGAGCAGGTCAATGGTGGAATGGGGAAGTGAACCCAGGTCTGAATCCCAGCCCAGAATCACGTGCTGGAGACGAAGTCAAGGTCCAGAGAGACGGAGATAAGATAAGGCTGCAGCAGAGGAGCCTCCCCTCTGTCCACAACAGCCAGGCTCATGCACAGATGTTTTAAGCCAAGTCCACAGCTGGCGCCAGCCCCTGGCACCCAAGGGAGGCCACACCAGATTCCATGTCCTTTGCTGGGAGTGTCCTCAGAGGGTCAGATCCCCTCCTCCTCCTCCCAGGCAGACTGGATCATCACAGCCCTTGACACTGAGAGCTGCCTCCCAGGGCAGCTCGAGGCTCTCCCCTTTGGAGTGGCTGGTGCCAAGGCTTCTGCTCACAGCCAGCCTCCGGGAAGCGCTTCAGGGAGTTCCCTCAAAACTCCAAAGCAAGCACGTGCTTCAAACCCCAGAGGGTTGTAGTGCCAGCTGCATTCCTAGGTTGAGCTTCGAGCAGACTCTGTGCCTCAGCCTATGAGCACCATCCACTGGGAACCAGTCCTGCCTCAAACACCTCACTGCTCCTTGAACTGGACCAGGCTCCATGAAACAGCCTTCCCCAGCCATACGTCTACTGGAGAGCCAGCCACACGTGCAGCCCTGTGCCCGATCCAAACACACACACCCCGACCCATTTTCCACATGCATACCCTTTAATTTCAGTGGGAGATGCAGGCCTCAGCACTTTGTCAATTAGGCCAACAGTCAAGGCAGATCCTCCTAGGCAGAGAAACTGAGGGGTGTCTCTTCTGCTGGAGGAATGAGATCCTTGAGTTGTGAGGCTGTATCCATGCGGTGTGGCTATTACAAGCCCTCTGCAAGGGCGATGGGGGTCCAGTGGCCTTGGAGTAAAACGTCCCGTGTCCCAGCTGTTGAGCAGAGATTGTGCGCGGACCAGAAGGGAATGACCTCCCTCTCCAGACGCAGCTGCATTTCTGCATGCAGGGAGCCTGGAGATGACAGGCAAAAGGCTCAGAGCCTCAATCCTGGACCTGGAAAGAAGGGAAGGTTGCAGTTCCTAGCTGTTCTGCAGAAAGGCAGCAGCCTGTATTCTTCCTGAACCAGCCCTTTACTGTGGCCACTGACCTCTCTCCTTACAAAACGGATGGCCCTCATCGCCACTTGATGGCAGCACTGCCTCACCATCCCCTACAAGCATATATGCACCCTGGCAGGGCCAGGGGTTGGTGCCTGGATTTCAAGCATTTGCACTCCCTGGATTTGGGTTCAACTGCTCCAAGCTACCCCAGGGGATCAGCTTGGCAGGGTAGGACTCCAGACCCAGCTCCCTTCAGCTCACCCTTCCCCCCATCCCAATCATACAAAACAGCTTCCCATGTTTTCCTCCCAGATAAGAAAGGGATGGGGAAAGAGCTGAGGCTGACCACTGTTCAAAGCAGCTGCTGGCTGTGGGGAGGGGGGTGGGAAAAACAGCTCCTGGGAAAGCCCCTGGATAGCCAACCAGGCCACAAGCTGCAGGGCATCCCCTCACAGCACCCCGCGAGGCCCAGACATGCTCAGGGTGTTTGGGGCAGGACACATGAGCCCGAATCCCCAGGCCAGGCTTGCATGCAATCATCCTCCCCTGAGGCACCCCACCGCCGCAAGCCTGGTGACAACACACCCCGGAGGAGGGAGATGGCTGGGTCATGTTCCTCCACCAAGGACATCCACTGGGGGCAGCGTCACTTCCCGGCCACCCCCACCCACTACGCCCTTGACCGGGAGGGCAAACTCAAGCCTGGCCCTTGCAGCCAGGCTCTCCGTGCAACACCCAGGGCCGGAGGAAGCAGACACAGAAACCAACCGGGCCCCTTCTCCCCGCTTGCCATGGTGTCTCCCAGGCATCGCCTCCCATGTGCAATGCAGAAAACGCGGGTGGGACGGGACCTCGGGAGCTCGCATCTAGCGCACCCCACCCCCGCGCAAAGCAGGCCCAGTCCCAACTACATCATCCCAGCCAACCGCTTTGTTTAGGTGGGTCTTAAATGCCTCCACGAAGGGAGATCCCACCGAGAAAACCCTGCCTGATATCCAACCCCAATCTGCCTTGCTGCAGCTTGAGCCCATTGCTCCTTCTGTCACCTGCCACCACTGAGAACAGCCCTGCACCCTCCTCTTTCAAGCCGTGCAGGGAGTTGAAGACTGCTATCAACCCCCCACCCCAAATCTCTCCTTCAGATTAAACAAGCCCAAATCCCTCCGCCTCCCCTAGGAGCCGGGTGCCCGCCCAGCATCGCTCCTCCCCAGCCGGGGCAGGGGTGGGAAGGGGAAGAGAAGGGGCAGGGCTCCCCCCCGGGGCCGAGCAGCCGCCGCCCCAGGCTCTCACGGGGGTTCAATCCGGCTCGGCCCCTCCGGGCAACGGCGCAGGCGGGGGCGACGCCGGGCCCTAGGTGCCCCCCGGGCGGTTGCGGTCGAGCACGGCGCGCGGGGCGAACTCGAGCCGGTCCTTGAGGCTGCGGACGCGCGTGGGGTCGTGGTCCGGCATCTCGCGCAGCGCCCGCTCCTCCCGCCGCTCCGCGATGCTGCACTCGTCGTCGGCGGCCGGGGGCGGCGGGGGCCCGCGCACCAGCTGCTCCACGTGGTAGCCCACGGCGCCCACCAAGAGGGCCACGGGGAACGTCACGTAGGGCGCGTAGGTGCGCAGCGTGACCCACAGCAGAGGCCACATGGCGGCGGGCGGGGGGCACCCACGTGCGGCTCCGCGCCCCCCGCGCTTCCGGGTAGGCCCCGCCGGTGGGATTGGCTGCCGCCGCCGCTGAGGATACAGCGGGCAAGAGCGGCCGAGGCGGGCAGCGTCTCACGGCCCGCGCCCCCTGCCGGGCGGCGCGGGCGGCGCAGGGCTGGAGGGCCGGCGGGGCGCGGCGCGGGGCGTCCCGGGGCTCCAGGCGGTGGGGCTGGGAAGGGAGCCTAGTCTCGGGGGTCAGCAAGTTCCCAGTTTTCGCTTAAAAAAACGAACCCCCCGCCCAAATCCACATTGCTCCGTGATTTAAATGAAACGTCATTAATTTATATGTATATTACATATTTTATATATATATATAAAAGGCCCAAAAGTAACCTCAAGTGAACATTTTTCCATGATCATTTTCACGGCAGCTAAGTTAGTCTCAGGCAGTCTTGACTATCTGTTGGCTTTGCTCCTAGTGTCCTCACTCACTCACTGGCCGCTTACAGCGAGCAATATAAACTAAATAAAGTACATTTGCATGCTTATTTGCATATCTTTTGTGTGTGCAATAGTTTTTCAGAAAATACAATGATTTTGAGCTTCCAATATGATAACTTCATACTTAAGACTTGGCAATGCTGGTGGTTAGTGCCCTGCGCGGGCCGGGCAGGACTTGAGGGTGCTTCAAATACGCTTTCCGTTGGGTTCAAAGCACCTCGGATCTTCCATGTGATTCCAGTAGATCTCAGCACGGATCTCAGAGAGGATAGCTCTCAGCTAGATCTCAGAGAGACTGGATCCAACCCACTGTGGCCTTCCTGAGCTCCCTGAGAACAGCTCTGGTACAGGCCCTCTCAGAGATCGAGGGAGGCCTGGGCCACTTCCATTTTTTGAGGGTCAAAATACAATGCAACAATTTGTAGTAAATGTTCCTTTTTTATTTAACAAGTGATTTTTCTAGCTTTTTTCTTCTTCTTTCAGTCCAGTCAGTGTATCTCTGTGTCTCTATGTATAACCTCATTTGGAGGTAATGTCAAAAGTCTAAATTTGAGGCCCTCCGTGAATGAGGGGCCCGGGCCAAATGGCCCTCCTGGCCTCCCTGCTCCAGTATACTCCCCATAGGCAAGAGGGGAGTGAAAGCGAGGACCTGGTGTTGCCCAGGACATGGTGCTATCACCTCTTTCATGAATGGCTTTATCCATGGCAGAGCAGTCAGGCTGGCAGGGACCTCCAGAGGTCACAGCTAGTCCAACCCCTGCCCCAGGCAGGATCAGGCCTGTCCAAACCACCATACACAATTTATCATCTACACACTCTACATAAGATGACCATGACACAACATAGATATAACCCGAACCTGCCGCAGGGAAGGCAAGGGGAACCACGGCAGCCAACACCCTGCTTCTATAAAAGGTTGTCAAGCGATCCCAGGGTAGATGACCTTATTTATTCCAGTTTGAGTCTAGCAAGGTTGAGAAGCACTGGAATGGGCCCTCTGGGACATCAGCCCCACATCAGGCCCCGCAGGGACACACGTGCACACGAGGCTGCCCCTACTCTGCTCCCTCTCTCTGTCTTTGATACCTGCTGAGATGTTTCCTTCATCCTTCGCTCTGCAAGGCTGACACGCCATCCACTCCCCTTGGAATGGGATTTCCTACCCCCTCCTTGCTCATGGACTAGGTGGAAATAAACCAGCCAAAAACAGCCTCCCTGGGGGGTGGGGAAGCCATCTGGACCTGCTGCTAGTCACCAATTTGGGCCAGGCTGCGGTGGGGCTTGGCCCCACACAAACCTGCAGAAGGCAGGCAGCTGGGAGAAGGACTGGCAGGCTCCAGGACAGGTCCTTGACTCCTTTCCTGGCCCTCCCAGTGCTGCTGAGGTGATGGGAGCATCCAGCCAGGGGCCAGTGCCAGGCTCTGCATCAAAGCTCTGCTGTGGGCAGCCTGGCAGCTCCGCCTGCGAACAGCCAAGCACCCTAGGAGACAACACAAGGAGACTGTCCCTGCAGGGAGCTGGTGTGAGGAGGGGTGTCCAGATGGGTCCAGGACCTTCCTCTGACTCCACTGGTAGCAAAGACAGCTCTTTAGACTGACCCATGCAGTCAGGGCTACTGGACAGTCCAGGGAGAGCTACCTAGCCAGGGCTAATGCCAGGCCTTCAAAGGGCTCTAATCATGGAGATCCCCCCACACTAGGAACGTGCTGGCAAGAGCCGAGCCCCAGGCTATGCACACGCCTTGTTGCCCCCCTTCCAGCTCTCCCACTGGGGAGGTGGGTGAAGGGCAGGTGGGTATAAGCACCAGTTATGCCGATCCCCTTGCACCCTGACCCGCAGGGCCAATGCTGTTCCAGACCTGTTCTTGGCCTTTCAACCCAGCTCTGCCCAGGGAGTGACTCAGACATGAGGCCCTCGCTGGATGTTGGCTGGGCCCCACTTCTGGACTCAGCCAGAATATCCTGGGCCCAGTCCAGCTGCTCTGAGAAGCTGACTGGTAAGCACTGGATTCAACCCATACCCCCACCTTGCAGCCACCTTGGCCAGGAGAGGCCAATTCTGCACCTTCCCCAATGTAACCAACAGCTGCTTTTCTCCTGCCGCTCCAGCCAGACCACAACACGCCCCTGACCCCTGCCGTGCCCAAAACCAGGCGATCAATGAGACACAGGATGCAGAGCTCAAAGGTGAGAGTAGCGCCGGCTGCCTCCCCTGTTGACGGGGAGCCTCACGCCGGGCCTGGAGTAATCAAAGAGTCGTCTTTATTACATTACGGTTAAGTTTGTTACAATAAAAATGGAACCACATGGCACGGTCACTGTACAGTATTGTCGTATAGAACTGACAGGTGGAAGGGCTTCCTCTTCCAGGCACATTGCTAAGAACTAAGTTGGACGGAGGCAGGGAAGAGGTGAAGCGCTCTGTTGACTGCCTGTTGCTTTCCTGCTGGGATCGTAACAGTGGCGTTGAAAGGGACTGGCCGCTGCGCACAGAATCGGCTGCCTTGGCTCTCCCCGGCAGGTAGATCTCACGCCGAACTATTTGTCTTGTGACTAAATGTGCTGAGATAAACTTCTCCCTCACCCGTCCCTGCAATGATGTGAACTGAGTCGTTGGAGGCCGCGATATACCTCTTGAAACCCGAACAGCCCTCAGGGAGGTTTGAGCGCCAGACCCTTCATTCTTGGCAGTATTACATGCATCCCCCCCCCGCCCCCAACCCTCTCCCCACCCGCTGGCTAGACAACCCACTAGAGCCGTGATCGCCCCCACCTCTCCACACGTCCCGCCGGCGCCACGTGCTGCATGGAGATATCCCAGCGGGCCTCAGGCAGCAAGTCCTGTTGGACCGAAGTGCATTATTTGTGTTACAGTGGTTCCCCCCCACCCCCCAGTAGTGCTAGGTGCTGCACACTCCTGAAAAGCCAGTTCCTGACCCATGAACACCCAGCCTAGGTGACACTGCTGCTTCCCTTGCTGCAGGAGCTGGGGGCTTTTGTCCCCTGCTGCTGTTGGCAGCAGGGCTCCTCCAGGATAGTTCGGCAGGAAGGAAGCTGGGGCTTGTATAATCGGGGGGGTGAGGAAAAGAGGGACAAAGTCCCCCTCAAAATGTTTCACAGTGCAGGGAGCTCCCCAGTTTGAAGCAGGGGTGACATGAGAAGGCAGCACTGAGTTTCCCCTGGAGCCCTCATTGTGGATGTAGCAGACCCGCTGTCCCAGAGCAACTCATCACCCCCTGCGTGAGGGGGCTGGGGGGCACAATCGCTTCTCCCCAGCTGCAGAGCCAGCCTCGAAGACACTGCCTCTGATGGCACAGCCTGGGCCTCGTGGTGGGTGGGAAGGGGCAGGGACGGGGACTGACGAGAAGCACCATGAGCAGGCTCCTGAGATCACTTTGATCTCCAGACCCAGCCTGCTACCGAGTCCCTCCGGGTTTGTGCCTTATCTCCCGCAAGCCTCCACTTAGCAGAGCTGATCACCCGTACCTGCCCTGCCAAAAAGGTGCCCAGGCAGCCCTGGAGCCCTGCCCACGAGGAGGTCAGGGTGCAAGGGGCTGACCAAGCTGGCTCCCCCATGCTCTGCTCCTCCACCCTGGGCAGCGCAACATGCTGCCTGGGGCAAGAGCATTGCTAGCTGAGCCCTGCAAGCTACCACAGCAACTGTGCCAAGAGGGCACACCGCACATGAAAGTGCCACCTCTGCCAGGCCCTGGAGGATGGGGCCCTTCCATGCTGCCCATATCCACCCCCATGAGCAGGCTTTCACCTGGGCAAGAGCAGACCCTTGCCTCAAGCCTGTCTCTTGTGATGGGGAGCTGAGAGGTTACAGCCCCTTGGCCCCGGAGAGTGTCATTACCCAGAGCCATTAAGGGAGTGGGTACAAGTGCTGTATAAATGCCCACAGCTATGATCAGAGGGCTGAACCCACCAGGGGCCTGTGTGCTCCACTGTCCCTCCCCAAAGCCTGCTATTTAGACTGGCAAAAGGCAGGAGCCAGGTGCTGCTGGTTCAGGATGGCAGCATTTCCCCCATCATACAGCCCGCTGGAGAGCTCCGGCATGGAGAACCATGGCCAGGCAGGTTGCAGGCCTTCTGCCACAGCAACCTCCAGCATCCTGTCCCATGGCCTTGCTTTCCCGCATCACGCTCCCAGGGACCAAGAGTCACTGCCTACAGGCATTATGACCCGATAGAGCCTGGAGGTCCAAGCCTGCAAGCCTTCCCCTGGCCTTACTCGAGCAGAGCTGAGTGTGAGGTCCTGGGGATCGACTGCTGGGCTCGGTGTGTGCCAACGCAGCTGTCAGTAGAGGGCATCATTGCACTGCTCAGTAAGGCATGTGGCTGGCAACAAGGGTCCCTGCCTTGGGAGCTCCGGGACCTGGGGTACATCCCCAGAGTAGGAGCAAGCAGATGAAATGTGAGCTCCACGGCGGACAGGTGGAGCGAAGTGGAGGCACTGGCCATGCCAGCAGGCCTGGCAGCCCACCAGTGGCTGTGCAGGGGCGATCCTGAGGGAAGGAGGGCAAGAAGCCGGGCTTGGCTGGAGTTCAAACTGCTCCCTCCCAGGGCATGGCAAATAGTCCCTGTGGGTTGCAGTCAGTTCAAGGCTTCATTCAATACTGGGCACCCAGGGCCCAGCAAGCTCAGCACCATCACAGCCTGGCTGGATGAGCCCTCCCACGTTCCATGAAATGAGGAGCACGAGGATCACGTGTGTGGCCAAGATGTGGTGCCCACAGGACTGGGAGATTGCGTCAGGCCCTGCTCCACCTTGCTATCTACCCAGGCTTCCCCCCTCTTGGTGCTGGGGGAAGGACAGGGCACGCAGGACCCCTGAGCTTCAAAACCCTGGGAGCAGAGATTCACCCTCACGGGCACCCATTGAACACCCCTTCTGCCTTTCAAACAGGCCAGTCCAGCTCCCAGCCCACCACCATCAAGGGCTTTCCCCCTTGTGTGCTGCTGGGGGGTCGGGGGACCGGCCCGCACTCAGTAACAACAGCCCATCACAGCTACAGGAGCCGGCACCTTCCCGTGGAAACCCGGCTGGGTTGGCAATGGCACGCTCACCCCTCTCCCCCCGCCCAGCCCCTGGGTGCAGACAGGCCCTGAACCCTGCAGGAGGCAGGTCACAACCAGCACTTAGTAACCCCGGGCTGCTCCCCTGGACGGTCTGGCCTGGATCTATGGAAAGTCTAAAGTGAAGCGCTAAAAACAGCAGGAGAAACCCAGAACCAAAACCAACCTCAGATGCGTCGGCTCCTGGCAGCCATGCCCAGCCTCTCCTCCTCCTCCTCTCCTCTCCATAGAGTCGTCTTCTCCCTCCTCCCAAACCTTGCCCTCCTGAGAAAATCTAGTCAAGCCAGCGACCAGAGGAGATCAAAGACGGGTGGAATATAAAGTGACTAGTTAAGTTTGACCTTCTCCTTGCCTCCTGCGGCCAGCGGGCACATCCCAGCTGCGATCCTGGTCGCCGTTTTCACAGGAAGAGAAAGAAAGAAGAAAGCAAGAAAGGAAGAAAGAAAAGGAAGGAAGGAAGAAGAGCCTATTCCTAGTGATGAAAGATGTGAGAAGAAAGCAGGGGGCTGGTTTTCTGCTGTCTCGGATTTCCTGCTGATCTGATGCCAGTCTCACCAGCAGGAACACAGCGGCGGTTGTGTGTCTGCTTTGTTTTATTCCTTGGATTATATTTATATATGTATATGGGGCAACGAGCCCTCCCCGAGGTGTCCAAGCGAGAGGCAGGGGTGGGAACAAACCGGGGCTGCCCCTTGTGCTCGCCACATCCTGGCGCCTCCCGCCAGCCTGAGAAGCTGGCCCGCTGGCCGCAGGGAAGGGTGGCTTTGGCACAGGCTCCGGTGTGGCGTGGAGCACAGCGGCGCTTCCCTTGCGAGACGCTGCATTTGCACTGAGTTAAGGTTGAGGCTGTGGGGAAGAGGATGCTGGCGGCACCTGCCCACAGCTGCCCCATCTTGGGGATGGGGGGGCCCTTCTTTTCCTTTACTGGAAAAAGTGGGACAAGAAGGGGCTGTGAGGAAGGGGGTGGGGGGCACAGGTGGGGAGTGGGGTGGAAGGGGGAAGGTAAGCTCTGAAAGGAGGCGACTGGCCTCCCGAGAGAGGATGGAGAGAAGGGAACGGGCTGGAGAGAGGACAGAAGGGAAGTGAGAGGAGGAAGAGCTCCGAAGAGGCCACAAGGAAGGCAGAGGAGGTTTCAGGGGGCAAGGGAGGAAGGAAAGGCCTGCCCTGGGCGGGGAGGCTGGGAGAGGCATGCGGGCAGGTGGAGGGAACGGGACAGAACCAGGGGTGTGTTCATTCGCCGTCGGATCCATGAATCGTATAAGACAGAGACTAGAGAAGCTGTGAGCGGGCCGGGAGCTGCCCCGAGGGGGTGAGGGGACTCCCCACGGCCCGGGCCCTGGCGATCACAGTGAGCTATGGACTCTCTCTGTACAGTCCAGGTAGAAAAGCCAGGGCTCCCTTCACAGCCTGGTCTGGGCCTCCGGGATGTAGATCTCGATACTGTCTGCGCTCTCCGTGGCCGAGTTCTGGCGGAAGGAGGCGGCTCGTTTGGCTGCCAGGAGCCTCTTCCTGGCTTCCTGCCTCTGCCGGTCCACGGAGTCCAGGGAGCGCTCCTTCACCGGGTGCACCTTGGAGCGCGGGGGCTTCTTTGGTATGGGGGGAGGGACCTTCTTCTCCTCCTGCACAGGAAAGAGAGCGGTTAGAAACATTCAGGGCGACAGCAGGAGGTGCCTGCTGCTGAGGCGAGCCATCTAGACCAAGGAAGAGTGGCTGGGACTGCATGGGGAAGCTGGGCAAGGACGTGTTCATGCATTTCTGGGTGTGCTCACCTATTTGCATGTGCTCTTGTGTGCATTCACATCCATGTGCAGAAGACCATGTGATCTAGTTGGGGATGGTCCTGCTTTGAGCAGGGGGTTGGGCTCGATGACCTCCTGAGGGTCCTTCCAACCCTCATTTTCTATGATTCTATGACTGCACACATGTGCACACATCTGCGTGTGCACATTTGTATGAGCGTGCCTCTATATGCATGGGTGAGCTCAGCTAAATGTGGATGCTTGCACATCTGTACACTTTAGCCTGCACGCATCATATGTACATGCCTCTGCATACGCAGGTGAGCTCAGCTAGACATAGAGGCACATTTGCACATCTGGACATTGGGCATACACACACCTCCCAAGGCTGGTGGCACCCAGACAGGTGTGTGCATATCTGCACACACAGATGTGAGCTCACACACTGCAGAAGAGTCTATAAAGAGATCATGGGGCAGGTCCTGTGCCAGCTCACACCCATCGCTGATCACTCCCACAGGGTTGAAAGTAGCTGGGGTCTAGCCGGGCACCTGCTGAACCATGACTGAGATGCTCTGCTCTTGCGCAAAGCACAAGGGCTGTATTGTCCGCCCAAGACAGGGATGGCAATGACGCTCGACCTTGAGAGTATTCCCCTGGGACATACATCAGCCTGGAGGGTGGCAGGGCCATGAGGGGTTGAAGTAAGTGGATTTGCTTGCCGCGGCTTGCACACAGGGTAGGCATCTCTGCAGGTGTGTGTCTGCCCCTTTGGAGATAAGAGCAAGCAGGAGACACTCTGCAGAGCCACTTAAAACACAGAGGAGAGAAGAGGCCTCTTCCTTCAGGTTCTTTGTTCCTTAAGCATTCACAACAATGCCCCTTGGTTGTGCCCAGCATAGCTCAGCGGTCGCAGCTCCGGAGCGGACGCGTGCAGGCAGAGAGCAGCCGGCAGCCACAATCACAAATCTCTCCACGCGCCCACGGTCTCCCCTTTCATGCTCATGAAATGCAAGAGATGCGCTCTAGGGCGGGACATGCATAAGAGCAGCTTCCAGCTGAGCACTGCAGCGCTCCGTCTCAGGCTGCCAAGGGGGAGGCACTTTGCAGAACAGCTCCTCTGGGGCTGCGCCAGCTCCGGCTGCGGGCAGGGCTCGGGACAGGCAGGCAGGGTCTCTCACTCACCATCTGGCTCTGCCCTAAGCCTGGATAGCCACACCAGATCCCAGCACCCAACCCCCCTCCTAAACAAATGTATTGGGAGGTGGAAGGAGGGAGGAGTTTGATCTCTATTGAGACGTACAGCCACATCCAAGGCTCATCACAGCCTGGCCCCTTCTCCCTGTAGGGCAGCAGAGACCTCTGCAAAGCCCCTGCAGAGTTTACACCCACACACCACTGCGCTGGATCTGCAATGGTCAGAGCTCACTCGCCTGAATATGGGAAGAGCTGAGATGTCCTAGGACCACATGGTTCCCCTCAGCTCCACACGGGTTCCAGCCAGACCCACTTCTGTTGGGGATGGGAACTGACCCTCTTTCCCTTTTGGGCATGGGAGCCGACCCTCTTTCCCTGATGCTATGTTTGCTGGGTCCAGCGCACATTGGAGACTGGAGGCAAAGGTGAGCAGGCCCTCTAAACCCAACAGGGCAGATTCAGTTCCCTCTTCTCTCCCATCAAACCTTCCAGCCTTCTGCCAAGAGAGGAAGGCACCAGCCTCCACCAGTCCTCTGTGTCCTCCATACATGGCAATGTGAAAGAAGAACAGCCCTGGACCCTCAGCTGCACCCTGCCAACCCCAGCCAACAGGCACTTACAGCCCTGTCTCCCTACCTTGGGCTCAATGATCTTCCACCCGTTGGCCTTGAGCTGCAGAAGTTCTGCAAACTTCATGCTGACGTCCTCAATGGAGAGCTGCAGGAGGTCCCAGAATCCAGCCAGGTCTTGGAAGGTGGGCACAGGGAACGCGTTAGGGTCCTTGCGGAAGGGGAGAAAGAGGATGCATCATTAGACAGGCAGATTATTTCCACGCATCCCTGAGGACACAAAAGGCTCACAGACTTCCCATCACTTTGCTGCCCAAGGCAAGCTGCTAAGTAGGAGTGCTGGGCTGTCTGACCTTTACCGACTGCATTAAAACGTGCCCCTTTCGCTCCCTGTGGCTGACATAAAATGCTTCAAGCAAACCAGGCCGGGTCTTTACTCTAGAGTCCAAAGCAGTCAACAGCATGGGGAAGCATTTGGAAATTGCTATTGCTTCTTAATTAAAATGGGGCATCCCGTTTATTTCCAGCCATGCCCAAATCACCGCCACAAAGAACTGTTCATTTCCTAGACTCGTGGGATTCCTAGCCTGGTTTTCCCCATCTTAAGGGAGAAGACTTGTGATGGAGCGTGCCTTCAAATGGGACCGGCTGTAAATAAAGCCAGGTGAGGTACGCCCAGCTCCAGCTGCTGTGTTGCTCGTGCCCCTTGGAGCTCCGCTGCCCCACCAAGCCCTGCCATCTGCTAGGTGGGCGAGGGGGAAGATGCACTCACCATGTTCTGCTGGCAAAGTCGGTAGAACTGCTGCACCTTCTGGGACATCAGGAGCTGGGCACTGCCCACCGCACTCCGGATCTTCTCCAGAACTGGCAGGACCCCCAGAGAGAGCTCGAGTTAGGGCTCTTGTGTGGGAGTAGGCTCTAGACTGGAAGAGCTGAGGCATTATTGACCAGCCATCAGCCCCACCCTCTGAGCTATCTGGGTGTGCTGGAGGGGAGCAGCTCAGACCAACCCCAACCTCCCAAACAGCTAAGCTTGCCCTCCCTGGAAGACCCTGAGAGTTACGGACCACTGTTCATTACTGCTCAACATGCTACGAGGAGAGAGAGAGAAAGAACATGAGGACTGTGCGTGTACGGGGATGCACAGACAGGAAAACCCCATCTTCCACCTCGGCAAGGATCTGTTGGCTCTTTACAAGCCCCACAGCCTTAGAAGACAACCCTTGCTTTCCCAGGGCAGGTGGTGACAGCTGATCACTCGGGTCATTGAAATCCAGATCGCATAAAGGCATAAAGCTCTTGGAGAACTGGCTTCGAGGGATGACCCTACAATGGCCAGACAGGCCTCAAAGGAGCTGTCTCAGCTCCAAGGCAACCTCCTTTGTCTCCCAGGGAGGCGCACCCACTCACACCAGCCAGCCCTCAGGCCTGTGCAGAGGGGGTTCCTGCCCGGTATCTCCTGTGAGCTGCCAGCCAGCACCAGGGCTTTGTCCTCTGCAGAGAGGACGGCTGGGCATCAGGCAGCCACGATTCCTTGGGTGCCATTGCCAAGTGCCACGGCTTGGACCTGGCAGCAGAGAGCAAGGAGGCAAGAAGGAGACTAATGAAGCCAACTGCATGCCCTTCTCCACCCCATCACTCGTGACAGGGCCAGAGCCCAACCCCCTGATCCCTCTATGAGCTGGCTGACACTTAGCATACGTGGGCTGTGGGCTCAGCTCCCATAGGGAACATACCAGGCGCATCCAGTGGCATAGCTTTGCTGGTGCTTCCAGGACAGCCCCAGCTGGGTGATGCCAACCCAGCCAAGACTGGCCCCATAGCCTGGGGGAAATCCTTGGATACTGCCCACCCCCTCGCCATCTCGCCTGCACTCACTCTCCTCTGGTAGGTCGTAGTCCTCAGCTTCCCGCTCCATCTGCTGGCACCAGCCCTCCATCTTCTCCACCTCTGCCTGCAGCAGCTTAATGAACCACTCTCCGTCCCGGTGGCAGGGGGAAGCTCTGCCGGAGTCGGGGAGGCTGCGGGAGCCCCTGTCGATCCAGGAGTCCCGCCGGGGCACCTCCACAGTGTCGTACTGCATCTGGTAGTCCTCGCGGTAGGCCCACTGGCCCTGAGTGTGCACTGTCTTGTACACCGCGTACTGCCGGGTGGACTCAGGCTCCGATGAGTGCCGCTGGAAGGGCCGTCCGAACTGCAGTGCTTTGTCCTCCGTGGCCACGGCGAGGCCGGCAAAGCCTTCCAGCTCCAGGTCCGCCTGCACACCGGCCGTCACGCTGTTGGAGCGCTTGAACCGAGCCCGCCTGCGGACGGGGAGGAGAAGGGGTGATGGAGACAGGCTCCTGTTCCCCAAGGGTGGGTGCAACAGCGCTGGGCCAGGTGCATTCAGCATCCTGAAGGGCATTGGCAGAGCATGGAGGGCTGGCATGGCTGGGGAGCCAGAGGTCCAGACTGAGGGGCATCATAAAACCGGGTGTACAGTGGGAGGTAGGGCTGCTGGCCTGGGCAAACCATCAGCTTCAGCCCAACAGCAGTGCTTCCCTTGCGAGATGCTGCATTTGCATTGAGTTAAGGTTGAGGCTGTGGGGAAAGGATGCTGGTGGCCTTGAGTCTCGCCCGCCACTGACCCCATGCACTGCCTGGCCCTGGCTGCCCCTTTGCCATGAGATCTGCCCGCCGCGTTCGGACAGGGCTCCCCTCCCCTCCTGGACACAGCGCGAGGGGCCATGTTGGCTCCTTTTACAGCATGTCGGGGAGCAGAGGGAAGCTGAGCTCGGAGGCTCACAAGCTGTTTAGCTCCTGCGCCGTCCGTGGGGACTGCTCGCTAACAGCCGCTTCCTCATGTTCCCTCATTTAAATGCCTTCTCTCCGGCTTGCGCTCGCTAGCCCGTTTCTATGGAAACCAGCAATGGACGGATGCTGAAGAACTGGGGAGAGGGACGTGCGCTCAGCCCCCTTGTTAAGCCACGAGAAGGAACATTTGCAAAGTTCACCTCGGATGCCTCCCAACGGCAGGGCCGTGGCAGGGAGGAGGGAGCCAGGAGGCATTGGGGTGGGGGCAAGGCTGGTGAGCACCCAAAGCCACCTCCCTCTGTAGGGTTTCTCCCTGTGAAACAAGGGGCTCGGGGCAAAGCTGAGCAGGTCCCCCAAAGGTCTTCGATCCAAAGGGCCTAGGTGAATCGTGACCCTCAGTGGCCCGGCAGTCACCTGCAGGAGACAAAGGCTCAAATCCCTCCATCTCCTGAAGGCACGTGAACCAACATGTCCCACAAAAGTGCCCCAACCATTTGGCTGCAAGGTCTGAGACAGGAGATTTAACTCCCACCTGTGCTCCACGTTATGGAAAGCATATACCCACTCACCGAGCTGGGGGATAAGAGAGGGAGGGATGGTTTGGGTGTCGAGCTAGGAGGCAGCACATCTGAGTTCCAGGCCCGGCCCAAGCAGGCCTTGTTTGAGAAAAAGGAAAACCATACTGGTTTGATCCAAACTGAGTTTTTTCAGCCTCTGAACCAAAAATTCAATTCTTTCCTCCATGCAGCTGGAGTCTCTGCAACCTCTTGGGCTCTTAGACTGAGCTGCCAAGGTTTGGCCCATCTCATCATGAAACCCTGCAGCCTGGACAGCCTCGCTCAGCCTCCAGCCTGGCAGCAATGGTCTAGACAGGACTGAACCCCTGGCTGTAGGTCTCTATCACTGAGTGATTCAAAACCCTGGAGTTAGGGAAGAACCAAATCTGCAGAACCCAACTCCAGGTCCGGATCAGGACATGGTGAGGATAAGGCAGCACAGCCCAGTGGGGAGGTACCCACTGCAATTGCAAAAGTTAAGTCAGATAGCTGCGAACCCTTCGGTACCAGCTTAGCCTGCAGGTTATCACACGTTTCGTGAGGGCATGTTGTTATAGGACATAGCTAATGCAGTTTGATGCACAGGGAGCCATTTGGTGACCAGTGTGAGATGAGTCGGGGCGGTCTCAACCCAGTTCACAGTGAACAAGCATCCCCAGCACTACCTTCAGCCTCCAAAACAATCCTCACGCTGATGGGCAGCTGACAAGCCCTGAGCTGTTCCTGAATTATCTACTTGCCCTTCTGACGCCATCAGTTCGAACCCAACATGCATGCCAGGGGACCAGGAGGGGATGGAGGGGCTTGCCAAGCTGCTGCCTGCATTGCCTGTCACTTTATGAGCCAGCAGAGAGACAGCTGTACTTGGCTGTTGACGCGGGAAGCTAGCACGCACTGTGCATTGCAAGCTCTTGGGATGCTCAGAAGAGGCACACTATGAATATTTAGTCTGGAGGAGGCATTATGTGAAAACAATTGTGCCCGTGCGGCGGATTTGCTCAGCCCCATCTCCTGCAGGGGAGGGAGGATAAAAGCTGCGTTTAACCAGTGGTACCTTTTGTCTTCTTCCACCTGCACTCCAATGGAGTGGAATTCCCTTTGGCTCCGGCTCTCTGTGTCAGAGTCAGATATGGTCTCCACCTGCAGTGGGGATCAGAGGGAAAGCTTGTCGGGAAAGGATCTGTGCGAAGCCTCAGGCACATTAGACTCGTGCGTCTGAATTTCCCTCCACCAACACAGCCGTGCCATGCTGGAAAAGCCATGGAAAAAAAAAAGACCTAAAGACAGCAACAGCCAGATCACTCCAGGAGCTGCGAAGCTGTGGAGAACTGAACTGTACTGGGCTCTTTTGGTCCAAGGAGAGGTTCAGGAGCAGGGCACTGCATGGAGAGAGTTTATGCCACCACTGCCTGTTCTGTTGAAAAGGCCTTTTCACACATCTGTCCCAGCCAGAGCTTGCAGCCCCTGCCCAGCCAGCCACGGTGCCCTTTGCAACAGCTCCTGGCAACCGTGATGGTGATGGTGAGATGTAGGTAGAGCAGACCCAAATCTGCTGTGGGTTGGGAGCTGGGAGACAGACAGCTACCCTGCCCTGGGACCCTCACACAGACCAAGGGCACCGGAGACCCCAAAATGTGCTGGATGCTCTGAGACATGGGCGACTGCTTGACTCCAAGTAGGCTTAGGCTCAGACTGATCCTTGGGCTCTCCAAAGAGCTGAGACAGAGCAACACCTACCTGAACCCCAATGGATGGGCGCCATTTCCGCTGCCGTGCCAAGCTCCTTAGTTCTTCCCGGCCAGGGATGGCCTTGATAATGAGTGTGGAGGGCTTGGGGGAAGCCCTGGGCTGGACGGAAGGCAAGTCTAAGGATATGGCCGTCACCTTGGAGCTCTCCAAGCTCTCCATGGAATTGCAGCGAGCCGCAGCCTCTTTGAACCACGAGGGGCTCCGGGCGACCTCGGTGGGCAGGTAGGTCTCGTGGGTGGACTCAGTGCTGCTCTGTGCCGTGACGGAGATGATAGGTGTGGCTTTGTTTCCTGGAGGGATGGGAGGTGGAGCTTTTCTGTAACTGAAGGCTGTTGTGGGAGAGGCGCATGATAAAGTTGCATGAAAAAAAGAGAGACATTCTCATTTCCGACCGCGCACGAATGCCGCCAAGAAAACCCACCTCGTCCTCCATCTGCCCCGTGGGGCTCCAGCAAAGGCGCTAGGCCCACTGTCCAGACCCCGTGAGCACAGCTAACTCCGTTACACCCATTGAGGACCTGTCCCCCATGCCCACTTGCCCTCGGCCCGTGTGCAAGTCAGTGCCCGCAAATACCAGTAGGCTAATTGCGAGCGTGTGTTGAAGGTCACGCGGGGCCGGTTTGCTTTCACACGGGCTCTTTGGCCAGTTCATTCCCACAATCCCCAAGGACTGCTTTATCTTCAAATGGGAGGGAAGATCAATGCACTCTTGTGCTGGCCACACCATTGCCATGGCAGCCAGCACGAGAAAACACAGGAGAGCAAAAAACGGGGACGGGAGAGAGACAGAAGGAGGAAAAACGGGAAGGCTCAAGGAGGACAGGAAGGGAGACTACTCAGATAAAAAGAGGAGAGATGAACAAAGTGGCAGGGGCACAGGTCAGTGCCTGTCCAGACTTTCTAGTCTTTCCAAGTGATGTGCTACAAAGAGGTGACCAAGCCCTCAGAGAGTCCAGAAGGCATGTAAAAAGGTGATAGCATGGGATTTTGGTAGACAGATGTTTGGCAGGGAAGTGGGAAACAGGGTCCCTCTGTGGGAAAGGAGATGGGGGTGTAGGATCTCTAGGTCCTGGCGGTGAAACCAACACCCGCGTCCCTCAGACCCATGCAACGGAGCAAAAAGCACCCAAGAGCAGAGCCCTGGGGCGGCAGGCCGGTACTCACAGGTGCTGGGCTTCAGGATGCTGCTGGTGATGGCAGGCCCGGGGGGGGCCGACATGGAGAAGAGCGAAAGGCAGTCGTCATCCTGGGAGCAGCCGGCCTGGATGGCCCGCAGGTAGCTGTGGCTCCGCATGCGGAAACAGCCGGGCAGGTCCAGAGCCTCCACGGCCTGCGACTCCACCTCACCAAAGACAGACTCGCAGACGGCCTCGAACTGGTGGTTCAGCTCGTCATTGATCTGGTGGGAGAGGTTGGGCGGTGAGAACGGAGGAGACGGGGCAGCTCTGGCAGGGACCAGCTCCCAGCTCCGTCCTTCCACCCCACATCGAATGAGCCAAACTGGGCCATGGAGGAGGAATGGAAATGGTTGAGGGAGGTGGATGTCCCTACCCCCAGCCCAGTCTTATCCCTGGCCCTTTGGTTCTGCCAAGAGGCACCATCTCTCCCAGGAGAAATGGCGCCTTGAGTTTAGCAAAGGGACATGGCAGCCCCCCCCCGAGCTCCCTAGCCAACTCCACAGCTAAGGGACAGCAACTCTGGGGGTCCCTGGCAGCACTCAGCTGCCTCCCTGGGCGGGTGAGGGGTGGGTCTTGGAAACTTCAGCTGTGCCAGTGATGCTTTCCAGTGGATGCCAGGTTGGTGAGAGGGGCTGTCCTAAAAATTAGGCCAGATGCTAGCACAATCAGGATCCCTCAGCCTGCCTCTGCCCCATTTCTCAGGACAGCCCGGCATGGAGGCCTCAGAGAAGAGCTCCAAACTGTGCCCCGAGGTCCCCTAGCCAACTGAGATGGCCGCCCACATGCTTTTGGGGTGTGGAAGTCTGTCCACCAGGAGCTGGACCAGACCCATCCAACATGAGGCACGGATATTGCTGCAAAGCCAAGCCGCTTGCAACCACCAGGATGGATCTGAGCCAACGAGCCAGACCAAAAAACCACCCAGTCCTATTATCAGGGCACCAGTCCTTGCCACAACCTCCCCTGCTATTCACTGCAGCTGCCTCTTCGGGGGCATGAGAATATGTGGAAAAGTGTGGGGCTCAACTTGGCAGAGGAGCCAGAGACTGAATAGGCCATGCATACTGGAGTCCCCTCCTCTCCCGGAGGGCTCGAGACTTGAGGGGCGGTGAGAGAAGAATATGGTAGGAGCTTGCTGGGTCACTGTCCGTGCTGTACCCATCCTATGGAGGCATCAGCTGGGCACCGGTCCTCAAGGCAGACAAGGGGGTAGGAATCACTTGCTAAGTGGAGGAGGCCTCTGCTGCCCACAGAGCATCCAAAAACAACACAGCACAGCCCGGCATGGCCTGAGCTAGAAGCATCAGGATCAGGGCTGGCCCAGGCAGGGCTGTGGGGGTCAGGCACAGGCACTGCTCTGCAAAGCAGGCGAGGGAATACTGATGGGGAGGTGCTTCCAGCACAGGCCCTGCAGGACGCGGGCAAGGGCACAGGTGAGGAGCAAGGTGAGGAGGAGGGAGCTAAGCCCCATCATGCGTGCAGGGCAGCAAGGAGAGGCTGCAGACCTGTGCAATGAAGGAGAGGGTGGGACAGGGCAGGTGTCTGTGCCACACAGGTCAGGACATCCCAGGTGCTTTCTCAGGGTCATGCTGAACCCAACCCTTTCCCCCATGTTCTGATCACTGTTGTCGTTCTTCCAGGCTTTGCCCCTACGCTGAGCTGGCTGATCCCAGCTGAGTCAGCCCCAGGAGCATCAGCCACCAGGTCCCAGCCCTGAGCTTCTGCCCCTACCTCTCATGGCCTTAGGAAGTGCTGCACCCGTGTCCTCAGCATCTGAGCCCCAGGGACCCAAGCAGCAGAGGCCTGATCTTTCAACCCACCTGCCAGTCTGTGGGCTGGTCACAACTTCATCTCCATCTCCCCTCCAGCCTCCCTGGCATTCTCAGCACCCACGTGCCAATCTCCCCTCAACTCCAGCCCCTCATGGAGGTGCCTGCAGGGGAGCTGAGCTGGGGTCTTAGGTAAACCCAGCCATGGCAGTGGGTGCTGAACACCTTCCCCACCCTCCTCCCACCATATGAACCCAGGATCTTCGGCAGCTAAGGATGCCAGGCAGCTTGGAGCCAAGGGCAGCAAAGGGCCCTGCTGCCTTACCTGGCCGGTGGTGAAGGAGCGTCCGTAGCCCTGCCCCCGAGGGTGCACTCTGGGCGGCGTGCAGCAGCTGGGACAGTTACAGATATATGAATCAGAATAGTGCCTACTTGCAAACCTAATGAGACACAGTGGGAACAAAAGGGGTTGCACCAGAAGCAACACATTCCAGCAGAGCACCTGGAAGCACACCAGCCATGGGGCTTCTGCCTGCAGCCGCTGCAGCCACCGGGTCCTGGCAGCCTGCTCCACCCTTCCCACCATGCATGCACTGCCCCGGGGAACTGTGGAGCAGAGGAGAGTCCTCATGCCTTCCAGGCAGGCACAGAGCCATCCTGGCCAGGCTGAGCCCCAAGCTGCTCTGCAAGCAGTGGCCTAACCCCTCCCTCCCCTGCCTGGTTTGGCAGGGAACATGTGTGAGATGCACAGCTGGCTGGGTCTGGAAAGCACTGCAGGTGGCCAACGGCAGGGAGGGATGCAGGGCAGTAGCACGGGGTTGGCAGACAGCGTGCCAGGGACACCGGGAGAGAGGAGCAACAGATTAACCCGCAGGCATGCTCTTATCTGTGCTTCCAGCACTGGAGAGCACACTGGTCATGCCAAACCCATGAAATCCCCTCCACCAGTCCCTTTTTCCAGTCCCATTCCCATAGTGGGGATAAACTGCACCAAAGCAACCCCCTCTGTGCCAGGCTATGCTGGGCTTTCTCTAGGGGTGGGCATGCAAAAATCCCAAAGTAGACAAGACCTCCCCCTCAAAGACTCTAAGATGCAGACATCCCTTCAGCCCCAACCCCTTTCTTTCCACTTGGGGGTTTCGCCCACCATCCCAGTGTTTCAGATCTGCACGCACAGACTGCTCGCACGCTGGGCTCCCAGGGTGCAGCTCTGCAAATGACTCCCTGCATGGATCCCCGACTGCAGGACATGTTCCCCAATTCCAAATGCGCTGCCATCGTTGCACAAGCAGCCTCCGTGTCAGCTGCCCCCGCGCGCATGCACCTTTACCACGGCCGCGTGTGCAGATCAGCATGCAAACGCCCAGGTGTTGTGAGCAAGCAGCTCTGAGCAGTGGGACCTCTGAAACCCGCCGGTCATTTTCACAGTGTGTTTCTAGCAGCCTTCCAACATCATCCCCAACATTAAGCCTACTCGCCTGGGGAAGGGAAATGAACGGTTTTAATTGCCTGTAAAAATAAACAGAGGCTGCAAGCCCTCCGTGCTGGCGGCTTTCTCCTGCAATGTGTATGTGCATCACAAGGGAGCATCGGGGTCACCACCGTGTTGCACGTAATAAATAACAGTCACAGGAGCACACAGGTAGTTGCTGCATTAGCCTGAAGCCAGGCGGGAGGCAGGGCAGGGTGGCACCTTGGAGACTAGCTGGTTCAGAGAGACATGAGCTTTCCCAGGTGATGACCTACTTTGTCAGCTGCTAGGAACGGATGCACAAACCAAGGATTTTGGAAAGCGGGCACCCGTCCGGTTCCACATCCGAGCCCGTCTAAGCCAGCCCAGTGCAAGAAGGGGGCAGCGGGCGATGTCCTCCCTTGACACCTGCAGTTCTATACATGAACTAAGGAGGTGCAGCCATCCCTGGGGCAGGCTTTGCAAAGCCTCTGCTGAGGGCTGCCACTTGGAAAAGGGACAGTGCATTTCAGCCCCTGCTCCTTGGCTCCATTTCAAGCCTGCCAAAGCCAAGCAGCCTCAGAGCACTTGCCCCTCCCAGCTCAACACCCTGCCTAAATCCCTCTGCTTCTCAATCCTGCAGCAAGCCCCTGATCCAAAGAGGTCCAGAGATGCCAAAGCCCCCAACGCCCTCCCTTACTTGGTCCTGGCCTGGTCAGCGCTGGAGGAACGGCGGTAACTATCCCGCCGGGACGCTGCCTTGGGAGACACCTTGGCACTGGCATCCGAGTCACCGCTGTCGTCGTCCCCCATGGCCTTAATGTAGCTGCCGCTGCGCATGCGCCGGCAGGGGATCTCGCCGTCCTTCCCTGGCGTCGGGTACCCGCCCCACTCATCCTGCGGCACCTGGAGGGAGAACCAGGAGAGAGGCCTGTCAGGAGCCTGGGCTGCCAGCGCAGATGTGGGGTGTAGCAGACTCAGCTGTTCATGCCAGGACTGCATTATCTAGGGCAGGACATGGGGGAGAACCTAAGTGAGTGCTGCCTTGAAGAGCAGCTCCCAAACTAAGGGGCATGCCCCCAAATGGGGTCAGTCCTAACAAGTAGGGTCACAAGCCCTACAAGCATCCCATTATCCGACTGGAGCTTGGACCAGAAGAGGGGTCACCCATGGTGGTGAAGGGTCATAAGCCCTATCATGGGGTCATAGGCCAAAAAGATTGGGACCTAGAACCTAGACAGCCCAAAGGAACAGGAGGCTCTGTCTGTGCCCAGCTGTCTCAAGGAGCATCCCCTCCGTGCCATTTCAGGCAGGTCCCAGCTGCTCCCCACGGGCTGCACATACCCCTACCTATCGGCTGCTGGGAGTGTTGCTCTAGGGGTGAGGGAACTGTCAGCCATGGGAAGAAACCATCCCTTCCTCATCCTCTCTGTCAGACCTAGACAATCCCCTACTTAGGGCAGGGGGAGCCGGGAGAAGCATCTAAACCTCTGGACCAAGCCAACCCTTTGAGACACTGCGCCTCAGCCCAATACCCTGCCCCTTCTCCTGAGCATCCATCAGATGGAGCTTCCCTCTTGGCTCTAGAGGAACTCTAATGGGGCAGCTATTGCCATGGGGGAGCTCTGGGACGGCGCCTGGCACAGACTTCAGGCCCAGGCTCCATCCCCAGCACAGCCTGCCTGAGCAAGATGAGTGCTGTCGTAGAGACGATTCATTCACTGTCTCCTTCCCCCAGGGAAGAGAGGAGCTCATTAGTTTGTCATTAGAAAGGGAAACCTCACATGTACTGCACAGGCACATCCCTCTCTTCGCAGTCCTGGTCAAGCCCACCCATAGCCCCAGGAGCTGGAGCAGAGATGGGGCTCTGAGGCTGCTAAATACCTTGCACCCTGCAGTGTGTGGGTGCTGCTTTGATGCAGCAGCTTCTGGGTGACCACGGCCCCACTGCCTGCCCAGGGGGAGAAAAGGATGGGGGAGGAGGGTTGTGCCCCACTACATCCTAGAAGTGCTTTTTTGCTCTCTCCTGAGGGCATGAAACCAGGGGGATTGCAATGAAGGCAAATGAAGTCACTCCAGATGTCCAGCATGAGAGAGCAGGAGGCAGCCCACCCCAGCCCATGGATCAGACAGCCTGTCCCTTGGTCAAGGCCTCTGCACAGCAGACGGGGCAAGTGTCCTGAGGGCTCAGGCAGCTCTTGGCTTCTCCAGTGTAAATCTAGTGGTGTTCTCACTCCAGATTTGCACCAACACAGCTGGCAGCAAGGTTTGTTTCAAGGTATCTGCTCAAAGGGGCAAGGGGACCCCAGGGGGACCCCCCCAGGAGTGCCGCTGCCTCCTGACAGGCCCCTCCTGCCAGCAGGGCAGCCAAAGCAGCCAGCCAGACCCAGCCCAAGAAATGTCACATGCGCGCGCACACACACACACACACGTGCCACCTCACAATACACACACACACGTGCCACCTCACACTGGCAGACTCCAGTGTTCATTCTTACACAAGTTCACGCATTCAACACTCAGATGCGCACACACACCCCTGTTGCTTTCCTTTTTGCACACCCGTGGACATGCACATGCAATTTCTCTCTTGCACATGTGCACACAATCTTTCTCCCTCACACACATACGTGGACCCACCCACATGTACACACACACACATGCATGCATGGGCACACAATCTCTCCTTCACACACACATGTGGACTCACACACACAATCCCATGCATGTATGAGCATGTGGACCCTCCCTCCAGTGCATGCGTGCACACACACATGCACACACCAGCTCTCTCCCACTCGCACGCTGCCCTTCTCCCACTCTGTTCCTGGTCCTGCTTCGTGGTGCAGCTTGGAAGGGGCTGCCCCAGCCGGCTGGCACGGGCAGCTCCCAGCCGTGACCATGCAGGGGACAGGAGCCCGGTGATGAGCTCATTAGACAGACAGGTTATTCACAATTGTCCAATTTGCACTAAGGGGATGTAAACCAAATAGCAGCATGGCGCAGTGAAGTGCTAGGGGGCAGGCCGAGGGTCCAGAGCTCGCACACCTCAATCACAGCTCATGGAGCAGTGACAGCTCTTCCCTGGGAGCTGGCCCAGCAGTGACAGGCAAGCAGGGTGCAGGGGCTCCGTTATCCCAGGGCTGAAACACAACAGCCGGGGGTGGTTCCCCCTTGGCCTCTGGGCCCCTGGGCTCGGTTTTGTAGAGGTGGGCAAGCACAGATGGATGTGGATGGAGCCTGGCTCGGCTGCAGGCAGAAGGAAAGGTCTTTATTGCAGGGGGGGAAAGCAGGCCCTATCATTTGCACTTCAGGAGCTGGGGAGCTCTGCAAGGGCCTGTGAGGTGCATGTTAAAGAGCAAGGCAGGCACCGGGGGAGGAATCCTGACAGGCTGCAGCAGGAGCCGGAGGCTGGAGGTAGCCGCGAGACTGGACGCAGCTGCAGTAGCTGAGCAAGCCATGCCACCATCTGCGGTGCCTGCCTAGAAAAGAAGCTGGTGAAGGAGCAGGGCAGAGTTTGGGGGGCCTGCTAACCTGCAGGGAGCGGCCACGGCCTGGCAGCAGCCTCAGCACATTCCCTGGTGCCCATGGGACAGAGGCCGCGGCTTCAGAGCAGCGCTGAAACCTGCCCACGAGTCGGTTGCTCACAAAGGTGAGGGATAAAGAGAGCTGGCTGGAGCCAGCAAGAGCACGGGAGCACAGTCCCTCTGAGCTCGGGGGCTGTAGTGCTAGGCACTGCACATACAGATGCCAGCGTCGAATAAAGCAATGCACAGCTGGATTCTGCTCAGTGGCACACCAGCTCCCATGACATGGGCTGGTCCAAGCAGAGGGGTGCAGCAGAGAGGGCACAGACTCACATGTCCTGCAGAGGGAGTTTGGGATGGGGGTCCCTGTCCAGCTCCTGGGCTTGATGTCACCAAGGACTCAGTGAAGCCAGGGTCCTTGGGGCTCCATCCTGCTGTCACCCTGACACAACGCCTCCTCGATTTACACCGGACAAACAGCAGAATCAGGCCTCAGCTTGGAAGCTGTGACACCTGAAGCAGGAGGAGTCTTGAGCCGCTGCTGTCTATGCCCGGAGAGGAGCGCTGCCTGTCTGCAGGCTCCTCACGGAGGAGGACAGAGGTGTGATGAAGGCAGTAACCAGGCTCCCGGAGCCCTTGCCCTGCTTGGGGACATCGCTCCTTCCTGCAACGAGCTCAGCGCTACATGCAACTCACTGCAGGGCTGGCTGCTCCGAGGAATTGGAAAGCTCAGCCCGAGTCCTTCTGCAATGAACGGAGGATGCTTTTGCACAAGCTGCCTCTCTCCCTTCTGCCTCCGCTGCTCTGTTAGCTCCTCATTAGAGCTGGGACCCCACTGATCAGGCCTCCATCTGCCTCCAAAAGCCAAGGCCCCTCATTGTTTGTTCGGCCGTTATTAGGAGTGAGCGGGAGCCGGGCGGTGCGGCGCTGGGGACTCCGGCCTCTGGAAGCCCCCCGCCACTACGAACACAATCCTCTCTTCCTTTAATAAAAGCCTCACGCTTTGTGCCTTTGGAGGACGAGGCTATTATAGCGCTGACATTTCTCTCATTGCACACATCAAGGCTCCAGCCGCCATGCATTGTGGGGAGGCGGGGGAGAGCAAAGCAAAAGGGAAAGACAGCTGTGGCCTCCTCTGCTCCCATCTCCGGAGAAGAGCGACTGGCAGCTGGGCTTGCCCTACAGCTCAAGGCACCTCTGCAATCCTCCCTACCACCCCAAGCCCCCAAGGAGCCGTCGTCCCGGAGCCCACCCTGCTCCCAAAAGCAATACAGGCCCTTGGTGCAAGCCACAGTCTTCCAGTTAATGCAGGGATGGGGCCTTGCTGGGTGGGGAGGGGAGTGCCAAGTGTTTCTGGAGATACAGAAGTGGACTCAGCATCAGTGGCTCCCTTCTCTCCAAGCCGCTCCTCCAGGAAAAGCTTGGGCTGATGTTGCCAGATGTTCCAAAAGAGGGCTCCAAAACCCAGAGTCAGGGCAGCGCAGCTCGGGGCCTTTCCCACATGTGTGACGGCACAGACGGGCCGTGTGAGGCTGCAGCAGAAAGAGGAGCACTTTCCTTTGAAAGACGAGTGCTCATTAAAAGCAGCCGGAGCTGGCCAGCCAGCCAGCTGCCCACGCAGTGCATCCCCCCGGGGAGCTCTCGGCAGGAGGGGCTGGTAGGCTTCAGCTTCTGTACCACCACTGAACACAACAGCATGTCCCTGCCCTGGTCTGCCTGTCCATGATAGCACGGCCCTGATCCCAGCCTCTCTGCCTCCTAGCCCCACAGACCTGGGGCTCCCCATCTTCTCCCCCTCCCCGGTCATCCGTGGCGGCTCTACTGGCATAGGTGCTTCACTTCCCAACCTCAGTTCGAACGGGAAAGGATGCTGCTGATTATTAAGCTATCATAGCACCAAGCAGTATCCTTCTCACTGGAGTTGAGGACAGCAAGTGGGACACAAACAGTACTAAGGAAGTGCCCAGAGGCTCCAATCATAAGATCAGAGCCCTGCAGGGACACAGTGAGACCTCACCCAGGCAGAGAGGAGGAGGGATGATGGAGGCTGCAACCCAGCCCTGACCTTTGTGGGGTGCCTTCTGCTGCTCTTTGGGCACTGCCACCTGCCTTCAGAGAAAACGGCAGATGATAAGGCTGCGGGGACAGTGGGCGTGAGAGCCAGGATCAGGGGCACTGGCTCCAGCTGAGGCTGCTAAGGGCTTTGGAGTTTGCCTGGGACACAACCCAAAGCAGCAGATACCGGTGTAGCAGGCTGGGAAGCAAGGGCCTCAGAGCAGGGGGCTCCCAGGCAGGCGGTGCTTGCAGGGAGTGGAAACAGCATGTACGATGCCTCGGGACATCTGACCCTGAGGGTGCCAGGGAGCCGTGCCAGCATGGGCCTGCTTCAGTCACCTGCCAGTGGCCTAGACGGGCCCAGCTTCTGGGCGATTCTATTTTTGGCAAGCCTCTCTGTGTGAACTGAGGAGGAATCACTTTCCCACTCTGTGCCTCAGTTTCCCAGTCTGTAAAATGGACCTAGCAGCCTATACTGACCCAGGCAAGATGCTATGAGGGCCTGCAGGGTTTGCAGGCACCCTGAGATGACAAAGAGCAAAAGCCCACATGTGGCCCCACTCTGCAGCGCCCTCACACTCATCACCCTGCGGCAGTCCTTGCCTATTCCCCCAAAGCCACTAGAAATGCTTTGAACGCCCTCGGATGGGGGATTCCCCCTCCAAGACCTGGCAAGAAAAAGGGGGGGGATGGCCCTGAGGTTGTGCCAGGTCAGGAATAAGTTCCCCTGCGCCACACCATCCAGGAGAAAGGCCCAGGCAGAGGAGATGACTCCAGTTGTCTTTCTTTTACCTCCACGGCATGAATAGGAGCCCTCGGCTGGGCTCTGCAGAGGGCACCAACGCCCCTCAGGGAAGGCTGGGACGCGATTCAGCTCCGGCACTTTCTCACGCTGTCCTGACCACTGCATCAGCCAGCCTTGTTCCCACCTGCTTGCCAGCCATGGTGCTGGGCAAGGCTGTCCTTTCCCCTAGCAGCGCCCACAGGGGACGGGAGGATTTCCAGGCAGGCTAGATGTGATCCCTGGACCTAGAGCCACCAGGCCCTTTGCACTGTCCCCAAAGCCCCGCTTGCCACCCCGGGCTCCTGCCCCAAGAACACTCCTTACCTGGAGGTACTGATAGGCTCTGTCTTTGGCCTTGGCCTCCTGCAGCATCAAGGTTTTCTCCTGGCTGCCTCCTGAGCTGGGGTACGCCTCCCGGGCCTGGCTGACCGTCATGGTGTGCCAGGCGCTCCTCTTCAGCGTCTGGCCGTCCAGCGACATGGACATCCCGGCACAGGCCAGGCACTTGCCCTCCCCCCCGCTCTTGAGACTCTTCAAGGTCAAGTCTCTGAAGGCACTTTCGGGCGCATCCACACAGTACTGGGTGCCCTGGTCCACGGCGTGCCGGCCCGACACCATGTAGCTGCTGTCGCTGTCCAGGTTGTCGTCGGAGCTCCACCAGCCCATCATCTTGGTGCGGTGGCGAGAGTCCAGCTTGCGGTCCTTGCTCTTGCTCCGCTTGCCGTGGCGGGACTGGTGATGGTGGTGATGGTGGTAGCCGTCCCCTCGGCCCTCCATCTTGGTGCCGTTGTACTCCCGCTTGGCCGGGGCCTCCAGCGAGTGGGACTTAGCAAAGAGCTTCTGGACAGAGTGGACCAGGTGGCGGATGCGGCTGGGGCTCTCGCTCCGCTGCTCCGTGGTGCTGGCCCGCTGGTACTGCAGGGTGTGGAAGCCGTCGTGGTGCAGCGGCAGCTGCTTCTCGAACTGGTCCAGCAGGGTCGGGGGGAGGCGGTTGATCTTGCTGGAGGGGTGGGTCGCAGCCATGCACTCATCACACGAGTCGTACTGCTGCGGCGTGTGGTGCATCCTAGGGAAGGTGCTGCTGCTGCTGGCTGACAGCGGTTCGGTTAGGCTCATCGGCCCGCCCGGGCACTCGGGGCTCCGAGAGGGGCAGTAATGCTGGTCCAGGGAACAAGGCTCGCTGGGGCTGAGGAGATATGACGGCCTGCCTTCCTGGCCGTGGCGGATGAAGTCCATGGGCTGCTCGCAGTCCTCTGGGATGCAGTGGCAAGGATGCCCCGTGGAGTGCTGTGACTGGCTACGCTCCCCATGGTAGCCCTTCATGGTGTCAGAGCCCTACGCGTAGCCACCGCATTCTGCAGGGTTGTCCCTGCCGGGTCACCTGGAAAGACAGGACAGGCACATTAATCACCTCCTGAGCCCTCATCATGCATCCAGGGCTTGGGCCCACGTTTCCAAACTCCCAAGTCTCTGCCTCATCCCCCAGCCACCACAGAGAGCCAAAGGGGACCTTTTCAGACCTGCATATCTATATGGACCAAACGTATGGTCCAGATGTTCCCCAGAACAGTCAATCAGCAGAGCTCTGCTGGCTGTGAGGGAGGATCTGGACACTGCATCCAAAACTCAGCCGTGTTTGCAAATCAAGTCTGAAGGGACTGCAACATTGCAGGTGCCGAAGACGGCGCCTCTAGCCGAACAGGCTGAGATCCCAGCCTCCAAGTCCTGCTCCCCCCTGGAGCTGGGTAGAGACAGAAACTCCGTGCTAGGAAGGGATTTGGTTTCATTCAGAACAAGAACCCGAAGGCTCCAAAACTCTCCTACAAAGGACAATGCTGGGAGGGGAAGCACCCGTGGTTCGAACCGATCAAAATGGCTCGCTGCAACATAACCCAACTGCTCGGGTTTTGACTTGGGCTTCTCAAACGGAGCTCAGCACCACCCTGCCCTGCTAGGCTGAAAGCATCGGAGCAAATGGTCGTTGCAAGGAGAAAACCCCGAAGCTTGCACGGTCCCGAAATGTCGGAGCTGGAATCTGCAAGCCAGGCAGAACTTTGCGCTGCCTTCTCCCCCCTCCCCGCCCTGGGTCCCCGGCAGGCAACTGCACAAAGCCTTTCCGATGGCAATGAGCGGCCTTTTCCAAGGGAAAATGGTTCTGGTGAAATGCTTTCCCCCTCCCACCAGCTCCGCTCACGTGGCTGCTAATGAGCTGCAATAAGGAGCTGTAGGGAAGAGAGAGGCTCCGCTGTGATAGGAGATCTCAATCCCTCCCCGGCCTCCCTGCAGCACTTCAATCAAGCCGTCCAAATGGCCCTTCTTCAATGTTCGGGTGGAGGTTACGGAGGTATTTATAGCAGCTACCTCATACCCTCAGGAGCCGATCGGCTCCTACCATTCATCAAAGCACCTGCCGTTCTCCATTCAAGCCAAGCGAAATAATAGGAAGAAAGAAACTGAGCAAAGAAAGTTAAACTGGATCCAGGGCATTTTATTCCACGGTAGGTTTGGAGGGAACAGTCTGGCTCTTCTCTCTAACAGGCTTCCCCCTCAGGCCACGGGGATGCTGGCATTTATCTCACGTTGCCCTTTCTTGACCCTTTGCTTAAGCATCGCCAGGGCCTCGTGTTAGTCAGAGATCCCAGCCCTTGCTGGGGACTGGCCCCAGACTGTTGCCCTAGAACGACCCATGGAGCATTTGGCCCCCAGCCACTTAGAAGTAGGACAACCCTGTGTTATCCCAACGGCCCAGCTACTCTTCACACCACTCCTGACCTGTGGCGGGTCTGTCAGCCCCAAGGGCTGCAGGTGAGAAAACCATTTCTCAGCTTCTCATAAACGAGGGAGTTCCAGCAGCAAATGACAGGGCCTGGAGATGAGACGCTTTTGCTCCTGCCGTCCTGAGCAGGGTTAGACCTGGTCAGTGCTGGGGCAGGAGACCAGAGGGATGCTGGTAGCCCGGAGGGGGAGTCGTGGCACCCTGCTCCATCCTCTGAAACCAGAAAGGGTCTCGGCTAGAAAGGGCAGTCCACTGTGTATCCCATATTGCCAACCCCCCTGTGGAAGCCCCAGTGCCTATGATGCCTCTCATCGCACAGCCCCGAAACATGCAGCACCGGCCTTGTCCCTCTGCAGTCTCTAAAGATCCCAAGCCATTTCCCCAGCAGTGTGAAGCCCGGTGGCCTGGCCAAATGGAGTCATTATAATCAACCACCTGACCTCTTCCTTGCTTTCCCAAGCAGGTGTGAGATCCGTCTTCACTTCCCATCCCAAACTGATGAGCAACATTGCAGCCGTTCAACAGCTGCCACCTTCCACCCTCGAGGTAGCCAGCCACATGTCCCTGGCACGGGAGAACAGGACCTGTAGGTATAACCGGTGAAATGCTTTGGGAAGACAGGTGCTGCAGGGCTGGGTGTTTTTATCCGCTGCCTCAAATGGACGGAGCCCAAAGAATTCCTCAAATTAAAAGCCACTATCTCTGGGCTAGAACATGACATGGGTTATGGTTATTAATGGCAATAATAATGCTTTACTCTGGGCCGGGCCAGGTTCTTTGGGTAGATGTGATATCTTTTATTAGACTAATTGGGAAAATGTTCTTTGCAAGCTTTCGGGCACAAGCACCTGGCATAGGGGGTCTCTGCTCTTGTTCTGAGAGCCCAAGGAATGACAGACGCTAAAAGTGCAACAGGAGGTCAGTGAAAATGTAAATAGGTGGGAATTAGGAGAACAAAAGGTAGAGAAGGGAGGGAAGGGGACATGTCAAAGGTAAGCAAGGGAGACTGCTGTGGTTGAGTTCTCCAGCTACTCTGTTGGTCTAATAAAGGATACCACATCTACCCAAGGAAGGTTGCCTGCCAATGTCCTTAGACCAACACTGCCGCAATCAAAAACCTTACTCTGAGCCAGGCACTCACCTTAGCAGATCTCAAAGCATGGGGAGGGAGGACAATGTCATCACCCCTACCCTGCAGGAAGGGAATTGGAGGGACACAGTAACTTGTCCACAGGCCAGAACGGAGTCTAGGTCTCTGGAGCCCAGGCCTGTTCCAGCCCCAGACTAGAGAAGTGCACAGCAGCGTGCAGAGAGGTGTGGTGTGGAGGATGGAGAGCAAGGTTAGCCACCCAGAGGCCTTCAGTCCTAATGCTGGCTGACCGCTGGGACACAGGCAAGTCATACCACTGCTTCACCTCACTTTCCCTGCCTTTAACTAGGGAGCATTCACTGCCTCCCAGTGAGAGGCTAATGTCAGTGTGACAGTCTGAAAAGGCGCCATCAGTGCTAAGTGCTGTGGAAGCTACATAGAAAAAGGCGGATTTAGGGAAGAAGAAATTACCTCCCTGGACTATGGGCAGGACATGAGACTGCCCAACCCTGGCATGGCAGGGATCCTCAGCGAGCACAAGCAGCCAGGAGACTCAGTCCCACCTTAGCACATACCCCAGCACTCAAGTGGGGCTTTACTTTCTGGTTCAGCTTTGCTTGGAGGTCTCGCATGCCAAAATCAACCCAGACCCAAACCGCTTTGTTGGTGACCCCAGCCCAGGCAGGAAGCACAACAGCACTGCAAGGCCCATGACAGTCAGCCCATGTCTGTCCATCCCATCAGAGCACTGGCAGCAAATAGGGCCTTGAGATGCAGGCACTGAACTGGGTCTCCACGGGCTGGCTCCATCTCTCAGGTCTGCTACCCGCTTCCTGGATGATCTTGAGCAAAACCCTTTGGAGGACCCGCTGTGACCCCTGTGAGAACTGTGCCGATGCCTGGGGTACAGGAAGGTATTTCTCGACCCTCTGAAATCCTTCCCAATTGCAACCAGGGACGGGGGGAAGGGGGAAAGTTGCTTTTAAAGCCTCTATAGCAGTGTCAGCTTTAGGGCTGTTTTCTTTTTTCCCACCCTTTTTCTCTGCCCTATTCTGAGTCTTTGTAGCAGCTCGCGAGAAAAATAAAAAAGCCATCTCCAAAGACGCAAGAAACAAGGTCAGATTATTCCCCCGGCACCATACTCTGGGTTTAGTTCACGTGGGAGCCTAGAAAACGCACGTCGTGGTTTAATAATTATTAATGCAGATTAAATCAGGAAGGAAAAAGGTGGGCAAGGGGAAAGCCACAATGGCAACACACACCCTCGACAGACAGACAGACAGTAGCTTCCCCAAGAGCAGGCAGGCAAGCCGGGTGTATCCTATCATATCAGTAGCTTATGAATAAGCAGCTCTTCAGCAGGCCAGAGCGCCTGGTGCTGCCATAAAGTATGAGTAGGGCAAATAAATTCAGTGGCACTAAGGACATTTTTTTTACAGCTGCCTTTTTAAAGCAACCGGAAGTGTCTTGCCTCGGCGGTTTCATGTGGCCATAAAAATCAAATTTAATACATGCAGGCACTTGGCAAAGTTCCTCACACACAGCTGTGCCAGTGCCCTTCAAACCTGACCCGCAGCTCCCCAGCTATCCCAGCCCTGGGCCGCTTCTGCTCATCAACACCAGCTCCTCAGCCCTGACCCCTGCGATCTGAGCACTGGGCTCTTCCCAAATCACTGCTCCTTGCACCTGCACGCCCCTGCCAATGACTCGTATCATCCACGGCTCCCACAGACACAGGCCCTTCCGTCTTGACATGCAGAGTCCCATACTAACTCCTGTTGCCCCCCAGTTCAACAGCAGTGCATGACGGCAACTAGGACAGTCCCAAACCAGCCAGCCCACCTGGTAACTCAGCATTTGAGTTAACAAAGCTAAGGATGCAGGAAAGCGTCCCCACCAAAGCTACCTGTATGAGCCAAGATTGGGAACATCCACCTGTAGCGAGACACTAAGAAGGCTCAATCGGCGTAGTCCGTCCTGGGACAGGTGAGAAGATGGCAAGCACCACCACCCCCAATGAGGTGGTTTTTGAGAGTGGATGAAGGCAGATGAAGGTCCAGCAGCCAGAAGATGACACCAGGAAAATAAGACAACAAATAAGAGCTCCATCCTTGGATTGGAAATTGTGGAGTCTCCATCCTTCAAGGTTAAGGCCAGGCTAGACAAAGCCTTGGCTGGGATGATCTAGTTGGGGCTGGTGCTGCTTTGAGCAAGGGGATGGACTTTGTGACCTCCTAAGGTCCCTTGTCTTCTATGATTCGATGACCTGCATTTCTGCTGGGGAGTACACTTCTCCACTGGAAAGTGGCTGATGACTTGTCTGCCCCATCAAGCCGAGCAGGGATCTCGGGTAAGGCTCTGTGTCAAACGGGACACTCAGCATGGCCCCTTCATGCTTTAAAAAGCTGCGAGAAGTGGCAGGGAGAACACACAGGGGAAAAAAGCTGAAAGCAGCTGATAGCTAGGACACGGCAAAGAGGGAGGGATGGCAAACGGGGCTGCCACGGGTGGGGAAATGAGGCACTCACAGACTGACTGCCACAGCCACTCATCATGGCACGGGATTCCCCACGAGATGCGTGTGCAAGGAGAAGGCAGCTCCGCACTGGAGAGCACAACACTACTGCTCATGTCCTGCAGTCGCAGTCCAAATCCCAAGCATGATGCAAACACAGCCTGGGGCTTGGGCGGCAGAGTGCACATGAGACTGCGTGCTTTTGACTTCATTAGAATCCATCAAAGGGCTGGCTTTGTTATGACTATAAATGAGGAAATTACTTATTCTCCAGCGTAGCTTGGCTAATTAACAGACGCCATTAGCGATCTTGTTAGCATATTTAGCAAGGGTGCCTTGGGCAACCTGTCTTCGAGATCATACGTTAAGAAAGGTAAACTGTACGTGAGACCAAGGTAATTGCAGAAGCGGTGGCTCTGTACAGAGACAGAGAGAGGCGGTTGAAAGCATCCATCTTCCCCTGTTGGCTGTGGGCACTTGGATCCATTTGTTGTGGCCAGGAAGCCTCCATCCCGGGTAACCCGCAGCGGGGCTCTGAGTCTGGTATGGGTCACACAGCATGTGGAAAGACGAGCCCAGTGATGCTGTGGCAGCCTGCAGTCGCAGCCACCCCCAGGTCAATCCAAGCCCAGCTCGGAAGTGGGATGGGGTGGGAAAAACAGACTTTAGTCCACCTGACAGAAGCCTGAAGGATGGATTTCAGCAGAGCTCTGGGCACTTACGGGGAAGGAAGAGAGCAGGAGCGAGGTGCATCTGCAGAGCAGTGCATTGAGGAGCTCTGGGCTGGGGTAGCAGGGTGAGACTGCGGCTCAGCACAGTGCCCACACAGCCCCACAATGCCTATGCCCCATGGGATGCCCTCTTGCAAGGAATCCCCTAGCCTTTGGCCATCGACTCAGGTCTGCCTCCTGGCAGAGTGACAGAAAGGCCAAGGGGGAGATGGCCCTTTACAGAGCCCGGTAAAAGGCTTCAATCCTACTGACACGGGTGCCATCACTCCAGGGACAGAGCAGGCCTGCACGGAGCCGGGGAGAGGGGACAGGACTGCCAGCAGCCCATGTGGCCTCAGGCACAGAATTACAACCCTTAGGAACGAGTCTCCTCTAATAAGCTCCTCTCCTTCCCTTTCTTCCTCTCCACAAGGCTGGATGTTCGGTCGCGCTCGCCTGCTTCCCTCCCTGGCAATCTGACTCCTGCTCTAACAAGGCTCCTTAATTGCTCCATCTGAAGCTTAGCCCAGTACAATGGAAGACAGCTCTCTTCCTGGCAGAAGCTGCTGAAGAATGAGTCCGTGCCCAGCTGCCAGAGCCTCATGACATGGGCAAGGCTCTCCCGTGTCACGCCACTGAGCCGGACAGGTGCAGGCCCCCCAGTCCTGCAGACACGGCAAACACAGCATTAACAAATCCAAGTTATTTTGTTATTAAAATGGCCACAACCACGCACCCCCAGCCCTGCTGGTGTGAGCTAGAGCCGAGCATGAGGCACTGCAGAGACGGAGCCAGCAATTAAAAGCAGAGAGCTGCTCGGCAGGGCTCTGAATCATGCACGGACCCAATAGGCCTTACTTGGGCTCTGGTGACAGGAGATGCCAGTTTAGCAGAGAGAGGGACCAGGGAGAAGACCACAGGTACAGGGAGAGGTCGGAGTGATGTCCAGAAGGGGCAGCTAGCCTGGAGCAAAACCACAAGGCTGAACGCGTCAGCCCTGGCAGCAGCTCCCAGCACCAGCCCAGCCTGCGACTACCTAAAGGGGCTGTGCCAGTAGCTCAGCCACTGGGTTGGCAGCCTGGGGAGGGCTCTGGGCAGGGACTTATGAGCATCCATCCCTGGATCTGCTCAGGATGTCCAGCCTCATTGCAATAGCTTACAACCCTCCTCAAACTCTCCTGGTTGGCAAGCGACTATGGCTCATGCCATGAATTCTGAGGGGCATTTGTAGCTCAGCCCCATCTCTCACTGAAATCAATAAATCCACCTAAGGATGCTAAGAGCAGCCTCTTCCCCAGAGCAACAGATGATTTGCAGACTTCATCACAGTGTCTGCACTTATACACAGCCAACGGTGAGCAGCAAAACCTCATACACTTGGAATAAACTGAGCCCCGCAGGGAATGGGACACAACCTGCCATGGCACAGAGGAGGGCACCCTCCCCTCAGGTATGGACATGAGCAGGGCGTCCAGCTGGCAAAGGATAAAGGCAACTGAACCAGTGTGGCTGGCACGATGAATTTAAAGACAAGCTTATAAAAACGGGAATGGGAAATGAGATGGAAAGCCTTGAGAAGACCTGCAGTGAGTATGGCAGGGCATTGCCTGCCTGGGCTGTGCAGGAGACAATGGTATGTCTTCATTAGGATACTCAGAGCGGAGCAGCCAGGAAGAACAAGAGCTCACAGGATGGGTCTGGCAGCTGCTGCCATGAGGAGATGAGCGTGAAGGCTCCCTGCTTGGGCAAGTCCCAGCCAGAGCTACGACATTCAAAAGCCAGGCCCTGAATGGGGACTGGCTGGTCCTCTCTACTCATCCCTGGACTCCCGGGCACAAGTGCCCCTTCTTCAAGGAGACAGACATGGTTGAACCGTGGGCTTAGCCAAGACATTACTCACCGTCCCACCAGCATCCAGATGCCACCAACCAAGGAGGCCGCTTGGTCCCTCTCTCCCGCCCTGACCCCCACTGCCTCCCCCACCGGCTCAAAGATGGAGCTTCTCAGACTCCTCCACTGGTTCCTGCCCGTGGGGATGGCTCCCGTCCCCAGTGCCACCAGCTCTGCCCCACGAGACAAGGGGAAGCATGGAGATGGAGATGCTATCATGGCTGCTTGATTTTCTGGCCAGCACTCAGTTTTAACCCTTTCACAGCTGCCGCCAAAAGCTAATGTCAAAAGCTAATGTCTATTCAGCAGCAGCTATGAGAAAGCTGAAAGTAGCTTTTGCTGGAAGCCACCAGAAACTGGCTGAGCGGGTCCATGCAGTCAGGATTCAGCCATGACTCTGGGAAAATCCATTTCTTCTTCATGCTGCCTTCCCAAGACAAGGTATGTGTCTTCCTTGGGGCTAGAAAATACAGTATATGTGTGGAATCATCCGAAAATGAGACTAGCAGGGCCCTCAGGAGATCACGGCATCCAACCAACTGCTCAAGCAGAGTCAGCTCAGTCCGTACCAGCCCAGTCAGATATTCATCTGTCCTGCAAACTCCCAGTGACAGAGACTCTGCCCTCTCGCTAGAGCATCTGTTCCTTACTTAACCAGCCTCCGAGCTAGACGGCTCTTCCTAGCAGCTGACCAAATCTCCCTTGCTGCAATTTCAGCCCATTACACCTTGTCCTGTCCCCTGTGGACACAGAGAACAAGCAATCATCATCCTCTGCGTAACAACTCCTTTTGTATTGAAGACTCTTGTCAAACCCCCACTCAGACGTCTCCCCTCCAGACTGGATAATCCCAGATCTTCCTGCTAGCCAGACACATGCACAGCCTGCCCTGGATTTATGTTAGGGAAGAGGTGTCAAAGAGACCTGCCTGGCACTCAGGATGGGAGGCAGCGTGGGTTACGACAGCCCTTGCTCCCTGCAGAAATTCATTTCCAGGCTGGGTCCGGCACTCCACCTCCCCACAGAGAACTGTTTCACAAGAGAAACCTCATTGCAAAATGTCACCGTCTAGTATTTAGAGCAAGAGACAGGAAGACAGGATGGCTTTGCCTCTTTCCCTTCAAGTGGGGAAGGTGCTGACCTCCTTCAACCCAGCTGGTTTTGGAGAGAGGATACTATGAAGCAGTCAGTTAACAAGGCACCTCTCCTGAAACCTGAACACCAAAAATATGGCAATTCTAGTTCGTGCGGCAGGAATCCCACACTTATCTGCTGGCTGGCATCAGAGCCTCTTGAGCATGTGTCATAAGCCCCGTACCGCAGCCACCTGCACAACAAACTTGCCACCCCGGGCAGCAGCATTCTCGCCTAGTATGTGCCGCTCCGTTTAAACAGCCCCTGAAGTGGAAGTGGCACAGCCGCATTCACACAGTGCAGAGGGCGGGCTAACGAGCACTGCTGAGAGTCTGGGCTAATGACTCCATGGACAAGCTAACTAGTTTGCATGCAGCCCTGCTCCAGCATGGCTTAGGCAGCCTGGCACGCTGGAGGGCACTGATGCTTGGCACAGCGAGTTGGTGGCATAGGCACACTTTGCAAGCACGAAAGCTCTAGACTTGGACTATAGAGGCAGCAGGGCTCCGGTTGTATATTCACTCCCCCGCTCCCCAAGTTTGTGCAGCAGAGAGGATAAAGGCAGCTAGACCAGGAGGGAAAGCACTCACTGCAACACAGCGGGGACAGGTTAGGGACTGGTCTTTCAAGCCAGAGCAAGGAGGACAAGTTCTGCTCTGTTTCTGACCCATTGCTCCTCTCTTCCTCCTGCATTTGTACAGCATCTGGCACAGCAATGGCCTGGGGTCCCCCAGCGCTGCTGCAAAGCAGTCAGTCAATGGTTGTAGACAGCTGTGCTCCCCCTCGCATGAGGCCGTTGCGGTGCAGTGCTCTGCACACTGAGCCAAGGCTGGGGGTGGCAGTGGGTTGGAAGCCTAGGTGGGGGGAAAGCGTGGGAGCAAAGGTATCGACACCTGGCGCGGAGGGAGGAAAGCCACCCCACTGATTTAAATATTGCGACTACATCGGCAGGCGCAAGTCAAAATAGCGGAGCAGCCCATGATTACGTGCCGCCCGGGCTTTTGTGCCGGGGAATGAGATGAATTAAACAAAGCCAGGCCTGGGGCCTGCGAGAGCAAGGCAGCTCTGTAATTTTCTCATAAAGCGCTGTCAGCACCAGGGAAGAAGAGCCCTGAGGAAGGCTTGTAATGAAGCCAGGCAGTGCGTGGGCAGGAGGTGGGGGCGGGCAGCACCATGGTCTCCAGCCCCCATCTGGAGCACTGGGAAGGGGTGGGGTATGCAGCAGTGCCCCTCCGAGGGACCTTCCTCACCCACCCTGGGATCTGCCACAGCAAGGACAGGGTGGGATAAGCAAATGGCCAGCTCAAAGCTGGGGGTGGAAAGGTCTCAGACTGGTCTTGAAAGATGGGGGAGAAGTGGGAGGAGAGGCAAGGGAGGGATGGGCAGATCTGTCCCCAGGGCGGGCTGCAAGCTGGGGATGGGAGGGAGCACTGGGATACTAGCAGGGACCCAGCCTGCTGGCTAAGGACGGTCACCCAGCAAACCAAAACAGCCCAGTGGGAAGGGAATGCCCCTGGCTGATCTCCACCCTCTCTAATACCCTGCATGGCACAGCCCCTGCCCACCACAATGCAGCACAACCCCCTGCATGCCAGCAATCCCTGTACGCCCCACCCCGTGAGCCTTTCCTCCCTGACAGCCCCCACCTTGCACCCACCCACCCACCCACTAGTGCTGTGGGAGCCGGGGCTAGCCCCAGAGCCACCCCCTGAGCACTCAGGGAAACAGAGCAAGTGCGAGGGATCTGACTTGACCCCCCCGCCCCCAGCCCTGCCCACCACAGCACACACAACCCCCAAGCCAGCCTGGCATCGCTGTGCATCACGGCCACGGCTCAGCACAGCCGCCTTGGCAGGATTTACGGAGTACATGAGCTCTGCTGCATGGCAGTGATGCCTCAATTACTGCAGGCTGCGTGCAAGCCCAGCCAGCATCAGCACCCAGCCTGGGCATCGCATGCACTGCACCGGGGCAGCCTGGGGACCAGCCACACTGGGGCTGGCTGAACAGTGGCAGGAGGGGGCCAGGGGCCAGCAAACCGCAAGTGAGGCCACTGCGTGGATCACAGCCCACACCAGCTCCTGGGACAGGTCAGAGCTGCAACCCCAGTTTCACTGAAAAGAGTGGCCATGGGCCCCCCAGGGATCCCCACCCCTCAGAGACCAGGATCCAGGCTCCTCTCATGCCCAGTTGGCATTCAGGGGCGAAAGCAGCATTGCTGCAGAGGCTAAGACTGGAACCAGAGTCGCGACGCTGCACCTTCCTGGGGAGATAAGGGTCATTTCAAGGACTAGTGCTCAGAGAGGAGCCGGCAGGGCCGATAGGACAGCGATGCTGCTAATGGAAAGCTGCTGGGGAGAGCATGCGGGTGCTGATAACGGGGATCATCGCCTCCCTCCCTGCCAGCAGCTGACTGCTTCTCATGGTAATACCACCTTCCACAAAGCCTCTCCAGCCAGGCGTGTCCGCGCCAGCCCCGGCTCACAGCAGCCCCTGCCAGGCATAGCCCTCTCAGGAGCCTGCAGCAGGTGGGGACAGAGCTGGCTGTATCTGGACAGCTCAAGGGCAGTGGGGGAAGGATGAGAAATCCAGCAACAAGTGGAAACAGCAAGGGACTGGTCTAGCCAGGAGCCAAGGGGGATGACAGGCAAGTGAGCTGGAAACACAGGGACAACTGCTGGCCTCCTCCAGAAAGCAGGTTGTGATCCAGCAAGTGTGCCAAGGAGATCTCTGCAACCTCCTCCCAGCCTTGTGGACCGCTAGCTGCTCAGAGGACTTGGTCCCATGACTTCCTAAAAGGGCCTAAATTTGGACCAAGTCCCCACAATCTGAGCCACTTCTTTGGTGTGCAGGTGTGTCTGGAGATCCTATGGTATCCCCAGCTCAGGGTAGAAACTGCCCCTCATCTTGCAGAGCCAGACAATGGTCCATGATTCGGGAGGGGAGGACATGAATATGCTCCCCAAGCTTGGGAAAAGCTCAAGAGGGGCCTGTTTTGCTTTCCTGGCATTGAGAGGCAGGCCAAGATCACGACCAAGTGCTTCAGCAAGGAGCTGCTCTGGATTTCCAAGAGCGTGGGCTGTGGTGTGCCATCACCCAGTGCTGTTCTCGCTTCCCCTGCACATGGGGGCTCCTCCCAGGCACCAACCCTCCTTGCCTACCGGCTGAGTCACCGCCCCAAGTGCTCCAGAGAGGCCCATGCTTTCCTGACGCACAGAGCAAATGGGACCCCGGGCACCCCATGGAACATGGCCCAGCTGAGAGGCAGAGACTGGTTTGACTTCCCTGCGCCCAACCACCTGGATGCGGGCCTGCCCGGAGGCATCTTTATCTCCTCCTCTAACTCATCATGTAAATCCAGGTCCCTGCACTCAAACATTTCCAGAGAGCTAGGGAGAGGGGTGGCCTCCAAGCAGAGCTCTAGACCCCCATGCACAGACAAGCCCCAATGACCTCCCATGCTGCAGACCTCTCGTCCCCTACGAGTTACTCCAGGGGAAACAGTGCTGGCTCTGAACCCCTCCGCCTCCCACTCCCACCCCACCACCCCCACATCAACATTGATGGCGCAGAGACCCATCTACTTCAATAGCAAGCATTCCCCAAAGATGGGCAGGTTATCACCAGGTCAACGGCTGACCCCTCTGCCTCCATGACCTCAGCTCTCCTTGCAGGAAAGGGTGCTGGGTCCCATTCCCCCCAGACTTCCATGCTCCAGGGTATTTCTGAGGCACCCTCAGACACATCTACCATCTGTCATGTGCTTGATCCTCCTCCTGCATGGGCGTGCTTCCCTCAAAGAGGGAGCTGAGGAACATGGCTGTCCTTGGAACAGACAGTAGGGAGGCATTTGATGGGCTGAGTTTCCATAGGGAGTTCACTCCACAAGGCCAAGCCCAGCACAGATGATATATCCCTTCATTGTGGAAAGGCCTCTTATGCCAGACTTGGGCCCATCCAGCTTCAGGCAATTTTTCGGATAGACCTTGGTCCTAAGGGGCCAGTTCAACCCCCCAGCCAGGGAGATGGAGTTCATTAGTGACTCTGGGGGAGGAACCTGCTGCAGATACTTGGGAAGTCAGCAGCTGGAGGCAGAGCTGAGATGGAAACACAGGTTCGATGCATGGAAAACCTAGTCACACACCCCAGACTCCATTGCTTCCAAAAGGAGTGTGAGGAGCAACCCCACAATGGGCCGATAAAGGGTGATCTGATACCTCCATCACCAGCCCTACCAAATTCCCATCCTCAACCTCAAAGAGAAGAAGGATTCCTACTTCTCCAGCCAGCAGATGGACCATGCTGGTGCCCATGTTGCACTGGAAAAGTGGCACCCCCACCCCTCTCCCAGACAGCACGTGCAGCTGCAAATTCAGCATCTCTGCAAAGGGAAAGGGGCTGTGCACAGGGCACTGGGCTGAGGGGAGAACAGCCCATCTGAATACAGAAGGAAAAGGAGATCGGAACAAGGAAGAGCAGGAAGCAAAGAGCTTGCAGGTGATGAAGACATCAGGCCAGAGAGTGGCTGAGAAGCCACAAAGGACTGATGTGCTGACTCGGACGGGAAGGGGAGAATTGCCACGAGGGCCCTATGGTCCAGTCTGGGGGGTGTCTCGTATTAAAAGACAAGAACAAGAGCAGATGTTGGGCAAGGCTAGGATGGAGAGGAGGCGAGAGCAAAAGTCTGCCAAGGCAGAACAGCTCGAGATGGAGCCAAAGGGGGAACAAGACAGCAAGACGGAGATGCGAACAGCTCCTCAGAAAATCAGATCTGAGCCAAAGCCGGGAAGCGGGCTTTGCCAGGGTGGGATCTTGGCGTTAGAGCTGTTGATACGAGCCGAATTTGTTACAGTAAACTGCAAAATAAAAAAGGGAAAAATCAGCATGCCTTAATATTGTGCCATTTAACACCAGGGTAATTACCACCAGTGGGAACCTACCGCCCACACAATTATGTGCTAGGATAAACTGGAGGCACGTAATTACCATTACAAATAACTCACTTCTTGCCTTTATTACATCTGACGCCAGGAGAAACTCCCATCAGCAATTCCCACACTGCAAAGTTAGTTGCTTGCTTTTGCTTCCGCTGCATTTTCTCCCTGGCAGAGGGGGTCAGGCGGCATGAGAGAGGACTCATCATCAGCGAGCGCTGGGTTTCGAGGCTGGCAGATAAATGGCCCCTCCGCCAAGAGCCAAACGCTCTAATTTGCTGTGGAGATGATAAACCATATGGTGCCTGGCGGGGGAGGCTTTTCTCTCCGGCAAGTCCCAGGTGAGCCACCGCTGCATACAGAGCAGGGCTTCTCCTGGGGGCAGATTGGGGAGGCAACCAGGCACCAGAGCAGCCACTTAGGGTAGGGACTGGTTTCGTGTGGATCACAGGCTCCCTGTCTCTCCTTCTGGCTCCCCCATTGAATGGAGATGGGTTCATTTAATTATGCTTCATTTCCACCCTGTCCATCTCAGAGCACAAAGAAGCAGGGATGTGGAGGCTTCCTTGGCCTACATGTGCAAGGACCAAATACCCCAGGCCTGGAGGCTTCTTCCAGTCCTTTGGTCCGACATGGTGGGCAAAGCCATGCGAGGGTGGTGCTTGGGTCCATCTAGAAGCAGGCAGAAATTTAGGGGTGGATCAGATGTCCAGCCCCCACTTGCTCCCCAGGGCACCTGGAACTTGGCACAGGCCCGTTCCCCATTCCATGTGTACAGAGGAAATTAGGATCTAGGCTGGAGCTAAGTGAACATCTGACCTTCCCGATCTACCTGGCCCAGCAGTGCCTATGTGCTGCAGCTCTGCAGGCAGAAGGGACCCGGCCTGGCCAGTGCTGCACCAGTACCAGCTCCTCCTCCAGGAAGAAGCACAGAGGAGCATCGGTGTGCAAATCCGAGCATGTGTGACACGCTGCCATGTACACGTCACATCTCCCCAGCAGCCGCTGCTCCACTGGCTGGGCACAGACTCCTACTGCCACCTGCTAAGGAAGCTGTTCCTTTAACTCAACTGGTAGAGGCACCTGCCACGGTATTGACAGTGCCCAGGTTGGAGCCATGGTGCCTGCTGTTAAAGGTTAGCACGCGGGAAGGAAAGTCAGTGAGAGAAAGGAGAGGCTCCAGAAGGCCAGGCCATGCAACACATCCTATCTCTCCAGGCTGCAGGGAGTTAGAATGGCCTAGGGGATGCCAAGGGGACTCCCAGGGAAAGAAACTCAGCCAGATTTCTCCCTGATCTCTGGCCACCCTTCAAGCAAGGGGAGGCAGTTACTGTCCCCTGGGGTTCTGCAGAGCACACCCAGGCCACCGCATGTCAGAGGTCCCTTCCAGCCCCTAACATCTACGGATCTGTGAGTCTCATTCTCTTTGTTTCCACAGATGTGAGAAAGAGGAGAGGGTGAGGGAGAGAACGGGATTCACCCGAGAATACACTGAGTCAATGGCTGAGCAGAGGGAAAAACCCAGGAGTCCTGGCTCGCAGTCCTCTGCTCTGACTAGACCCCAGTCCTTCCATTTGGGTAGACAAATCATTGCAGCATCTGGCTGGTGGGAGAGGGTGCAGCGTCCTGCTTCGCTTGACCCAGGACCAGTTTGGAGAGGAGGATGCCCTCTTCCTGGAGCACCCATGGGAGCACTCTGCCAAATGCAACCAGACTTCAGCCCTGCCTGCAACAAGGCACCTCCCTGGGCACACAAGCAGAAGGCAGGCAAGTAGAGCCAGATACCCATTCAGTCAAGGGGTGGCCAGTGGTGGCATTGAGGGCAAGCAGGGAGCACTTGAACCTTTGGTGAAGCTGCTCTGCCTTGCACCAGGGACCAGGGCAGCCTCTGCAAGGCACAGCTCCAAGAACCTGCCTCCGCTCCCCTCTCCTGGCCTTCAATCCCTGGACCGTGGCTGCGTCGGTGGCAGCCGACACCTGCACAGCAACCACTCAAGCACAGAGGGAAATGACCGTGCACAGGAAGAGGGCAATAAAGCATGTGAATGAGGCAGGGCAGAACGGCAGCACTGGCTGATTTATCACCGCACTTCTTAACACCAGCTCTAACTTGCTGTCGGGCAGTTGGAGGGCATCAGACGGGGATCTCAGCAGTGTCGGCTTTCCCCAAATGCCTTGGCGGGGGACTTGGCCCCAACTCGCCTGGTCTTCCAGCCCACTCAGCTCTTGGCCACTTTATGAGCGATGCCAGCTGCTGCCTGCCAGGGCACAAGGAAGTGGTCTCAGCTGGGTGCAAAGAAGCCAGGAGTTGCAGGCCCTCAAAGGACCAGCTCAGATCAGATCAGATCCCAAACCTACAGGCTTGCTGTAGCTGAATCTCCATCTGCAACCACAGTACACGTCTTTCAGGAGAGTGCTGCCAAGACTCCTGGGCTCTATTTCCAGCTCTACCATTGTCTGGGTGACCTAGAAACTCAGAGGTGAGCCCAAGCTGACCAGAAGCCATCCCCACACCCAAGAAGCTGGTGCCTTGTCCTCAGACAGCCCCAGCCCAAAGACACAAAGAATATGATTGAACGGTCTTGTTATCTGGGGAAGGTTTCCGCATGGGCTCCAGGGCACCCTGACATGCCCAGCCCCCCAGTGCCCCTTGATGTCCTTTGTGACTCCGGGCTTCCTTCCCTGGAAGGGAAATAAGGCAAAGAGAGAGTCCAGACTCTGTATCCAACTCTGCCCCCGGCTCGGGCAGAGCTCCTGGACAAGTCACCTTCCTGATTTGTGCCTCAGTTTCCCCATCCGTCATGCAGTGAAAAGTGAAGGAGACAAGGGTGGGGGAGTCTCTGCTCCCTGCCTGCTGAGGGGTCTGCAACCAGGCTCTGCACAATATTCTCCTCCTCCTCCCACCATCTCCAGAAACCCTCTCTGCTTCTCTCCTGGCCTGTGCAGCTCCATCCCCCTCTTTGCCCCGTGTCCCACCTCTCCTCCTATCTTGCTCCAGCCTTGGAGTAAGTAGCACAGCAGTAGCCCATCAGCAGGACTCCTTGAGGGGAGAAGCACCACGTCAGACTCCATTGGGAGGGGTGGGGGGAAGGACTCGCCCATCTCAGTCAGGGCCAAAGGGTCCCAGCCTGAAAGACAAGCAAGCAATGGGCTCAGGTAATGGCAGAGACAAGGACAATGGGTTGCGCAATCACAAAGTCTAGTGCTCATTAGGATCATTGCAGGGGAAAAAGGAGAAAGCTGAAAGAGATGCAGGAGAGCGGGAAGGCACGCTGGGCTGTGCAGGGCAGAGCACCTAGAGACAGGCCGTGGACACGGGAAGAGCAAGGGAGGGCAAGCTGTGTGGGTGCAAGGAGTGGCATTGCCAGCTCCTTTTCCCTTAAGGGCAGAGAAATGGCAGGAGGGCACCCAACCAAAGCATGAAGACCCAGGGCCCCTCTGTCTGAAGCCTCCACAACCCCAAGCCACAGCTCATGCTTACTCTCTACCACATGCCCAGTCTGGCCAATGCTCTCCCCACCAGCCAGGGCGCCCTTCACAATAAGGGCCAAGATCATGGCAGACAAGACAAGGGTGGTACCACCACCTTTTCCTCCATTGGTCACAAAGCACATCACACCCCAGACTGCAGGGAACCTACAGCCTCACCTCAAAGTAAAGGAGTAAACCTGAGTCTCTCTTGGGACTAGACAACACCTCTGAGCAACTCCTTGCCCTCTGAACATAACCAGTGCTGCAAAAAAACCCTCTCCCAGAGGCCTGAGAGGAGCATTAAAATCCAGTTGACAACAAATGTTCTGAGTCCACCAGCAAGTCCAAGCAGTGTCGGCAAGAGCAGCAGCCTTGACCTGGCGTCCTGGAGATGCTCCAGTTCGAGGGCTGGCCAGAGCCCAAGAATTCCCTTCCTTGAGCTGTCACCACTTCCCAGCCTCGCAGCAGTACAAAGCCAGCACTATCACGACAAAGACAGAAGCCAAGATCTCTGCAGTCGGGGTGTTCATCTAGGAGAGGCAAAACCCAGATCCAAGGGCATGCCCTGCCCCATTTGGGCCAGGGACTAAAACAAAACCAAACCAAAAGGAGAATGTCTGGCTGCTGTTTTAATGGGAGACCCATTACCATGAGCAGCAGTTCCACCCTGGACCCAAGACATCCTCCCCGTGGAGGTGGAGTCAAAACGGATCTCCTGTATTTGTAAAGACGTCTTAGTTCCAGCAGCAAATGCTTTGGTGGTAGGTCCAAGAACAGCTCCGCTACTCAGCATCCTCTCCTAATTGGTGCCCCCCTACTGTTCCCCTGGACTAGGCGGCACACTCCTCCTTTTTCCATGTCAAACCCACTACAGTCTGCTTCACGGTAACAAGGAAGCAAGGGAAGGCAGCAGAAATGCACAGTGAAAGGGCTGCTAAGCTCCAGCTCAGAGGCAGCCAGCCACATTTTGGCAGCAGGATGGACAGGACTCGGAGCAGCGAATGACAGCAAAGTGCCTAGGTGCTCCTGCATGCAGAGAACAAGAGGAATGTCGAGAGCATCCTTCCCAAAACTGGTCACACTTACGTTCACCTCTGCGCACCCCGCAGTAAAGCCTCCTTGCTGGCAGTCTCCATTCACACACAAGCATCCTCCAGGCTGTCTAATCTCTCCCAGGCTTGGCCTCTCTATCCAGGAGCATTTTTGACACTATATCACCTAGCACTCTACAAAGATATGGCGAGATGTACTTCTGTGCTGTCACCCAGCTGGAGGATTTCCAAGGCACTCAGTGACCCAGTCTGCTCCAGACCTTGCCAGTGGGACTGGCCTCCTGAATGGAGCCTAAGGGAAGCATTGCAAAGAACAAACACGTGTCCATCTCACTCACCACCCAGCTCCTACTGCGATCCAAGTCTCATGGTCCCAGGGGACTGTTCTCTTCTAGGGAGAGTCCTCCCTCGGGCAACACAGCACCATGAGTCTGGAAGGAAGAATGGCAGAGACTGTGAAAAGCAGAAGATGGCAGCAGGCGATGCGCTTTGTTGGGAAAGTGATTTTCATCACCTCCAAAGCAACCCCAAACCTTCCAAAGTTTCTCTAGAAAGATTTGTCCCATGCAGCAAAAGACAGGTGCACATGCACACTCACACCAGGGGATGGGGCTTCTCACCAGAAGCCTTACAGCACTGCGAAGTGATACAGAGCTGCTGCCTTCATACGGAGCCAAGGCAGGCATCCTTCCAGGAAGGACAGGAACAACTGCCCAGGGATAAGACAACAGAGCTCCCCATTGCGTTTGCTGGGGGACCTGAGCCTTCAGAGGTCAAAAGGTGATGCTGAAGCTTTGAGGGGGGAGCTCACAAAGGGATCCGCTGTCCCAACTTTCTGAATCAGAGCCATAATGAGCCCATTACTGAAATGTCACCCAGCAGGACAGCCCCTCTGATGCCTCCTGGGGTCTTTCAATATTCAATAGAGGCTCATGAAACACCATTGTTACCTTCCATGGAGACATATCATCTTTCACCTGGGCTTTCGGGGCTCTTGCAGACCTGCTGTGGTGAGAGACATGGGTCTCAAATGCCAGCCAACACTTGGTTAAACCAGACCCACTTTGGGGCCCAGGGATCAGTCAAAAGGTGCAGTGGTGGCTCAACCTTTCAGCTCTGTGGGCCAGATGAGTGGTAAGGGGCCAGTCTGTGGGATAGATGGGACTCTACAGTGCAGGATCAGGCCTGTGGGTGCTCAGGTAGGTCCCACATCACCTCTGTCTGGCTCCCAGGCTCTAGGATCAGGCCCTGCACCACCTCCATGCAGCCCAGTGTCCCCTGATCAGGCCCTGCATGCCTGATCTACTGCACTGGGCCATGGCCTGGGGGGCTACCCACAGACCTATGAGGAAACAGGACTCTGGGGGCCAGATATAGCTCATGAGCTGAGGATTAAGCACCCCTGTGTTAGTGCAAAGAACATGGGAGCCATTGCTTAAACCAGCATAAATCAGCACAGCTCTACCAATTTCCATGGTGCTACACCAGATTCTGCTCTCTGAGAACCTGACGCATGGGCTTTGTTTGACCTGCGAAGATTTTGGAGACAATGCTATTTGGAGCTACGGCTTTCCCTCCCAGCCAGCCCTTCCCTGATATATGAGCAAGTTTACATCTATTGGAAAGGAAACATTCCTTCCATGAAAGCAGTAATTCTGTAGCTCTTGGAGAGGAAATGACTTTTTTTTTAAATATCGAGGGTGGGGGGGACTTTCTCAGCTGGTATAAATCACCAAAGCGACACAGCTCAGAGCAGTCTGGGGAAACGAGGTATGCTTGCATTGGTGTATTGAATGCTTCTTTGGTCATTTTAAATACAGCTCACACTACTCGTAGGGGTAGGTGGTGTTTAGCTTCTATTGAATACACGTCCGAGAGGATCCTACAGAAGCAGCCCAGCGGGCTCCCTCCAGCAGGGGAGTTACTGCTGACTTCAGGATAATTACAGCAGTTCTGCTCTTCCAAATGAACAAGACGCTGCTGTTAGCAGAAGGCTGCAGCCATAGCATCATGCCAGTGGGAGAAGTGATGCTGTTACAGTCAGAGCGACTCAAAAACCCCATTAATGTCACTGCTGGGTTTTAGACGGACTTGGCTCAATAAACCGTATTCTGCCAGGCGCTGAACGTGCTGACCTTCATCCACCACATGCCTCAAGCCTGCAAGCAGCCCATCGAGGGCAATGAAACGACGCCCGTTGTTAAAGCCGAGCGCGCACCCACGTGCTCTGCAGGCAAGATGGAGGCGGGGAAAAGCCCCATCTGAATCGATGCTGCATCTAGGTTTTGAGTCAAGGCTCAGTAAAAGCCTCTCTGTTGCCTTTGCCTCGCTTAAGATCAGTCCATAAACTCCCTGTTCCAAATCCATCCTGCTCCTTGCCCATCTTCCCAGTCATCTCCGTCTACTGTAGAAAGACAAGTAAGGCTTATGACAGACATTTGCCCTAAAGAGCTACCCAGCTATGGTAGAGCAAGCTGGAATCCATTCTGCTTTGCAAATTAGCAGCCAGATTGCCAGAGGAGTTCCCGCCATGGGATCCTTATTGCTCCCGACGAGAGCAGAATGCACACACAGATTGAATTTCCAACACTGCCTTACAACCACGGCCACAGCAGTCAGAAAAATGGCCTTTCCACTTACAAACTGAGTGAATTTGATCTACACTCGTTGGAAGAAAATATGGAATCCCGCCAGGTCCCTTTTACCTCACTTTCCTTCTATTTCCCTTTCTTTTTTAAGCGAGTTGCAAAAGAAGAGTTATAGAAAGCAAACATTTTATTTTAATACTAATTACACTCTTATTTTATTAGGCTGCATTAGTAAAATTTACTCAATCCCACAAGAAACGGGCTTCATAAGGATCCACCTAATTTAGTACGTAATTTTGTATCAAGTAATTATTTTTTTTTTTCCTAAAGTTGAATTAGCTAAAAGCAGGTCCCAAATATTTCATTAGTTGTTTCAGGCAGGGAAGAGATAGTGTAATTAGTCAGAACTTTGTCATTCCTCTAAGTAATTACTTCACCCGGAGCGCGTGTGAAGAATGCGCCATTGTGCGAGTGCGGGGACGGGCGGGAGAAGGTGGTACGAGGGAGGGCTCGTGTGTGGCCCTCCGGGGCGATGTTGGGAAGCCCGGGGTTTCAGAGGGCTTTGGAACGGGCGCTTCCAGGGAGTGCCCAAAGAGGATGGATGGGGGAAGCTTCCTGGAGGTCCGTCAGTCCACACCAGAGGGAAAATAAATACGCTGTCCAGGTCCAAAAGACACTGCCTTTATGTATTGCCCCTCGATAGGTCTGCATTGCATGCCACCCGTCCTGGCAGAGAACGGAGGCAGGACCCTGGGCTCCGCGCCCAGCCACTGATGGCCACAACCTCTCAGTTCACCTCGTGGCCCCTCTCATCTTTCCTTTCCTCCTCACTTTGGAAGACAGCCCGTGCCCAAGGACTCCTCACATGCAGACATGGAGCAACGGGCTCCTCATGCCAAGTTAGAAAGCCTGGAGGGAGAGCTGCCTATAAAGCACTAATACATAGACCACCGGTCACTCAGCCCGCTTTGCGGCCAAGCCACTACCATGCTGTTTCACCCTAGCTGATCGCCAGGAATCCTGGTTTCCTCGGATTTAAAAAAAAAATCACCAATTTTCTGTTAAAAAGTAACCCCAAATCCACATTTTTCCATGATATAAATGAAACACCAGTAATATAGAGAGAGAGAGATAGTGATGTCTCATTTTAATCATGGAAAAATGTGGATTTGGAGTTAATTTCTTTTTTTTAAACCAGGATCCCTGCTGATCACCACCCCCAGGAGACATTTTGAAATTACTGCACATTGACCAGTCTGCATCTTTCCTTCTGTTGCACGTGACTTGCTTCTGCCTGACTGCAGAGACCTCCAAGGATGCTGGCACAGAGGCAGGAGGACGGCCCTAGAGCAAAATCTTGGGGCAGAAAGAAAGGCTGAGCTTACAAAATGGAGAGCGCAGGTCACTGCTGCCAAGGCATGCCCAGCAAACCAAGAAGTGTGGGCACTTCCTAGAGACAGAGCAAACACCTTACATGCATTACAGTGTTATAGCAGCCAAGCATCTCACAACCAAGCAACTCACACCTCCCTCTACGATACAGCAGTGCTAGTAGCTGCCATGGTATAGATCAGAGCTGTCCAACTGGTGGTCTATCGTCCCCAAGCACCCCTGCGGGGCTAACCAGCACCCCAAGCTCTTCCTCACTCCTCCAGCTTCCACTGCCTGCCCCCACACCTGGGGGCAGGGGAGGTGGCACGGCCTGGTAGGCTGAGGGAACACAGGGCCAGGTTGCTCAGAGAGCACCGTGTTGCATGGTGCGATGGGGGCACAGACCCCATGCGGCGTGGCACAGCAGCATGGGCCCCCATGGCATGGCATGCAGCCAGCACGGCATGTGCCCGAGCCACTCAGAACTCAAACAGCTCTGTTACAGATAATGCAAAGCATTGCAATACTAAGGGCCTATCCCAGGGTCACAATGAAAGGCTGTGGCACAGCAGGGGTCCAAATTTAGGTTCCAGGTGGCTGTCCACGGGTTCATCCTCCCTCCCTCCTTACCAAAGGAGGGTGGTGGTGCGGGAGGACCCCAGCTGGGTATGATGCATTGCAGAGCACTGTACAACCACAATATGAGCCTCTAACCTTTGCTCTCCCATGAACTCAAGCCTGCAAAGCAGACACCCACACTGCACAAACACCCACGTGCACTTGCACAAACTCCCCATGTAGCTCTACCAGTTCACCTCCCTTCACTCTTGCCCTCCCTAGGCCTCAGCTGGTCTGAAGGAGCCGGAAGGATGACAAATGCCTCATCTTCCCGGCCCCCCGCCGCTTGCAGAGCGCTGCCCGTGGCACCACGCGACGGCCCGTCGGCGGGCCCGCGACGCAGTACAGGGGCTGGCTGGAGACTTGGCAATCCGCTGCCTCTCGTCTAACAGCTGAACATTTTCTAGCTCATTGGAGAAGATTAGTGGTACGCTTACTGCACTGCAAGGAAACGCTCCTTGGCCTTGTTTATCCTCAGATGAATGGAGCCCGTTAAAGGTTGGGGGGAAGCTTTCCCAAGAAGACCCCGGGAGAACAAGGGGCCATGCAGGATGCACACCAGCCTCCGCGCTCGTCTGCATTAACCTCATCTGCCGGAAGGGCTGGCCAAGCCACAGGGCTCTGGCCAGGCCATTTCCATTGTAACAAAGGTTTGCCATGACGTCCTTAAGAAAAAAGACAGTCGGCGTGCTTGGAACTAGCTGTGGGAGAGACCTCGGACTTCTTCACTGACCAGCCCCCTTGTCCAGGGGGACTTCGTAGGCTTCCTACCATTTATAAAGAGCAAGATCTGGTTGTCCCACCACCTTCCTGGCCAAGGCATTACCACCGCCACCCTCACCCACATCTCCCCGCGCCAGCAGGCTGCATGGGAAGCATCACTTCAGTTTTACAGAGTGGGAAACTGAGGTACTGGGCAAGGCAGTGACTTGCCCTCGTGGCCCAGCAAGGCAGCAGCAGAACCAGTAGCCCCAATGGCCACCCCTTCTTCTAACCACCGGATCCCCATGCCATACAGTGCCATGGAGGGGAGTGTGAGTTCAGTGCACAACAGGCCAGGCCTGTGCTTGCAAGTCCCCTGCCAAGTGCCTGCAGAGAGCTCCAGGCAAAGGGAAAGAGCCCAGACCCTCAGCTCGGGCCCAAAGGCAGCAGCTGGAGGAAAGGTGCTTGCTGAACTGGCCCCAGGACTGCCCTGTGCACGGCTGACCTGCCTGGGGTATGTCTGCAGAGGGCCAGGGGCTGACGAGCCAGCTGGCGGCTCCCATGGCCGCACCTTCAGTGGGCAGAGCAGGAGAGAGGATCATTCTCACCCTGCACCAGCCCTTGCTGGGCTTTCAGCTGCCTGCATGGGTCAGTGCGAGCTACCCCTGTCCTCTGTCCAAGCTGCCAGTGCCAGGCAGTACCTTGACCCCTACTCGGGAAAGTGGGAAACTGAGGCATGGGAAAGGACCAGTCTTGTAGTGAATCACCAGGAGAGCCCAAAGCAGCTTCCAGGATTGCCCAGCCCCCAGTGCTGGGCTCAGGGCTTTAAGTCGCTGCATGTCACACAGCCTGAAGCAGGGCCATGCCATGACAGACGCCGGGGAACGCAGGCCGTTGTCCCTGGCGCTGGCATGGCGGGCAGCAAAGATCCAGCCCTGACCTCCATCGCAGGATGCGGCCGCCTGCAAACATGCTTAGCTGCGCTCCGGCATGGTTTTAAACACCCACCCTGTTATCTCATGGCTTGCTATGCTGACCTACATAGCAGCTCCATCTTGTTTGCCGTTCTTCCGCCCCTTCTCCCTGACAGATGTTGCGCTGCTGCCGCTATTACTGGATTGCACAGGATGTCACACAGCGGCTCAGAGCCAAGCCAGAGCCGGGGGCTGAGAGACAGAAACGTCGCTTACTGCAAAAACCTCGCTGGCGAGGAGGTGAGCTGATACCCCACTGCTTTACAGCTGCCACGAAGCCGTCTCAGGACACGACTGGCACAGCCCTGCCGACTAGACCTTGCGTGGCTCACAGCACATTGATTCCAATTACCCTCCCGTGCACTGCTTAAACCCTGCACAGCCTCCCTGCACTCAAAGCCCATTGCCATTACTTCCATACAGCAATGCAATAAGCCACACAGCGTACCCAAAAGGCAGGCCAAGAGTGACCCACCTTTTTAATAATCCGGGAAAATGAGGCATGGGGGAGCAAGGTGACTTGACTGAGGTTATCCCACACATCCGTGGCGGAGTCAGAAACAGAAACCCACCCCCCCCAGCTCTTCAGTCCGATACAAACTCCTCCCTGCCTCTGGCATCCCCATTTCAAGGACACAAGTAAGAGGGTGGGGTGGACAGGGAGAAAAAAACGGGCCACAACTCAGAGCTGGGCAAAGCCCAGCCTCTCTCACCATGTCTTCCAGGGATTAGGAAGCACTCTGTCACAGGAAGCTGAAAACAGTGAAAGAAAGAGCACAAGATTTGCAGGAATCCAAAGGGGATTGAGATGCTGAAGCCTCACACTGCAGGCTTAGGCCAATTAAGAGCCAGGCCTTAGCATGGCACCTCATGTGGAAGATTGGGGCAGGGGCATTACCCTCACTCTCCGGGGCACTGGCTGTCAACCCCCACCCAAGACAAGACCCTACCCTATGCAGATCCACATGCGACCAGCTCTGGGACTTGCCATTGAAATCGGTGCCTGATCGCCTATAGATTTGCCCAGGGATGCCCACCTTGGGCATCTCTTTGCTGTTTAATGCTGACCTGGAGCAGACAAGAGAAACTGGGGCAGTGAATGAGTGGGACAAAACGATTGCAGTAAATGCAGCAAGTAGGATCTGGAAATCAAACCCAATTACCGTTCACCAGACAAGAACTAGAGGGCTGCAGACAGGCCTGGCACAGGGGAGACTTCACGGGGCAGGCACCCACCAGCCGCAGCTATAAATAAGGGATGAGGCGAGACATGAAAGAGTCATGAAGGACAAATATCAGGTGAAGAATTGCAAATGCAGGCTGAACGGGTAATATGTGCAGAGCGACACGGGAGATGCTGGGGGCAGGGAGCGAGACAGAAAGCCTGAAAGCTGGACAGTCTGCAATCACGGCAGCGACCAGGACAGAGAAGGACTGCAGAAGGCCAAGCCTGCGGGGGGTGGGAAAGAGACATTTGCTCTCCCACTGCGCCAGGTGCTGTACATGCACACGGTAAGAGAGACAGCTGCTGCCCTGAGGAGCTCACAGTGTGGAGAAGCAAGCATGAGAAGGGCAAGAAAGATGAAATGGCCCACCCAGTAACAGAGGCAGGAACGGGATTCAGCTCCTAGAGGAGACCCTGCGCATCCAATTGCTTTCATAGATTTCTAGGGCCGGAAGGGACCTGGTAGGTCCCCGTGCCCGACCCCCTGCTCCAGGCAGGAAAGAGCGCTGGGATAAAGTAACCCCAGCCAGATGCCTGTCTAATCTCTTCTTGAAAACCTCTAGGGTAGGAGAAAGCATCATCTCCCTTGGAAGTCCATTCCAGATTTTGGCAACCCTTACGGTAAAGAATTTCTTATGTCCAATCTAAATCTATTCTCCTTCAGTCTGTGGCCATTATTTCTGGTAACCCCACGGGGCGCCCTGGTAAACAGAGTGTCCCCTATTCCCTGCTGACCCCCCGGTGCGTTTGTAGGCAGCCACAAGATCGCCTCTCAGCCTTCTCTTACGGAGGCTGAAGAGTTTCAGGTCCTTCAGTCTGTCTTCACAGGGTCTTACCTGCAGGCCCTCAACCATGAGTAGCCCTCCTCTGAACCCTCTCAAGTTTACCCACATCCCTCTTGAAGCGCAGCGCCCAAAACTGGACGCAGCACTCCAGCTGCGGCCTGACCAATGCTGCAGAGAGGGGAATGCTTTGGGGTGCACCCACCCTAGCAGAGCACTTGGCACAAGCTGCATCAAGCTCAGCACCTTGGACCATGAGACTGGGCTGAGGGCAAAGGCCAGTGCTACTTTTTGTCTACCTGTGAGGCTCAGCCCATCTCCTTCACCCTCCCCAACGCCCCTGCAGATAGGCTTCGTGGCCTTGGGGTCATGCCCACCTGTGAATGCCCCACTTCCCACACCAGCCCCCAGCCCCCAACTTCCCTACCATGGCAAGCAGCTCTTGCACGTGCCCAAGACCCGACTCCTAATCAGCCAGGGATATGAGCTCCCTACTTCCCCAGCATGAGGGGCGGTGGGGCTAGCAACACGGCAGAAGAGAGACTCTCCAGCACTAATTAAGAGACTCTCCCCTAATTACCCGGCTGCAGGTCCCTTTTCTGCTGGATCAGCAGGAAGATGGTCTGCCCCTCCCCAGCCCTGCCAAGCCCTCCCCTCCCTCCTCAGAAACCAAGGCTCTTGCCAGGGCCTGGACCCCTCCCGGAGAGGCTGAGCTGATTGAAATTCGCAGCGCTTCTCTGAGGATCACCCTAAAGGTGCCTTGATGGAAGATACCGCAGCTAATTAGCTGCAGCAGGACTCTGTTTCCACTAACACCCCAGGCCAGCTATTTATCACTCCTCCTTCCCCAGCCTCCCCTCTTTCCCAGAGGTGACTTTAAAACAACACACTTATCACAGCCCAGCACTGCGGCTCCACCAGGCAAATGTGCCCTGAAGAGGTATTAAGCCAATGTCACCTGCCAGCGACTGGCACGCAGCGGTGAACAGCTCTGTTCCTGTTTAATCCTGTCCTGGATCCCCTCTTTCAGCTCCGGTGGTGGGGCTACACACTACAGAAGGCTCTGGGTTCGAGTCCTGTTCTTAACTCGTGCCAAAGAGCATGATAAATGCATCAACCCCTCCCCGCGTAGGGCTTTTACCTCCCAAATGCTTTCTTGCGGGTGCCACAGCTGCAGGGACCCTCCCTGGTGTACTCGTGGGTCTCCACGCTTGGAGCCCTGGAGAGACTCTGGATTGTGGGCTCTCCTCCAGGGCGGGCTGTGGTGCTGCATTATCAGAAGCAGAACTCACCATCCGCTGCCCCTGTTTCAGTCCAGGCAAGGGGTCTGGGTCCTGGACAGCAATGTGGTGCGGGGCATGCAGAGAGGCACTTGCCATGAAACTTCTTAGTAAAAAACTCAGGTTGAATCCCTAGAAAATGCAGGGTAGGTGGAACTAAGTTTGCAAACAAGACACCTTGAAGGGGAGGGGGCTGGTGGTGAAGCGAGGGTGTGGGCACCTTGCACCTTCACGTGACTCCAGTGCAAGCCCCCACACTGAGAGAAAACCAGGACGCTGCAAGAGCAACAGCTGCTCTGGATGTTGAAATCCATTGCCTTGAAGACCCTCCTCTGAATCTGTTCAGGTCCCTATACGAGGGCTGCAGGGGTGACTCCAGCTCCCTCGGCCCATTCCTCCTCTACGGATGCAAGCCAGCACTACAACGGCGTTCTCTCTTTGCCACTCAAAGAGGAAGGTACCTTGAGCTCAGCCTTCAAAACTGGGCCTTTTAAGCAAGGAAATGGCCGAAGAAGCCATAGGTTCAGTTCAACTGAAGCCCGTTTTTGTGGTCTCCCCCACCCCATTTTTGTTTCAGTTTTACAACAAAACCTCCTCAAAGGGGAGTCCTGCTCCAGCAGCCTGAACATTTCAGGGCTCCTTTGAGATCCACCTGAAAATTCAGCCCACCCAGCCCATAGCAAGGGGCAAACTGGGTTTCTCAACAGCACTGAATTCGGACCTGGTTTAGACATGTCCCTTCCCAAGATACCTTGGTGCTCATCTAGATGCTCTGCACATTCCCAGCCTACAGAACTCAATGGGATTACCTGCTTCCCATGAACAGCCTTGTAGGGAAGAAATGACATTTCCACTCCCAGCCCAGGTGGCGAACAGGAGATCAGAAATATGCCTGGTCCCCCATGTAGTATGGGGAACTGGCAGCCATTTGGGAATGCCCTCAGCACCAAAGTTACCCTCAGTGATCAGCATCCCTCCCCTCTGGCTCAGCCCTGGAAACCTGGCCCAAAGGCATGGCTCCACAGTGCATCCCAGCTGCATCAGCGCTTCCAAGCTCTCCCAGGGGATAGCTTGGCATACCTTGCCCCAAAGATCGGATGCACCTGCAACTGGAAAGTAATTAAGAGTGAAGTCGGAAGAAGCTACCAGCAACAGGTGCCACAGTGAGCATAAAAACACGCCCCCCTGAGGATTACAGTAAATGGGGCCAGTGGCATGATGCAGGGAGCGTGGCACAGAACAGCTACAGCACAAAGCCTCCGTGGAGAGTCAGCAGAGGGGGGGTAGCACCAGGCACTGGTTTGGAGGATGATGGCTAGTGGGGACTGGTTTTACATGCTACCCTGATGCTGCCCACTTTTTCCTCCCCGCATGTGTGCGTGCATGTGCGCACGCACACACCCTGTAACAGCTGGACAGCGTGTGCAGAAGCAGGCACTAATTCAGCGGTCTCTAGAGCTGAGCTTCCAACCAGACGCAGCTTCACAGAGTCTCATTTCTCGGATGCACCCACCATTCGCAGCTCCCAGTTAGTGACCGGGAGTCAGTCCCGCTGGGGAAGTCGGGCCCCTTTGAGACATTTCAGCTCAGGTCACCCACCCAGCCAACACCAGCAGCCACTTTGGAAAGGCTGGGAGGTTTCCAGAGGCCAAGCAGGGCCTCCACACCTGCATCACAGCAGGAGCCAGGTCTGAACCGTCCTTCATACAACTCCGCTGTGTGGGCCAACACCCGCGCTCGGCCCAAGGAGCCTGCCCTCCAAGGCTGCTCGTGCTCCATTATCCTGCCTGTTCTCAGAGCAAGAGAAAATGGCAGCTTTGGTTAGGAAGTCCAGGAGCGAGCCCCTATCCGTCTTGTTTAACCCCATGTATTGCACAGAGCTCCACCCAGTTACCCCTCTATTGAGCCCAGTAGCCCTGGTATGACTGCACCAGGTGCAGGGATTGAGAGAGAGAGCCCAGGGCCCAGCATGCATGGGTTCAGGACGAGCCCAAACCCCTGTTTTTCCATAGACTTGCCCTATTTTTACTTCTGCAAGACAGCAGCTCTGAATTATTCACATCCTCATCACGCCAGCAATTCCAGGCACCGCGCTCCAGCTCTGTTGCATGAGAATCACTCTTTCTGCTCTTCCACGATTAAGCGGAGAGCTCTCACCCGAAAGAAGCTGGCATGGTGGCTGGATTGGACTCAGCTTAATTTGGCTCTGGATCCTTGTGCCAGCAAGCCGGGGACGGGGAGGGAGTTGGAGCCCCACACCCAGATGTGAGCAGCCCAGGAAGGGGAGGCCAAGCTGTGGTTCTGAGGATGAGGAGTGTGTGGAGGGCGGTTTTACGATGCTTGGCGCACCTGGCTCATCCTTCACGAGGGGACTCCGAGGACAGGTTGTTTGACAGGAGGGATAGTTTATTAGGCACATGATTAGTTTTGGCATGGGCTCCCTCTCTCTGACAGATCCCTCTCCAGGGCTGGGAGAGAGGTGCTGCCTGTGCTGATGCAGCGGTTGGTGGGATGAAAAATCCTGCAATGCAGCACTGCTTCTTAATGAGCCATTTGTCTTCCAGGCTCCTGGACTCATTAACATTCCAGGAGAGGGCTGGGAGTTGCCCCAAGTCCCCATCGGAGCAGTTACTCCTCGAGCAGAGAGAGGAAACACGGACGTGGCGCGTGCCCCAGCTGCCAGGAATCCCTGCAAGTTCAGAGAGCGCCAGGCTGGTGCCTTCACCTTGCAGAACACCTCTGCATCCCTCGGTGCCCTCTGGGCAGCACTGCCTTTTAGCAGCATGGGCGCAAAGTGGCAAAATCAGAGGCAGGGCAGCAGCACGTGCAATCCCCGGGCTCTGGCAGTTCCTCTCTACCAGGAGCTGCTCCCTGATCACACCGTTGCAAGTTATGAGCTGCTATGAGCACACCCAGGAGATGCTCAGAGACCTGCTGGGTCCCCTGCAGCCTGCTATGATCTATGAGTGTGGAGGAGATCAGAGCACAGCCCTCACACAGTGCTCTGGGCCCCCTCGGGAAACCCTGCAGCTTTGCATTGACTATCAGGAGGGTAAAGCCCAGAGTGTCGACTTCCAGAAAGGCACTTGAGCTGGCGCTCCAGCCTGAAAGATAAAGCAAGCAGAAGAGACAGGCAAAAGTCTCCAAGGGAGAGGACTTTTGGTTAAAGCCCAGCAATGCAAGGCCGGATGCCCGGGTTGTATTCCCAATTCAGTGACTAATTCAGTTCATGACGGTTTACACTGCAATCAAGGGGCTGATTGCAGCACTTGGTGCACTCAAGCCTGCTTTCATGAAGCCGGGGGATACCAACAGCAGCTGAGATGACAGCATGGACCTGTGGCCCCCAAGGGGTCTAGGGAGGCTTATAGTAGCCAGGTCAAAGTCTGCAAGGCCACATCTTCCTGGAAAGCTAGCAAGGACATGCCCCTTCCTGTTGCAAACACCCTCCCAACTGCATCGCAGACTCATTCCAAGGCCCACGGATACCCAGGGCCCCACCACCTCCGCAACAAGAGCACACAGTATACTTAGGGCATCCAAACTCCCTCAGTCCTTCTGATGCCCTGCAGACACACAGGACCCAGTGCTGGAAGATCTCAAAGCTCCCCACAGGGGCAGTAACAGAAGCCGGCATCATCTGCTGCTGCAGACCGTGAATCCAGGAGACAAAAGACAGGACAGCAACTCTTGGGAAGCGTGTGAATGCGCCCCGATGCCAAGCCATAGCACTGGAAGCCTAGGGCCAGCAGCCTGCATCTGGAGAATGACAGCAGCCCATCCAAGCAGCTGACAGGTGTCACACAGCAGCGATCACAGGACCTTGAGGGCTGCCAGGCTCTGACTGAGGAATTCAGCTGGGGAAAGTGGAAGGAGAAAGAGTCCGTGCAGGCTTCCTCCGTGCGTAGAGACATGGGGCCAGGTCTAGAGCAGTCTAGCTCCATCCAAGCGCCGGGGGAGAACCCAAATTGCACCCTGATCCACAGCAGCAAGGTGTCCCTTGCTTTTCTAGACAACACAGTGAGAAAAATATGGTAGGAGAGACCACAAGAAATGCGGGGTGGGGAATGAATGAGAGCTGAAATTGCGAGGCAGACTCGGGAGGCGGCAGAGCTGAGATCAGCACCCCTCGGAGAAAGATGCGGCACGACAGGTTTGATCATGCAGCCGGCTCTGTTCAGAGGCGCGCAGCAGCGGGGGGGAGCGCAAGGGGATGGGGGAGGGGGTGACACGTGGGGCTGGCAAGCAGCAAGACACCACCAAAGGGAAAGGGGAGCTGTTCTCTGGCGCGGGGTGGGGGAGAGGGAGTCACGGCTGTGCTGGATCAGAAGTCCCGTGCAACTCGGGTTAGGTGGCTAGCGGGGGCACTGTAGGGTGGAGAGGGCAGAGCTGCGGACACTGCATGGGGCATCACAACAGGATGACTAGGGGGGCAGGCTCTGCTATCATCCTCACAAGATGGGGAAGTGCGTGTGGATTGAGATTCCTGGGCCCCGAAGGAGACGGGCCCAACAGGCTTCAGGATTCGGCCTCACACCAGCAGGAAGAGCTGGGCAATCATCCTCAAGGGAGAGTTACACACCTGCCCCCTATGCCACGTGAAGGCCTTGCCATGCCACAGCCCGGTCCATGTGCCCCGGGGGCATGAAGCACTAAGCTCAAGGCAGGCTGGCCCGGGGAGTGGCGCTGAGCCCCTGCAGCCCCCGCCAGGTCTGCGTGCCCCACTGCTCAGCATAGCCATCCAGCCCAGAAACACTTTGTCAGTGATGAGTAATCGGATGGACAGGCCCTCCAGCGCGGTGTCCTGTGGAAGAGGGAGTCTCTTGGCAGCCCCGATGCCAGGAGCCAGACGCTGAGTGATAGCAGGAAGGAGGGAGACAGGGCACGCAGCAGGGAGGGATGCGGTGACACGCCGCGTCCCCTTCCCATCCGCACACAGCTCGGTGAGCCGCCCCGAGGAGAGTCCTCGCACCAGGGGAGGAGAGCAGCCGCTCGTGGCCTAGTCGCAGCAACGCCAGGCAGGCGGGAGACGGGGGAAGCCAGCCCAGAGGCAGCCTCTCCTGCATAGTCACTGCCCTCCGAGCTGGGAGAGCGGAGTCAGAAATCCCCGACCCCTGCAAAAGAGCAGCGACGTGCTTCCCCGTGCTCGGCAGTCGCGTGCACGAGCACCTCGGCGGCCTGCTCTGCTCGTTCTCTCCGCTGGTGGACGGGGAGAGCCAGGCACGGTGTCGAATCCTCCCCGCCGCAATGGGAGTACAAGGATGGGCACTAGAGTAGAGACAAAGCAAGGAGGGAGAAGGCCAAAGACAGCTGCGCTCAGAAACAGATCGGCTTTTTGCTCTTAACTGCCCCTGTGACTGCTGCTTAGGGCTGGAGCGGCCACCAGACAGTGCCATGGCCATCGTATGAGAAGGAGGATGGCCACGACAGAGAGGAAAGCAGCCACAGACCCCTCCAGTCACCTAGTGCACCCAAATGAGACCCCTCTCCCCACCTATTCCTTCTGAGCGGCTCCTACCCCTCCAAAGCAAACTGCATCTACTTCCCCTACACCAGGTGCTGCCACCTTCCCGCTCTGCCAAGCAGGGAAGCTTAAGTCCCCCTGGAACGGACCGGGGAGGTGGGGTCTGGCCCAGAGGAGGCCTGGGGTTGATCCAGAGGAGGAATCCAGGCTGAGACCACTGAAGGAATCAGACATCTCGAGTTTTAACAAGACTGCCAGGCTTTTGCCCGGCCCCAGCATCAGCAAAGAGAGTCTCTGAATAGCACCGTTCTTCAAAGGGAAGCCTCAGCAGCCTTTTGAGAGGAAAAGGACAGAGTTGGAAGTTCACAAGTCGGCAAAAGAAGTTGGCTCGGAAATAAAGAGCCGGCAGACAAAGGGCCGGGGAGCAGCGAAGGGAGAGCACTTTGTCGTGCGGCGAAACAGAGAGGCGGAGGCACGCGTGCACTGATCGCTGCCAGCCTAACAGGCGACTGGGAGGCGGCTGGGCGCAGATGAAGAGATCAGCATGGGCTTTGAAGTGCCCCAGCTCCAATGCAGGCACCATCGAACTCAATCAGGAAGGGGGAAGGGGACTGCAGGAAACAAGAAGCCAGGGAAAGGGGAGAGAAGCTGGGCAGGAACAAGTGGTGGTAGATGTGCCCTCAGATGCTGCGTTACCACGCTCACCCCTACCGTCTATTCCAGCGGCACTTGGGAGCCCCCGTCACAGACCAGGCCCCCAGAGCGCTGTGCAGACACAGAAGCAGGAGAGGACCCTTGCTACAGACAACCGGGGGTCTAATGAACCCATCATAGATGGACACGCGCACCAAAGATACCACCACTGTGGCTATCTCCAGAAGCCAGCTGTAGCTATGAATATACCATCACCCGTCACTGAGTGGGAGCATTGGACCACTTTACTGGTCCGAGCCTAGGTGGGACTGAGCCTGAAGTCCCCCTGAGAAGAGCTAGAGACATAAGCTGTGAGGGCTGCCAGGCCCCAGGGACGATCACACTGAACAGCCTTTCCTGAACGACACACGGAGGACAAGAAGGACTCTGTTCTCCAGAGCTGCTGGGAAAGCTAGAGGGACATCAACAGGCGGGCAGGCCCACTACTCAGCAGGATAGAGAGGACCAACGCTATTTCCAGGAGTGCTCGATCCAAGCCACAGATGCTCCCTGAAAAACCCGGCACTCAGGATTTTGGAGACACAAGGAAGCTTGCTGCCCTACTCACCTGGAAGGCAGGTCTCTCTTTTCTCACCGCAAAGCAAGAAGCTGAGCCGTAAAACATAACGGAGACTTTCCAAAAGCATCCAGGGCCCAAGGAGCTTGCAGTGCATTCGCACAGCCGCGGCCCTCCTCCACCAGCCAGCAGAGTACTTGGCCTTTTATACCCCGGAGCTGTAGTCATCAGGCCCCTTTACCCTCAAACTCACAATCACCCCAGGAAAGAGGAAATATTGTAGCTTTACCATAGAAGGGGGAAGGGGGTTAAGTCACTTTACTTGGTCAGTGGAAAGTGTTTGTCGTGATAAAACCTTTTCTGATCAGTTAGACATAGGTTTATACCTGGCAAGGGTCCCTAGCACAGGGAGAAGGACATGTAAAAGGGCTGCGGCTGGGCAGAGAAGGTGCCCCAAAGTCAGATAGCATCCCGCAGGCACCCCCTGAGCATGGGGTTATTAATGGCACCGAGCCCCTGGCTCTCTGCACCCTCTACGGAGCCTCTCTTACTAAGATACCCCCTCCTCATAGCCCCCCACCATGTTCCCCATGTGCACAGCCCCAGCCAGAGCCAGCCAGAGACCCCATCACCCCAGAAGGGCAGAAAGCTCCTTTCGGGGCTTCGTGTCAGCCTGGCCTCGGCTTCGCTTCTCATCCAGAAGGCAGCAGCATCTGCCGGATGCGTTGCAGCCAAGTAAAACCCCCTCTCCCCCGCCCCCAAAGCACCAGCGCTGCCATGGCAATTCAGCCCCTAGTTCCTCCGTGGAGGTTACCGTGGCTGGTACTGTCTGTGCATGATCCCAGCCCGCGGGGCGGTGGCTGCAGCTGTGCCCTTGCTGCCGGCAGACTGTCCCGATGCTGCCCCACTCTTAGTTAATCCACCGTGCTGGCTCCCAATGCCCCACGTGTGTCACGGGCACACGGTTGTCTCTGGGGAACCCCAGGCGCCTGCAGGGATACGAGCCGGGCTCTGGCGCTGTTGCTGCCAAGCTAGTGATTGACAACAGGGTTTCAGAGATCTCAAGGATTCTGCACCGGCAGGTGATGAAATGGCAGCTATCAGCAGCACAAGTGCGCTCAGGGGGTCAAGAGGAGTGACTGATTGGCGCGTGAGCCTGTGGGATCCATGTAGAGAGTGCTCCGATACACAGACACCACGCGCACACCTGGTACTCTCCTCCTGCCCTCTGCCCCATCCTCCCCGGCTCCAAAATCTCTCTCCTCCCCTGCACTGAGGCACCCGACAGAGTCAGACTCTGTATTATCCCACCCGTCAGGGGAAGCAGATATTATCTTAAATGCCTGGTGGCATGGGAAAGCAGGGCTGGTTTCACTGAAGCTCTCCAGAAACTGCTGTGTGAGGTGTGAGCAGCCCCCTTAGGTGAGCACGCGTGCCTGGGGCTGATTTAGGTTACGCTCACCCCAGACAAGCCACCCCGAAGCTGAGACTGGAGCATTTACCAGGGTGGGGGGTTGTTCGGAATAAATCAAGTCAGCCCCTGGACTGAAGCAGCCAGCCCCCATCTTCTATCAGTTTAGCTTCACCCTGCTTGCAATCAACCTGAACACAAAAGCCTGGTGTAAACTGCAGTCAAAGCCCTCACCCAATCTGTAGCACCTGCCTAGCTTAATCACTCTGATAAACCTGCTTCTAGTAGGCCCCTTACATTTCTGGGATCATTCTCAGAAAGACAAAGGCTAATCTAGCCCTGCAACCTCTCACTGAAGTTGAGGAGAAGCAGCAGCATTATTAGACCCATTTTACAGATGGGAAAGCAGAGGCAAGAAGTGATGCCCTTTTTCAAGACAAGGTCCTAGACCAAGCTTAGAACGCAAATCAGCCTGCATGCTAGGCCTTGGCATGGCTTGCCGGAGCACAGCACCCTTCATTTCTGCTTGCAACTACCGCTACCACCCAACATAACCTCCAGAATCACACGCAGCGCTGGGCAGAGCCTCCTGCCCTGTAGCACAATGCCAGGGCTTTTGGGAATCAGCCTCCCACAGTCAGGCCTGGGAAGGGCTTTCACAGGAAAAATGTGGCTGGAAAGGCACAACAGAGGTGGAAGAGGGGCCAAGGGTGGAGGACAGGGTCTTCTACTTGTACGATGGTCCACACTGAGCAAGGGAACACACACAGCACAGTATCTGCCACTGCTGCTGGGTGGGGAAGGCTGATCTCACCCAGGCAGGACACAGCCTCCAGCCCCAAACCAGGCTGATTAAAACTTCCCCTGATCATCGGCTGGACTGGGAGCAACTGGGGAGAAGGCAGCAAGGCTTAGGACTATGCCATTCACCCAGCATCTGTCACAGCACAGCAGCAAGGTGAAGGGGGGCTGCTATTCACTTTCCTTAACGGCTTGGAGCACCACTGCAGTCAACGGGTTTGCTCCACAGTTGGTGTAAATCAGCACGGCTCCTACACCAGCTGCAGATTTGGCCATTGTGCTTCAGCTGAGGCAGAGTTTTCCCTGCCTTCGGTTTCTAGCCACTGACTCAAAAAAAAGCAAAGCTCAGCTGCACCTCTCAAGCTGAGCTGGATCACAGGCTTTTACAGCCAGCTTTCATGAGTTTAAACGATTTGAGATGCAATGATTTCACAAGTCCTGCACGGATTTGATGCAACATTGACTCGGCCTTTGCAAAACATCAGTGCACAAATGTCCATGGCTTTGGTGCCAGGCATGCAGATTTTCATGGAGTTCAGGTGAAGTGCGGCACATTTTCCATGCCGGGCCTGCGCAAGTCTTCTGGGGACTTGCACAGGAGATTTGGATAGTTTCTATGCAAACTTGCACTCGGATTTTAAGAGTGGCCCTGGTTTGCTCACAAGTAGCAAGGGGAAGCACAGAGTGTGGCTCCAGCTCTACCCCGGCAGTCAGAAAACGCAAGTGAATCGGCTTTAAAAATTCCCAGTTGATACAGAAATGGGGATGCAGGCAAGTTGCCCCATATCCAGCTCTCACTGATGCCCCAGCCGCCCCCGTCCTCCCTGGTGCGCGCATCCAGTTCACCAGAAAACATTTAAAGAACGAACCTGGAAGTTGACAAAGTAACGTGCACCCCTGGAGCCTCAGCTGCCACAGCTGGAGCATCTCAGTCACTGACAGGAGCACGGGCTGCCATCCCACAGGCATGTTCTTGCAGCTGGGAGTGCTGCTGACAGTGATTGAGCTGGGTTCCCTTTCCATGTGAGCTGCGCTCTGTTCAACACCCTCCCGCTGCCTTGATCCAAGCAGAGGGGCAGTGACCCAGAACCAGTAAGACAACTAAGCGGAGACCCACGCACCTTTCTCCCCTGAACTACAGTAAGTCGAAGTGACAGCCCCAATACCTCTCCCAGGCATCGAGCGATGGATGATGTTCCAACGAGTCGGTTCATAGCAGTCTGGGCTGCTCCTCCCAATTATCACAGCTACGCGGGGCTGCAACACGGGGTCAGACGCTGCTCGAGTCTAACTGTTCCCATTGCCACTGGAGTGGGTATGCTGTATGAAAGCTGTTCTCTTCCCAGGTGGACTGAGGCCATGCGCAGACAGGAGCGAACACACCAAAGCAGGGGAAAATCTTACCCAAAATGTATTGATTCCCCCCTCCACCTCAGCAACTCCAGTTCTTTATTTGGGGCTTGCTCCTGCTCCCACTGAGAACAACAGAGGTTTTGCCCTTCACTGCACTGAGTCCTTCTCAGCTACGAAGCGCTCCTGGCTGCTCTGTGCTGCACCTCATCTCCTCCCGGAGCCAGGCCCTTATCAGTCAAGGAGCATCTAATATTATCATTATTATTGCTTAGGTAACAAAAAGAATCCGGCACGGGTTTGCGCGCATAAGAGGAAATCGATGGGCCCCTATCATGCCGGACAGTCATTACGGCGCAGAGAATTCATGACTGCAATAAACTGGGACTATTTCATCAGGGGGAAGCGAGAAACCAGGCAGGCTTATAAATTACCGAGTCATCAACTTCAGCGCATTAAGAAGATCCTCCCAGGCTACGGGTCCGATTCGCCTCTCGGCACAAATCCGATGCAACCCCGTCCACGCGAGCGAGGCAAGGGATGATGGCATCTGGCCCTGCTTCCTCCAGGCGGACGGGGGAGCAGGGACAAGGGAATCCCACTCCGGGAGATTCATGAGGACAATAAAAGCAAACACAAATGGGGGAATTAGAGTGGGCTGTAACAGCAACATAAAAAGGCAACGCGGGGGCTGGAGCACTCTCAGCAGAGCTGCCGCAGGATCAGATGGCCTTCCTGCTTGGGGTCGGTTCTGGAGCAGGCAGCGTGCAGGGGTGGTGTCCATGGGACCAGCGGGGACAGCTCTGCCCTGCTCCTGAGGCAGGAGGCTCCAGGTAGACACTGGTGAGCTGTGACCAGTAGCACACACACCTCACAAGCAGACACGGGAGGATGAGCAGCCAATGGTTCCCAGTGCAAAGGGGCCCAAGGACCTGCTGGTATGAACTGGTGTGGCTCCAATGACTTCTGGAGACCTGGGTCAGTTCACACCGGCAGATCGCTCGGCCCAGCGGGGTAGCAGTCCTGCACACACATGCTCCATCCTGCTCATGCGCTCCCCATGACCTACACGCACATGCTCACGTGTGTATGTGCATGAATGGGGAGGAAGGGGGCAGGCCAAGGCTAAGCCCCATGTTTCTCTCCTAGGGGTAACACATTCATGGGTCTGTTGCCGATTCACACGCTTCAGTGAGACCAGCCTGGGGCCCAGAGCACCAGCTGCTCAGCTCAGCAGCCCAGTCCTCCAGTGTCCTGCACCCCATGGGGCCACTCACACCTCCACAAAGCAAGCACAGGAGGCTGCCGGCGTGGGAGGGAAGACACCACGTCCCCTTCGTATTGCTGGACCTGGGCATGAGGCGCAGAGAGAGAGAGAGATGCTCAGGCCCAGACGTGGCGCATGGGGAGGGGAGACTGCAACATGGAAGGAGAAAGCTGGGCTTCCCCGTGTCTAGCCCCGCCTGGGGCACTGAGCACTGTGACTCCCCCTTGGACCCGAGTTCCTGCTCAGCCCCACGGCCACACGGCCAGCTTCGACTCTTCCCGGCAGTTCACAGCCCACCCCAGCCCCGCATCCCATGGGCCTGGCCTGGGGGAGCTGCACCATCTTCTATGCCAACGGCTTAGAAAGAGTGGCATTGCCAGCATCCCCTCCTGGCACTTTGAACTCCCCATCGCCAGGTATCGTGCCCAGCCGGGCTCCCCAAGGGCAGCCTTCAGCCCAAGTCCTAAACACAGCTCCAACTCACACCCACAGCATGGCAGCAAAATGCCTCCACTGCTCCATGCCAAACCCCAGCCCTGTGGGTAGCAATTACACTTAATTGCTGGCACTGCGGGGGCTTCCAGAGCCTCAGTCCCTCCTGTACCCAGCGGTAGCTTCCCACCAGCTCTCACCCCGTAGTCCCAGCCTGCCTCTTCCTTCCCCATTCACATCAAATAACTGCTCCCCAGATGAGGAGGGAAAGACCACAGGGCCCAAATCATGCTGGTGTAAATGCTGAATCAGTCCCTGGTGTTCACGTGCTTTACCTTGGAGTTACATCAGGTAACAGGATCAGGGTTTGGGCCTGAGGGCCAAGCACAAGGTATGGGGAAACAGTTGCATCCTTAACAAACTAATGCCATTCTGTTAACCTCGGTGGAGCGACTCTAGACCGGGGTGGGCAAAATGCAGCCCGGGGGCCAGATGCAGCCCACCAGGTCATTCGATCTGCCCACAAAGCCCTTAAAAATTTAGAAAAATTAATATTTATCTACCCCTGGCTGCATCTCATGCAGCCCTCAATGGCTTGCCAAAACTCAGTAAGCGGCCCTCCGCCCAAAATAACTGCCCGCCCCCGGTCTATGATCTAGTTCACGAGGGCTGGGGTCCAGCCCCCTGACTTCAGTGGAGCTCTGCTGACGTGCACGTAAGGAAGGAGGGGGAAACAGAGCTCATTTGACCCAATTCTGCACTCGGGTGGGTGTAAATCAGGAATAGCTCCACCCGTATCAAGAGAGCTGCAAGGACTGGAGCTCAAGCTGGAGACAGGCAGGGAGAGATGCAGAGGCAAGCACCCAGATGTCAAGCACAGTGACACCGGTGGAAATCCGGAGTAACAGCACTGACTGCTGAAGGGTTACTCTGGATTCACACCCCGATGCATCCAATCCACCAGCACGTCAGGCCATGATTTCCCATGAGCTCAGCAATACCCACTGCCTTGCGGGGGCCCTAGCACATGTCTCTTGCTAACCCCCCTGCTTTTGACCCTGGGGGACCCCCCTCTCCCACTGCCCCCAGCAAGAGCAGCAGGGGCAGGACACTTTGCAAACTTTGTCCAGCAGAGGCAGCGAATGCCTGCTCTTGGCTGCTAATTTCAGCTCCATTAGCCACACAGGAGGGGGAAGGAGAAAAATCAACATTTGCCAGACTGAAAAGGACAAACATCAGGCTGGAAATAAATGGTATTTTTAAGCTTCTAAATGGGAAACAACCAAAAGCAAATATAGAGATTTTAGTAACTGTTCCAAGGCAGCGGCTGGCGTGCCAGGAAATAGGTACCTGCACAGAGCCGCAGCCCACCACCTGCCAGCCCCAGGCAGGAGCACGGGCCTGCCTCCACTCCAGCTTGCCAGCCATGCCAAGGGCCCCAAACGACCCAGCAGCGTGGCTGAGCTCAACTCGAGTGACCTTAGGCAGTAGTGGGCCCAGGACACCGCAGCGTGGGGTGCGGTGGCAACAGGGAGCTCTCAGCACATGCATCTGGCAGCTGAGACCAGAGCTCTCGGTGATGGAGGGGGCGCGACCGCATTGCCGCACCCCACCACATCCAGCCCTGACTTTGGGCAAGTCACTTCATCCCTCTCTGCCCTGATGGAGAGGCAGGAGAAAGAGCCCTGCAGCCGCCTGTCCTGCTTAGGTTACAAGCCGTCTGCAGCGGGCAGTGGCTCTGTGCGGGTGCAGCCTGGCACTTCTGCCTGGCATGCTCACAGGAGAACGTGTAACCAAGCTGGCCTTTTGGTTTTTGTCCCCATGTAGGGGTGGATCCAGGGGGAGACAACAGGAGCCATCCTGGGACTCCCCCCATGCCCAAGTCAGCTGGAGACAGCAGCAGCAATAGCAGATAGATCCCCCCCTTCAGACACCTACTCCCTGCCCCGCTTCGCGGTGTCCTCCACCAGCCCAGGGGCTCCAGCCACACCTCACCCCCACCCCCCTCTAATAAATCCTAGCTCTGCCTACATCCCAAACTCCTGGGTTTGCCCCTGCCCCTGCTCCCCTTAAACACCGGGTCCAAACAGGCCTGAGACTATCACAGCCAGCACAGGAGTCCAACCCACCAGCCTGACACAATTTCCATGCAAACATATTGGCTGACCCCAGCTTGTCTGGAACAGCGCCCAGGCTCACAGCGCAGGCTGACAAAGCTCAGCATCTTTTCTGCCGAACCTGGCTGTAAATCAGGTTTGCAGCAGGAGTGGGAGCTAGGAGGGATCGGGGCAGGCCTGGGGGTTTCCTCAGCAGGTCGGAGGGGAGGTAAGGTTTTGGGAGGCTGTCATGAAAAGCCCAGGTCTGAGTAGCACCAAGCCCCCCAGGACTTTCGCTTGAGTCTTCCAGAAGGGGCTGGCATAGCCTGACATGGTAGGACTCGAACCCACACCATCTGCACGACCAGCATGAACAGTCACCCCCTACCCTAAAGAGCAAAGCCTGTAAATTAAAGCTACAACAGGCCAACAGGCCTCTCTCGCACACCAAGCACAGTGGGCAGCACAGCCCCACGCCGAGAGAGCATGCGTTGGAGCAGCACGCATGGGCTAGGCCCAAGCCAGCCCACCCCAAACCTCGGGAAGCTCAGAGGTGGAGCCGCTGCCACGGGTGGCTTCTCCATGCCTCCCCCAAGTAGGGAACGGGCGGAAATGTCAACCAGGTGCAGCTCAGCCAGCAGCTCCGGCATCTGATTACCCGGCGTGGCGCAGATTAATCAGGGCTCATCACGGCTCCCAGACACAGCCCGGAGCGAGGGGGGAAGGCGAGGGTTTAATTAGCAGCCCTATTAAAGCAACATGCAAATTGTGCTTGATCAGTGCCGCAATTACGCCGGGCAGAAGTCACGTGCAATGAAGACCAAGCAGCAGGGATGTCACCTGGGGACGGCACAGGCAGCGTTCGGGGAGCCTATGGGCCAAACCTTCAGCACGCGTGTTTTGGAGGGGCCCTATTCATTCCAAAGGAATAGGGCTGGTTTACACCAGCCTCCAGTGCTGCTGCTCCAGTTATATTGGGCCAAACCCTCAGAGGTTATCTCCCTGCACATCAGGAGCCCCGACAGAGAAGAATGCAAGTGCCATGGACGGCTTGGGTGGATGGATGGCCTTGGGTGGAGCCAGAGGCAAGGGGCTGACCCAGGTGGTAGCTCCAGGGAGACTTGCTGGGGGCTAAGAATGAGTAGGGAGAAGGGCAGCACAGGCTGCCCCGAGTGGGTTCTGGGGTAGGGGTTTGCACCCAGGTGAAAGCCTCCTCTAATGCACCAGCTGATAGCACGTGCCCACACTTAGGGGGTCAGAGGTGGAAGACCAACAGCCAAAGCACCCACCCTACTCACCGTGCACCCCAGGAGCCCTGCCAGGACCCCTCAGTGGCGATAGCTCTGCCGAGGCTCCTGGGGAAGGGCACACTCTTTCCGGGACTGCCTTGCCAAGAGGCTGGCTCGGGCAAGGAGGGGCTCTCGGGCCCGGCGCCAGCGGGCCATGTACAACACTGTCGCTGAGGTCTTCACTGTCGATAATGAGAAGCAGTGTCAAGGAGCAAGCGCTGACACTTCAGGAACAGCGCCCAGGCCCACGCCCTCCGATGCCAGCCAGCTGTGCCGGAGAGCGCCCTCCGCACAGTGCCAGGGCCTGGGAATGAGCCCTGCCAGGGCTGAGGAAGGCTCAGCGACGCCGGTAGCTCAGCCAGCAAGCAGTGTGCCGGGCTCAGGGGCTGTGCACGTGCCCTGGGGTTGGAGACGTGGGCCGGGGGGAGCTCCCCTCCCTCTCCCTGGGCAGAGGAGCAGCCGCGTCCACCTGAGCTGATACCACAGCAGCTGCCCTGCCTGCCTCTGCTCTAACCTTCAGCTTTGCCCAGGAGCAAGGCATCGAACCAGCTCTGACAGCACCCTAGGAAGCGACTCCACTGGATCAGCCTCTCCCATCCCAGTCTCGATGCCAAGCTTTGTCACCACTGGTAACTAGGGCATCAACCCTGACCCGGGGATCTTAGCCAGCCGGGCTGCCTGGGAGCTTGGGTCCCCAGGCTGGGTGGAAGCCCCCACAAGCTTGTGGAGATGGAGGTTTCTTGCCACTCCAGCAAAAAGCCTCAGCCTCCCCGTCATGCCGGAGGCCTGACCCCGACACAAATTAAAGCAGCTCTATTGGGCAGCATCACCGATTTACCCCACCTGAGCCCCAGGCCCGTTTTTTAAGCAGCTCCAAGGTCTCCCAGCCAGACATGAGTGTCCTCAGCCTCCGGCTCACTGCCCCTGTCCCCTTCCCCCGGGCGCTGCCACCATCTGGAGCAGAGCAAGGGGCAGGGCTGCATTAACGCATAGGGCCCTAAGGAAGGATGGGGCCCAGTTGTGCTTATTTTACTTATAATTATTGGGTGAAAAAAGTAATATAAATATACAGTATTAGGTAGGGGCCCAGTTTGTTTGCCTGGGGCCCACTAATGGGTTCATCTGGCCCTGGGAAGCGGGTCGTCCCAGGAAGAGCTTAATGAGTGTCATGCCACGAGTGATGGCGGCTCTGAACAGCTGCTCCATCAGCTTGCTGTGCTGGAGCCTCAGCCATGCTCCAGCCTGACCCGGGGCAGCGGATGAATGGACCAAGGAGAGGTTCCCATGGGCAGGACAATGCCAAGTGTCCCAAAGAAATATTCAGGGTAAGGTCAGGAGCCAGGGTAAAGGGGTGCAGCGCCGACTGAAGGGCCAGCATCCTCCAGAGGGCTGGAGCCTGGGGTCACGAGCCTGGCAGTAGTGCAGAAAAGCCATCATAGCAGCAGGTAGGACAGGGCCGCAGGTGCGGTCAGGAATTTAATTCAGCCCAGCAAGCACACGGGGCTGTTGGAGGTGCATCGCTCAAGGGAATGGTGCTGTTTGCAAGGCCGGTCTCCTTGCCCAACCGAGAGGAAAAAGGGCAGAGCTGGTGCGTGGGAGCTGGGCAGGGGGCAGAGCTGCAGGTCAGTCCAGGAGCTTCTCAACAAGACATCACGAGGGACCGCAGAGAGTGGGGCTTATGCCTCAGGCCAAGGGGAGGGGCCAAGGTTACACCAGTATCAATCTGGCATCCAGCTGCCCTGCAACTGCATCACAGCAGGGTCAGGATTTGGCCCAGAGAAAGGAAAAAAATGTGCTGAGGGGGCAGATTTGTCTTCCAGAAGACAAGGAGCCCCTCAAGACCTTCCCCAGCAGCAGACCCCATGCCAGACAGGTGCCGCCTGCCAGCAGCCCGGCCAAGAGGCAACCGGGGAAAGCGACGGGAGAGTCCAGCCTTGCCTGGACACCTGGCGCTGGGCAGACGCACCAAGGGTCCCATCCTGGGTCCTCCAGGGGACCAGATTTTGCACTGGGATACCCCGAAGCAAACGCAGCTGACCCGTGTCCACGCTGAAGGAGTGACAGCACCAAGATCACGGACACCAATGATCCTTGCCGTTTGCAGGGTGGAGCAGGGTTTACTCCCATGAAGAACCTTCCAGGCCAGCCCGATTCTCGCACGAGGCCACTGCTGTGAATATAATACACCCCCAAAGGTCTTGCCCGGCGGACGCCGGGGTGGAGGCAGGCAGAGGGCAGCCCCTCCCTGCCTGCGCCAGCCTGGAACCAAAAGGGACCTAGGCAAGGAGGAGGGGGACGCGCTGCGGGCACGTGCCGAGCTGCTCTCGCAGCTGTCAGCTCTGTGCACGGATCCTGCCGCGCCGCCGTCACACTGTGCTGGCTGGAGACAGCTGCAAAGGGGGCGGAGGTGGGAGCGAGATGGGCCCCTCCGGGCCTGCCTGCCTGTCAGGCTGTTCTGAAACGTGCTCCAGCCAGGCAGCCCCCGACAGCGGGACTGCTGGGCCCACGCACGCAGCCCGCACGCTCTGCCCCCCACCGCACGCCCAGAGCGTGGCCCTGCCACCCCCTGCCAACAGCAGCTGACAGCGCTGGACTGCACGGGCCACGGGCCGGCTACAGGCGCCCCATCCCCACTGCCAAGGAGGACGCACAGGCAGATGCACACGCACCAGCACAGGTTCATCCACAGAAATACACACACGGACCAGGAGGCAGCTGCTCATGCACGGACACACACGTAAACACACACGCATACTCCTTTTCAGGCTCGCACGGAATATGCTTTTATGACAAGCAAATTAAATCCCTTGGTATTTAAGGACCAAGCGTAGATCCTATTCTAAACAGGGCCAGATATGAGGATGATGGGTGGAAAGCAAGAGAGAGAAAGAGAGAAACCACGTTACCGCATCACACCAGGCCCTTAGGAGGGGGCAGGGAGGGATGCTTTCTGTCCTCACAATCTCAAGTACGGCTTTGTACAAAGGGGGAAACTGAGGCACAGAGAAGAGACATGGCTGAGTCACCTACGGGAGGCAGGAACAGCGTCAGAAAGGGGCCCAGGAGTCCTCACTTCCAGCCAGACACCCCTCCTGGCAGTTTTGTGTCTCCGCAAGGCAGAGCATGCCGGGACCTGGCTGCCGTCAGGCCCTGCCCAGCCCAATCCCTCCCCAGGAGGGGCAAACTTAATGCGATAATGCCATGTTGGCGAAGATCATAGGTCGAGGGGGGGAAGGTCACTATCTCCAGCAAGGTCAGGCTCCCACCACAGTTTTACTCAAGCCGCCACCCCACTTCGCCAAGACAGAGCATCCTGGAGCCGCGGCAGGGGGGGCGAAGGAAAGGGGGGAAGAGGGAAGCAGCATCTAACCCAGGGAAAGACTGAGTGAGCTGGGGAGGAAGTGAAGCCTACCTAGTGGGACACGGCCGCCTGCTGTGGGGATCAATAGTGCCAAGTGCTAGCCTGCAGGGAGGAAGAAGGGAGCAGCAAGTGCACACGCTGAGCAACAGCCTCCATTGTGCACAGCTCTCATCCTGCCAGCTCTGCCCAGGGCTACAGAGCCCCTGCTACCGCAACTGCCCTGCCTCGCAGCTCCGACAAAGCCCCCCGACCTTGACCTGCAGCGCCAGCCCTAAGCTCCTCATCCACCGCCCTGCCCTGGCACCCCAGGCTCCAACTACTTCAATCCTGGCCCCGTATGCTCCTCCGTGCATGCCCCTCTCGCTGTTTCCCATTGCACCAAAGCCAGCCTGAGCTTTGCTGGGGAAGGTGATGCAGAGACCAGCAGCGACACTAGCAGGGCTCCCAGAGGCATGTGGCAACCACCCCATCAGGGCCTCCAGAGAACACACGTGATGCTTACAAGGCATCAAATCCTAATCCTCCAGGGACTTGGGCTTCTCCTGGGAGGCTGCAGGAAATTCAGGAGCTGCTCAGGCCCGCCAAGGGATGGAGAAAATGGCAGCGCAGACCTGCTATGGCAGGGGGATGAGGAGCAGCAAGCAGGGGCGGACAGGCCCAGAGACGTTCCAGAGGCAGGGGGAAAGGACCAAGGCGCAGGAGAGATGCAGTAGCAGAGGAATAGTTTTACCTTCCCTCACTTCCACCTACCTAGCGAGCTCATGGGGGAGGAACCCAAGGCAGGATGTGGCCCATGCAGTCCTGCCAGAGTCTGGGGAAAAGCCTCCCCACCATAAAAAGAAATGCCTGTGGGTTTGGGACCGTGAGGCCAAAAACAGACAGCTGGTTTAATGCAGTACGGATTGGTCCGGGATATAACTCTCATCAAAAAAGATGCAACGGTGACATAGGGACACAAGGCTACAATAGCAATTAACTCAAATGAGCCAGGACTGTTTGGAGGGGAAGTGCTAACTCAGATAATTCACAGGTACTTAATGTGGGACATTGGGCTTGTCTATCTGTAAAGCTCTGAGGTTTGAGAGCTTTATCTCACAGCAGGTTTGAATCAAGCCAGTTGCTTTTGGCCCTATTGCCCAGGTCACGCGACCAAGTGACTGCAGCTCTGCCCCAACTAGCTTCGTCCACAGATGGGAGCCAAGGCCTTGTAAGACAGGGGGGATGGTAAATCCTCAGCATCATTCACTAAAAAGCCAGTGCCTTCTTAGGTTATTTAGAAAAAATGAGGATTATTTATCTTGGAGAATGGAAGCCAGAGGGGGGAGGATTTGATAACAGTCTTTAAATACCCGAAGGACAATTACAAATGGCTTTTATACACGTACCCCAGGAGGTTTGCGGGGAAGGGGGGGTGCTTTAATTAGAGAAGCACTGAGCGCCGCTCTAATTAAATCACCCAGAGCGTCACATGTATCAGCATCCCCGTGCTGAAAAATGGCAGTAGGGTCTCTTTAACTAGAGCTCGTTAAATGAGCTTTAGTTAAAGCACCCCCGCCACCATTTTTCAGCATGGGGACACTGCTCCCCATGACGCTGGAGTCTGCTGGAGCATGGTAATTACCACACTCCAGCAGACTCAATTAATCGAGTCTGCTCCGACGTGCTGTAATTACAGCACGTCGGAGCAGCCTCGCTGCACATGTATAGGCACCCAAAGAGGACAGAGACAAGCTGACAAGGGGTAGGACTAAGAGCAACGGCCTCACGTTGCAACAGGGGAAATGTAGGCTGGAGATTAGGAGGATCTTTCTGGCTATGAAAGTGGTCAGGCACTGGAACAGGCTACCGGGAGAAGCTGTGAGTTCTCCATGGTTGGAAGCTTTCAAGAGCAGATTAGAAAGACACTTGGCTGCAAGATGCTTTAGCCAGGGATGATCTTCCCCTGAGCAGGGGACTGGACTAAATGACCTTGTTGAGGTCCCTTCCAGCCCTATGATTCCCACCTCCAGTCAAGCTAGCAGGCCCAACCCAGGCTGCATGTGGTGGGAAGTTTCCTAGTTGCACGGCACATCAGACCAGCCAGAGGAGAAGCAGGGGGGACACGGGGTGGGGGGAGGTGGAGTCTGCTCCCCTTCCTTTGGCTGTGGTTCCTGGAGCGTGGGCCTCCTCTGGGCTTCGTTTTCAGCTTCTCCCTCCCTTGCAGAGAATCCTGGGATGGAAAGTGCAGCAGAAGAGCTATGAAATATTCAACACTCGAGGGCCGCATGGATGGGCTCCATCCAGCTCCAACGCCTGCCTCCTGCTGAGGCCAGCACCACCTGCTTCGGCAGGCAGAGGAAGCACCCCCACCGTGCTGGGCTAACCTGCCCCAGGACAGCGTCTCCCTGGCTCTCCAGACGTAGAGGTTCATTTGTGCCCAGAGTTTATTGCCCATCCCAGCCTGGAGGGCTGCAACTCCTCCCAGTTAAAGTCCTGCGTGCTCGCAGCATCTAAACGAACCATCTTTCCTTTCCAACTGGGTTATAGGAGGAAAGGAGCCACTGCACAGGCCACTACCACCACCTTTTTGAGCCCCCAGTAGAAGGATGCCTGCTTTCAAAACCATGGACTACACTCTGCTGGTGTGGACTTCGGGCCAAAGCGTCCCCAAGTTACAGCAACAGCTGGATTAAATCAGGGCTCCACCTCCGACTCACATGGGCTATCTTTTCCCCCCTGCGTCAGCATAACAACTTCCCCCTCTTCACAGCAAGTCCAGGAGAAGGAAATGTGTTGACATGTTCTTAAAAAAACCCAGCCATGTGGGCCAAGGGCTGCAGGCTGGGGTTGCATCAAAGCTCCTAGGGAGAGCACCCCAGCAGCACCGTCCTCCAGGCTGCGGGAGACCTCGGGCACTTCCCCTGCTGGCTGCCCCATCATTCGCCAGCAGGGAGCAGAGCCTGTGGTTCATGGAGATAAATTCTCTCCGTGACAAGGGAATTATCATGGAATAGTCCGTTCTTTATGCTTAAGACCATAAGAACTGCCATCTCCTGGTCAGATCAGAGGCCCAGCTTGCCCAGTATCCCATTCGTGCAGCTGGGAAAGTGAACTAGGTATGACAGCCGTTTTTTCCCCACTGTTCTCATCTCGCTTGCAGCCTCCATACCTAACCCTGCGTTTCTTGAGGGCTGTATGAGCTGGACAGCTGGGAAGCAGGAGAAAGTTGGAGCTCTGTCGCAGGTGTACCTAGTTTGCTGGAGGTGAAACATTATGCAGCGACCAAAACCTGCTCCCAGTAACCCGAGCACAGCCATGCTGAATGGCTCAGGCCAATCAGCGGGGTCACTCCAAGCCAGCCTTTCACAAGGCTCAGCACCCAATGGTTTCCACTGCAACAACAGCCAGCTTCTGCAAACCAGCTGAGCTGCCAAGCTCTTGATGAAGAGTATTTCCCCCCCTGCCTGGCTGAGTGTTTTCACCCCTCCCAGGCTGCTGGGATCATAAACAGAGGCTGCTTTCCATGTGAGCCACCTCTTGCTAGTCCCTCTCATTGGCTTTCCATTCTCACCCCTGCTGGTCTCTCAGCTGGACGCTGGACTGAGGAGGGTCAGGCCAGCTGTGCTTCCCAGTCACCTCTTTACCTTTTACTAGCTATAGTCCATCACCAGGTCAACTTTCCCACCTTTCTGCCCCCCACCTACCAGTCTCACACCTATTAAGTCACATCCCCTCTGACCTTCCCCGCCCAAAAGAAAAATTTTGCAAAACTCTTGTTGGCCCATGAACGGTGCGTGCCCCTGGCAGCTGGTGGGGCACAGGAGCCTGGCGGCGGTAAGCGGGGAGCTCCCACAGCAGCAGCAGTGGGGGTTAGTAAGCACCGAACATAGGTTGGTGATCACCCGCAGGCACCACTGGCAGTGGCAGCAGTGGCCAGGGGCGATCATGGACCTCCCGCAGATGAGCATGCACCCGCATGCACCCCCTATGCATTGCCCCTGTGTTGGTCTAGTAAAAGATTTCAGCTTTACCGTAACCCCTGATTGCTTTTCCTTCTAGACCGGTACGGCTATAACCTGGATACCTGACACATGGAAGATGTCAAATTTTAGCTGATTTTTTTTTAATGAAATCTTCATAATTTCCCAAGGAGGAAGCAACTTTAACCATCTGAAACCTGAGATACTGCTCCTGCCTCTGTTCAAGGTAATTTGCATCACCACCGAGCCTCACGAGAGAGCGGAGAGACGCCTTACCAGCTAAGAACTGCCTGCCCAGAGGAGTCTTCCATCTACTGACTCCTTTGTGAAATCCTATGAAATATGAACTTTCATATCTACCCAGGAGGACTTTTACAATCTTTTCTCCGATGCCTGATGAAAGGTGTTTGTGCCCAAAAGCTTGCAATTAGGGAATTTTTTTTTTTTTTGGCAAACATCTTGTCAGTCTAATAAAAGACATCTCCTCTATACCATGAGCCCTGATTGCTTTTTTCTCTAGACCAATATGACTACAACCTGGATACCTGCCACCTGCAGTTTCACAGACCTGCATTTTGTACATTGGAGTAAGCTTCTATTCCACCCAAGAGAGCGCACAAACACCAGTAGACTCCCTATGTCAGAAGGAGGGCGTTTGTGCCTGAAAGCTTGTAAAGAATGATTTTTCTAGCTATTAGTTGGTCTAATAAAAGATATCACAGTTACCCAAAGAACCTTGCCTGCCTATGTCCTTAGACCGACACGGCTATAACAGACATCCCAGTCTTCAGGCATTGGTCCCAGTTTGGTGCCTGGCCACCCTGGACAAAACTAGGAGTGTAGTGTCCTGGGTATGGGGGTGCCTAGCCCTGGAGAGTAGGTATGGTGGGGAATGTTAGTCGCTTTTATCTCCTTACACAGGGGCTGTTGCAGCTGCTGTGATGGCATGAGCTCCCTGAACACAGGCCCCTGCTGCGTCTGCACAGGAGACAGCACAGACTGTGCCATACCGGTGCCTCTGTCAGCCCCTGGGGCTGGTGTCCCACTCACCCACCCCCAGTGATGCTCCCGATACTGTTAAATCACACCCAAAAAAGGATAGCATCATTCTGGAGGCCAATTCCAAGAGCTTTTGCTCACTCCAGAGGAACAACACAAGTGGCAGATTTATCTCAATGAATCTTACAACAGAAGGGCGAGCAAGACCCTCAAAAGGTGACATCCAGTCCAGCCTCTGCTCAAGGCAGGAGCATCCTTATCTACACCAGCCTAGACAAAAGTTTGCCTAACCGCATGCCCTACGTCCAGGCACAATGCCCTGAACATCAACAACACTTTTTAGGTCACTGCAGGAAAAGCAGGGGACAGCTGTGATCAGACAGCTAAAGGTGCCCAGCACATTGGACCCATGCCATTGCAGAAAGCTGGCATCCCTGCCTGAGAGGAGGTAAGCGCTGAAGAAAAGTTGGGCCTGTATACAGTTGTCAACTCCAAGAATCAGGCCTCAAAAAAGTAAAAGAAATAAATAGAACGACTGGCTTGAAAACCAGACCCTTTCAAAGTATCTAGGTGGTAGCTGTATTGGTCTAGAGGCAAAAGGAATCAGAAATTGTGTTAGAGGTGATCTCTTTTATGGGAGCAACTAGGTTTTTGCAAAAATAGGTCTTCATTTGCAACCTGTTGGGCACAAGCACCCTTCTTCAGGCATAGGAGAAAAGATTGTCAAAGTTCTCCTAAGTAGAAATACGCTTTCAAAAGGCATTTAACAAAGGAAAGTTGTGGTTTTCTTTACAATCACCTGACTCTGGGAGCTGGGGCTTTAAACAATGACAACAACAAAACCAGCAAAGGAAATTGCAGAGGTGCCAGTCACTGCCCGGGAAGCTGAACAGCAGCCCGCCTCAGCCGAAATCCTGTTTCTGCCTCCGTTTAAGCCCAGCAGCTTTTACATGTAATTGTTAACTACTACACTGGGAGCCTGAGTTCCCGCCTTGCAAGAGGGCTTGATGGCATTCTGGCCATCTGGTGAGCATGGACTGGGTTGAAAGGAGGATGAAAGCTTATCCAGGCTCTTCTGGGCCCTGGCAGGATATTCAGAGGCCAGCACGTGACGCTGCCTATTCCCAAAAGCCGTGCGATGCCAGGGGGTGCCTCTGGGCAAGGGGGCAGAGGGGGAAGAGAATGCTCTGCGAGCCGCGGGGGTAAAAGGGGAGCACGCGGGGAACGGTGTGGGCTGTGCTGCAGCTGAGTTCACAGGAGCTGGGCAGAAGGCAAAGAGCAGGCATCTTCTTTTAATGGATGGGCTTAATTTGCAAAGCTGATGAAAAGCTAAATATTTAAAGACATAATTCCTCACCACAGCTCTTAACACTGGCCCAATAAAAGGAAAGCAAGCAAAGAAGAGGGAAGGCATTAACCCCAGAAAGGAAGATTGGAGGGATTACGGCTGGCACAAAGCTTGCTCCGCTGGTTATCGGCTGCTAGCTCCTGCCTTCTCACCGGGGCTTCATCCACCCTCACTCTCCATTTGGGCATGCCCACGTTAACCCACCAGGCTAGGTCACCCCAACAGTCCAAAAAAGGCTCTCATGTTCCCTAAGATTGCCCCAAGACAGCTCACTTTAAAGTCATCTAACGCACCCATTCCCCCAAATAGGCCCCACATTTCGCTTGTCTTAAGGAGCAGCAGACCTCCCAACGAGCACACTCACACCCCCGGAGCTTAACTGCAGCCCCGGTCCCACCACCCCACGCCTCTCACTGCCAGACTCAGTCTTTGCTGAGTTTCATCCAGTTCTGGTCTTTGCTTTGACCTCCTCTATAGCTGCTCTGCTTTCCCCAGCTCCGGCCCTTCCCCAGGGCTACTCACCATCACAGCCCCTAGGGTCCAGCTTGCCTCAGCTCTGCCCAGCAAAAACACCCTTGTGCCTAGATCCTGTGGCCCCCACACTTACAGAGTTCAACGGGGGTGAGCCTCCCAGTCAGGGTTGGCTGTTTTAAATGACCAGACCCCTTTCTCTCCCTCCCTTCATTGCAGGCAGCCTCTTGAACAGAAATCAGGGGCTATCAGCTGCACACAGCCTGGAGTCCCAGGGGGTATCCAGCCCGCACCGGGGAGGGGGAGATGGCACTGTAATCTCCCTGCAGGGCACCCTGACTGGGTGGAAAGGGAAGGGAGGCCTGAGGCACAGCTCACCTACACGGCTGTTTGCTGCAAGGGGCTTTCCTCAGCTTGGCAGCTTCATACCGTCACAGCTGACATCTGTCCTTAGCAGCAGCCATGCAGTCAGGAAGGACAGCCCAGGGGCCAGGGCTCTAGCCAAGCAGCTCCTGCCCTGTGTGCCCTTGTCGGCCCCTTTGCCTTTCTGCAGGCACCCACAGCACCTCCAAGCTGGAAAACCAGACCCAATGCAGAGAGCGATTGCTCACAGTAAGGGGGGCCGGTAAGAGAGCGGCCATGGGACCTGACAGCAGCTTGGCGCTTCTTGACTCAAGACCAGCAGATCCCATGCAGCCCATGTTTCCTGGATGAGTCAGAGCTGCAACCTCCCCTGTCTTCACAGCCCCCTCACTCACAGCCAAAGGGATCTCGGAGCAGGATGTTCCCCCAGCCCTGCCTCTTCTGCCATCCGTAATTCCTTTACATACCGCTGCCTCTTCAGTCTTCAGAGACTCCGATGCCCCACACACAGCTCCCGACCCCCCGGCTACACAGGTCTCTCTGCCAAGGGGATACACCAGCCAGCTGAGGAGTGAGCGGAGCTCATCCACAGAGTCAGGAAACACTGGCCACGTGAGGAACTAGGCATTGGCTCAGCCTGTCCAAACCCAGAACCACCACGAGGGCCACGGTATGGCTGCAAGTCTCCGGGCTGACCTGAGGCCTCCCACAACCTGGCACTAGAAAATGCTCCTGGAGAGACCAAAGCCACCAAGACACAGTTCTTAAGGATCTAACCACCTTGCTGGGGAGAAGCTGCAAAGCTACGTGGCGGGAGCGTGTCGAAGCACAGAGCAAGTCACACCTGGGTGGAAAGTCATGATCAGGGTGTCGGGGGGGGGTGCCAGGAGCCTGGCAGATCTTGCACACACGCACGCACGCGCACGCACACATACACACACCTCTCCGAACCAGTCCCTAGGGCAGTGGTTCTCAACCCCTTCTTAGACTCAACGCACCTCTTGAGGGCACCAAGCTGCACCACCCCTCCCTCCGATCTTTTTACTCCATGACTGCCCCCCTGGCAGTGCCTGGCTGGCTGGGGGGTGCTTTGTCGCTGCCGGGCTTCTGCAAAACGGAGATGCCTGAGCATCCGCCTGGGAGTTCCCTTAATGTCTCATAAACTGGGTACAAATTAAACGTCCTTCACTGGAGCAGAGCTGAGTGATGCCAACCTGCGGGGCATGGGAACCCTTCCAGCAGACTCCCAAGGTCAAGCACAGAGCAGATGACGCCTCTGCGGCCCCTTCGCTGCCCAGCGCCAAGGACAGCTCATAGTTTTTAACAGGGCAATTAAGCAGGGGAACCAGACAGAGCCTAGGAGACCCTCCTGACAGATCAGATGTGGCCCACCCCAACGTTGTAGGCTCGATGCCGACGGGAAGGGGAGATAGGAGCCTCCAGGCTGCTCCCTGTGGGAGGCAAAACCAGATCACGGTGGCCTTTTCTGATCTCAGCCTCTACCTAGCTTCTTCCAGCAGGGACATAACAGGGTTGTAGCCCTGATGGTCCAGGGAAGGTACAAAGAGCAGGGTTTGTTCTGTGGTAGCTTTGGTCAGACCACCTGTGAGGTCAGGGGGTGACAGGCAAGCTCTGGGGCACAGAGTGCCCTTCCTCAGGTCCTGTGGGCCCAGCAGCCTGCCTGACCTCTCTCCATGCTACAGCACGTTGCTTACAGCACACCTTTCCCTCTGAGGGACCTTATTTTCACAGCATCCAAACCTGGGCAGCCGCAGCTCCCAGCCCTCGGTACTTCTGAAGGGCCAGCCCTGAATTCACTTCCTTCCCAGGCACGCAGCCCCGCGATTCTTGGGGAAACATCTACATCAAAGGCAATCCCTGCATCCTGGTTACCATAAAGGATCCACCAGGAACCAGCAGACGGGGAGTGAGGGGACGAAGGGAGAGATTAGCCCGGAGAGCCAGATCCACAGCTGGTGTAAAGCAGCAAGCCCTCTTTGAAGCCAGTGAAGCTCCTTGCCTCCCCCACTCCCCACTGTGGGTCCAGTGTCTCATTTGATAGGCACCTACATTAGGATTCCCTGTTCCAGCGTCTGTCTCGATAATTGACACTTAAGCATCTCAACACCTGCTCTAGGCACCCGAGCTCCCTAACGGAGATGCCCACATTTAAAATTAGATTAGTCGAGATCATTACAGCTTAATCTTGGTGCGGAATTAAGATTAGATGAGATGAGATAAGAGCAATTGACAGAGAGAGAGAGGAAGAGGGAGCGAGTGCGCGATCTTCCAGGCACTGCTGCATTTTTGAATCAGAAGAAAACAGCTCGCGATTTTTGCTTTCTTTTGCTGCTGGTTGGAGCTGAGCGACGTCTAGTGATTAAAGCGGGGCGAGGGGGGGGTGGAGACAGGACTCCTGGGCTTATTTGCATTGCCACCCCTGAACTCCTGACGTGACCGCCGATTTGTACCCGTCAGGGGCGCAGGAGGGCACGCGGATCAGCGAGGCAGTCGATAAAGTACTCTGAGGAGCGCAAAGTCTTGTCACTGCCGGCAGTGAAAGCCATTTGTGAGCAGCAGAGAGGAAAGGGCATGTCAGCTCGGGAGCTGAGGCCGCAGTAACAATACGACATGCTCGGAGAGCGGGCATGGGCACGGGTGCCCTGCCAAGCGCTGTATTAGTTCCCTTCTCAAGCAGCTCACCAGGCGGCCCTGCACCGTCTGAGCCTGACACCCGGCGCAGCGACGGCCATACCCATCCGCCACCCACCCCTGCAATGCAACCACTCATTTCCCCTCCTGCCTAATCCTGAGCCGACAAGCATTTGCGTGGCAGGAGGGTTTCATCTCTGTGAAAGTCATGAATGCCCAGGAGCCTCTGCTCTGTAATTTGCTGCTTTACGTCGAGGATTTAAAAAGCTCTGTGAATGGAATGAGTCACGGCAGACGGACATCCCGCCCCCGCCTCCCCCTCCCCGCTCCCACCTCTCCTCTTCTCCGGTAGGTTTTCTTTTTGCTGCTGGCCAGGCGAAGGGGTTATCTAGCGAGTAAAGCAGGGGGGGCCGGAGGCAGCACTCCTGGGGTCTATTTCCAGTTCCACTCCGACCTCCCGGAGGGCTCCCGCATACAAGCGTCTGGAGATTGCACAAGCCACTAGTCTGCAGAAGCGTTGCGCCCTTGGGCTCGGGGGGGTTGAAGATGCACCCCCTTCCCTTGCCATGCTGCAGGGAAGCATTGCAACCCTAGCCCCGTTCTGTGAGGAGCTACAAATGGCACCACGATCCCTGAAGACCGCTCAGCCCCGTCTGTGCCACGGTTCAGCTGTCTCTCAGGGGGTGACTTGAGACGGATGCACAGGGGAAAAGCTCTGCAGGACGCCGGGCCCTCGGACAAAAGACAAGAAAGCTCTATAAACCCTCGGCTTCAGGGCATAAGCTAACCACCACCCAAAGTCCAGGAGGAAATCTTTGTCCGAGCCTGGTATTGTGCCATTGTCTGTAGTTGGCATCTGGATCTTTTGCTGAAGCAGATGACACTGGCACTGCCATGGGCAGGGCTATTTCTATGATGACGATGGGCCACTAATTGTACAGCACCTGACTCTGTGGGACAAATGCTGATAAACCAGGGAGAGGAATGCAGGTGAATGCTAGTAACGAGGGCAGATCCTGAGCAGAGACCTCCAGCCAGCACCCGCTGCCCTTCAACGTGTCTAAGGAGCCCGTGGCCACTGCCCCATGGCCTCCGCTGGGAAACAGGCACAGACAAGGAGCAGAGGACAGCCCCAGTCTCTCAGGCTCCCCACGGCCAGCACCTCCTTCCTGGCCTAGCAGGCAAATCACACAAAAGCCAGGTTGGAAGGGACCTCCAGCTGCCATCTAGTCCAACCCCCTGCCTGAGGCTGGATAGATGGAAACTTGGCCAGGCCAGGAGAAGGCTGACCACTGCCAGAAGCAGAAGACTGGACTAGATGGGCCAATGGTCTGGTCCAGCCTGGCAGGTCCCGTTTTCCTCTGGATGTGTATGTTGGGCCAAATCCCAGCCCTGGCAGCTGGCTGCGGTGGAGGCAGGAGGCTGGGAAGATCCGAATATGGTCACTGCCCCCCAAACTGATCTGTTCCTAGGAAACCTGCTCCAGCCCACCCCAGCCAGGCACCCCCAGGCCAGCGCTGGAAGCCGGTCTGCCAGCCACCCACCTGGCACTAGCTCTTGTAGCCCGCATGGCTTGGGAGAGCAAATCCAGAGCTGGAGCGGCTGCCGCAGGACAAGCACAAGACCCAAGCTGGGCCCAGTAAGCGCGAGGCCAGCCGCTCCCTGAATGCCCAGGGTTAGACAGCAAGCCAGCCCACACTTCTCACAGGCAGAAGCAGGGGGAGACAGACCGTGGTGCTCTTCAGTGGGGTAGGGCAGCTGTTTCCACCTCTCTGATCTTTGGGAACCACGTCAGGAAGAGCTCTTTGGAGCTGAGAGACGGGGGAAGACAGCAGGTCCCAGCCCCTCTCATACTGCCCTGGCATTAGAGCAGTTAAAGGCAGCATGAGTTACTCCTCCACCCTTCCTGCTCCATCCCTCTTACTTTAAAGCAGTGCCTAGACCCTAAAGAGATCCCTGCCCAGCTGTACTGGGCACTGCACAAACACACAGCAAGGGATGAGCCCAGCCCCAGAGCCCTTGCCAGACCAGGGGGGGATGGCTCGCCCTGTTTTACAGCTGGGGAAATGGGGCACAGGGAGCCAGGGGGCTAAAGCCAGAGAGGGACTCCACGGCGGCAGCCCATGAGGAGCCCATGCCCCCTGTGCAGCACACAGGAAGGGTCCCGCACCCCAGAGTAGGATACAGCAGCCTGCGGGTATGGGTGCCAGGCAGCACTGTGGGTATGGGTGTCCATTGTACAATAAGCAGCCACCAGATAAAACCCTGCAGCGGGGCCAGGGAGCTGGCATCCCCTCTCCCCACAAGGCCTGAACACCTGGGTTGCAGGGCCAGGTGCACAGTCACTAGCTGCCTCTGGCCCCAAAACCTGGCATGCTTTACAAAGTGTCAGCAGGAGGATGGAGGAGCCCCCAGGCCAGCCCAAAATAGCCTCCAGCCAAGTGCCAATGAAGGGGCATCCCCGTCTCTTTAGGTGTTCATACAGGGCTGTCACTATACAGTCATCCAGCTGCAGGCCCACGGCTGAGACTGCCAGCCAGGGACTACGGTGCTTGTTTCCCCCCTGCACGCCTGCTCCCCAGGGAGCTGCAGAGATCTAATGTGCTCATCTCACCAAACAGGCCTGTGATAGCACCAACAACCGACCCTGCCAAGCTGGGCCCCTGCCTGGTGCCTCCCATGGTGTGGACCCCAGCAGAGGTGAGGCTCTGAGACAAGTGGAGAGAGCCGCTGCCCCCTGAACTAATAAACTCGTGTAATCCCCTTGGCTCCCAGCGTCTGGTCAATCCGATTACCCCAAGTGGCTCCCTGCTCCTCTGAGAGATGGTCCCAGATCATCCATCTAATTAAACACACACAGAGAGCTCTCTGTGGACACAGGCAGCTGCATCTCCATGGGGGGAGACAGCCCGGGCAAGCCACCAGAGACCTCCCAGGGCCCCCGCACCCCAACGCAGCTCTGCTCCTTAGGCACTGAGACGCTCCTAATCACACGTGCCTGCAGGGCAGGATCAGAAGACTTTCTGCAGTTCAGCCCCTTCCTTCACGACCCTGCCTTCCTCGCCTCGCACAGGCCCAGCCAGCTCCTGGGACCAGGGGTGATGGAGCGGAGCAGCCCCAGCCTCCTGGGTTCTGACTCTAAGCTCCAAGGAAGGCAGAGGAAGCTGCTTTGGGAGGGGAAGCCACCAACAGACACCCTGATCTGAGAGTCTTGTGTCTCCAAGCTTGAACTGGGCACCCAGCAAGAGCATGTCTGCCTGCTGGGAGCATCTCCCGGGCTTGTACTGTCTGCCTGGGCCTCAGCCCCGAGGCTGGGTGCTGCACACTGCAACACATGCTGTCCCCAGGGAGCTCAGTGAGGAAACCCACCCGGTCTAGCCAGCCTCCCCTGCCTCTAATAGTGTGGGGCGGTGTCCTGGCTGGTTTGAAACATCCCTGCCGAGAGCCAGGCCCTTCAGAGATGCTCATCACTCAACCCCAGGCTGTGACCCCCAAGCACCAAGCACCCGCCGCTCTCCAAGAAATGCTCCAACAGTCCTGAGCTCTTACTTCCAACCTCCTGGGCAGGATGCACCCAGGGTGCCATACCCTCAGCTAAGCCCTGCATGCTCCCAGCTGGGCCCCAGGCAGGGCCTGTTTCACCCATCCCCAGCCAGGACCTCTGGGCTTATTTCCTCCTTGCACCGAATGTATCTGTCCCCAAGGTTCATTTGTCCAAGTCTATGGCTGGCTGCGAGCTGAGCCAGGCAGCTGAGCTGCCAGCTGGCACAGATGCCAGCACCGGGCACTGGAGTATCTTCCTTTCCCTTCCAAGAGCAGCTCCTCCCCTTGACTAGTTAATTAACCCGTTGTTGCTCCAGCACCCCTCCAGCTCCCACACCCACCCCCCAGCCCTGCTGATGGAGCAGTCAAGCAGGCTCTGCAGCAGGAAATGCAGGTGGGGCTGGGAAGGGGCCAGGCAGAAGGATGCTCCCTGGGGCTAGGGGTGAGGGGCAGGGCCCTTTCATGCAGCTCCCTGAGGGAGGAATAGGAGGCAGCAAGGGGCCTTGCACAGCCCTGCTCCATGTGGCCTCTGTGCAGGGGAGAGAGCCCAGTGCCTTCCCCTGCCTGGTCATCATCCCATGTGATGGGGGTGAGAGCCTCTCTGCTCCCTTGGGTCCATGCACCGTAGAGTCCCTACCCTGCCTGCCGCCCGCTCCCTGCCAGGCCAAGACCAGCAGCTTCCTGCTCCTCTGCGAGCAGTGGGGCAGGGCTGTGCAGATGCCAGCCCAGCACCCCCTGCCCCATTTGGGGGGCACATACATGGTGCAGCCGCAGGGAGACCTCAGCCAAGTCAAAACCCAAGGCCTGGCCCTGCCCTTCCTTTGGGGCTCCTGGCCCTCTGCCCACAGAGGTGAGGGGTTTGCCCATCCACACCAGGCCACCAAAGGATCCCAACCTGGTCCCTGCCAGAGGCTGTGACTACGAATGTCCCGCAGCAAGGCCCTCCCCCCTGAAGCATCCTCCCGGTGCCCTCCGCTCACTGTCAGTGAGACCCCTGTGCTGACGCACGTGCATGGGTACAACCACACCGTGCCCATGGCCTCTGTGGCTGGGGGCCCTGAAGGACAGCCCCAGAGCAGCTGGTGCAGACAGCACCCGGGCTCTGGCACAGCTGCTTGGAGAGGAGAAAGGGGAGGCCAGGGGTTGTGTCTGGGCAACAAGACAGCGATGTCCTGGAGCAGGACAAGGGATCCCTGCTGAGGCGGGGGGAGGGAGCCAGCAGCCAAGGGAGGGAGTGACTAATGGCCCTGTCTGGAAAGTAGGTCGTGTGCCGAACAAAGGGATATTTATATCCGGGCTTGTCCCCCGCAGCCCTCAGAGCCAAAAGAGCAGGGCACGGGCCTTACAATCCCAGGCACACCTTCCTGGCAGCAGCCTCCACTCGCCACTCCCGCCCTGCCCTTGCCCCACCTCCCCTGCCCTCCAGCACAAACCCACCCTGTATCCCTGCCTGCTGGTGCTCCTCTGCCCCAAGTGGCAGCCTCCCCACAGAAGTCCAGACCCCCTTCGACCCTAAAGTACCGCCCTCCCCTGACAATCCAGACACGGGCTGCCCCCACCCCCAGCTCTGCTGATGCCCCCCCGTGTCATCCTCTAGCCTCCCTGCCCATGCAGCCATGGGCCAACTGCAGTCAGTATTTGGCTGTGGATGAAAGCTGCCAGGGACACCCCAGGGTCTCAGCAGTCAGCACAGCCCAGGGCAGGGAGTCTCCCATTGCCTCCCAGTTTGGGGTTACACATGCAACCTGCCTGTGGCCTAGAGGCAAGCGATTCCAGTGCGGCTGCTTTCTGCTGAGGCGGCTGAGGGCTCGCGGCACCCATGTGATGGATTGCAGCGGGTTATTTTTAATGCAAACTTTGCTAATGTGTAACATACCCCAGGACAGTCCCCAGCTGGACAGCCCAGCCAGCTAGCTCTCAGCAAATAAGGCCAGTGGAAGAGCTGCCCCATGCCCCGCAGCAAAAGTTCCCAATGAACAGAGCAAGCAGCCCAAAATGAAGAAGACTCAGCACCATGCACTGAGCAGACTGGGCTAAGCCAGCAAGTGCCTTCATCCTCCAAGGGGGACTCCATCCTCCTCACTCATCCCTTTAGGACTCCAGGCTCTCTTGCTGCTCCTTCTGCACTATCCACAGGCTCTTCCCAGCCTCTCACTGGCACAGCGGGCTGTTTGTGCTCCTTGTCTGGGAATGGCCCTGCCCCCAACAGAGCCAACACCATCCTCTCCTGCAGCAGGCCTGAGTGCAAAGGCTCACCAGGAGTGGGACAAGGGCATGGCCAGGGGAGGGGAAAGGGGCTCTCCCACTTATTCTGCACCCCCAAGAGCCCCAGAAGGGGCATCAGGGCAGAGCTGTGGGAAGCTCTGAGGCATGAGAGAAGGGGCAAGCAAGGAGGGGGGCTTGCTGTGGAGGGAAGGCAAGAGTCCTACTGCAATGCAAAGAGCTGCATCATTCATTCCTCATTGCCTGGGACAAATGTGTCCCAGCAGCACACGGGGGGTTCAAAGGAAGCTGCTTAAGGCTGGGGTTAGACCAGGGCCCCGGGAGCCAGGACTCATGCATTCCTGCCCCAGCCTCTGTGGTTGGAGCTGTGGCTTGGGAGTCAGGCCAAGTCTTTGCTTTGCCAATGACTTCTTATACACCCTGTACGCCCGGGCTGGCTCAGCGAGGCTCCCCAGAGCCTTGTCCTGCTCCTCCAGAGCAATGTACAGTGGTGGGTCAGAGCCCTGATGAGCCCATGCTCAGGCTCTTTGAAATCCGAGGATTCACTTGTTATTAATAAACCCCTCACTTCAGCCGGGGCTGGGAGCTGCAGGCCATGCCGGCTGCTCCGTTCAGCACTCGGGAGAGCACCGTGCCACCGCCTGGCCTCCAGCCCAGCAGTCTGGGCCTACTGGTGCCCGCTGCTAGGCTGGGCCCAGCTAGGAGGAGTTCCCCACACGCGTTGGCTCTGCCCTGGGTAGCAGGCAGGCAGGCAGGCAGGCCTCTCCTCTGCAAAGCGAGCTCTCACCAGCTACACGGTACCCTGTATTCTTGCTAGTCACAGGGGTGGATGTCAAGCAAAATCCTGCCCTGTTCAGCACCTGCTGTCTGCCCGCCCCATCGTCCCGGCTTCTCAGTGACCTCCCAGGGCACAAACGCACCCAGAGGCGCCATCATCTGCCCTCCCCAAGGCTGTGCTGTGCCAGCAGGCTCCCTGGCTGCAAACCCCGTTTCTGCCCCACCTTGGCACTCACAACCCAGTGTGGGCATGGTCAGGTTATGAGGTGCCCTCACCCCCCTGACCTGAGCTCTTGTGCCTTTGGGGTCATTCACTCCAGGAAGATGCCCACACTGGGCACCATCGCCCCCCTCTCCCTCCCGGTCACAGCCATCCAGTTGACTGGAACTGGTCCTTGAGGGGTTTTGTTGGCTCAGGGACAAGAGACCATTTCTTTCCATTTTAATAGGCCATGAGGAGATATTGCCCAGTGTTGTGATGGCTGTCTCTAGTGGGAAGGGATGAACTTCCCAGTTTCTCTCCCTTTTTCCAACAACCAGCACTGGCTCTGGTGACTGCATGCCAATGCAAGCTCCACAGCTCGCCCCGGCCCCTTTCTGCCAGTGCACCTCAGCCAAGGCAGCCCCGTCGTCATCCTGGACCCTCAGCAGCTCTCCCAGCATCCTTTCAGCCCTGCCTTGCAGTGTAGACGCTCCGCTCCTTAGCTGGGGGAATGCCCTTTGTGCCTGACTCCCCCACTCCTCCCAGTGCCCCAGAGCCCAGCTCCCACGGCTCCACTAGCCCCTCTCCTCCCTGCCATGAACTCCCTTGACCTTGCTATTCCAGCCCATATGTGCAACCCTGCAGGTGCCCTTCATCCTGACCCACAGCCCCTTGCACAGATGCACCCCAAAAACCCTCCTCCCTGATATCCTCCCTTGCCTACCCCTGCATCTGAATTGGCTGCAGCAGAAATGTTGCCACAGCAGAGCTGGTCCCAGCTCTCCCAAGGCTGGGAAGCCACAGGGCACCACATCTTCATATTCACCTGTGCAATGAGGTCGTGCAAGGGAGACAGGTGGGGAGGCAGAGAGAAGGCACAGCCTCCCCCCAGCCTCACGCTTGCCTGCTCCAAGCAGCTGCTCTCATCTCAAGAGCTGTGCTGTACATGCACATGCCACCAGGCCCATCCCAGCCCTGCCCCTGCCCAGCCTGGGTTGCCATCTTAACTGGGGAGGGCATTGGAGACCATGGTGATGGGCAGGGAGAAGAGGAGATGAACTTGGTGCGTATGGACGAGGCTACTGAAATGAAACTCCTCTGCCTCCCTGGCAGCTGGAGCCCTCTGCCTGCCCCCGGGGATTCACATGGCCCCATTACCACAGTATGGGAGCCCCTCACCATTCGTGGGGAAACTGAGGCACGGACAGCCTCAGCACCTCCAAGGTCACCCAAGGAGCGTGTGATGCAGCAGGGAATGCAAGCCACGTCTCCAGCTCCAGACTAGCCCTCAGCACCAGTTTTATTGCTGGCTTCTCTTCCAGCCCCAGGTCACTGCGTACTCCCACAGACCCATGGTCATACTCTCTCCGTGCCTTCCCTCCCCGTGCCCTTTCACGGAGGCCTGGGACAGGCCAAGCCGCTACTGCCAAGCTCGGGCTGCCAGCAGCGGGAAGCCCCTCGGAGCGCCCGTCCGTACTCTTCCCGGCAGCGAGCTCCAGTTCTTGTCATTTGCACTTTACTGCTTCTCATAAAAGCCGGGGAAGCAGCTCGCCAAAGCCAGCCCGAGCCAACTGCTGCCGAGATGGATTTCTCTGCCCTGCCTGCAGGTGAAAAGCCCCTGCTCCGGGAGGAGGAGGAAGCGGTGGAGGGGAAGGACACGCTGAAGGACTCCACTCCCCCGGGCCCCATCACTGGCTTGGCCAACCTGGACACAAATCAACCAGTGCTGGGGGAAGGAGAGTGCAAAGAGCCAGCAGGCCCTGGCGCTCCAGCTCCACGTGCCATGAGAAGATGGGTGTAAATCAGCAGGCGTCCGCAGGGCTGGCGTGCCGTGGCTGGGAACCGAGCAGGGTGCTGGTTTTCCAATCAAGAGGCAGTGCAGGATGGTGGGACAGACGCTTGGAGCAGGACTCCAGAGCCACAGCCCCGCACCACCCTCCACGTGGCTGGACTTTGGAGCAGTCCTTTCCCTTCCCGTGCCTCAGTTTCCCCTCGCACTCTCCAGCTCCCATTACAGAACGATGCGGTGTGTCCGCTTTCCCGTCCCCTCGCCCTGCTGCCAGTGGGCCCAGGCCACCCCCCGCCTCTGCCCTGGTCCGAGCTGCTGCAGGAGAGAACAGCTGAATGGATTAAAAGGAGAGAGAGCAAAGGCTGATTAGAAAGAGGATGCCAGGGCTCTTGTTCCAGGGCTGTGTTAGCATGGCACAGCCCCCTCCCTAGCCCAACACAGCTGCTGCTGAGCATATTGTCAGCACAAGCAGGGGAGGGATGGGAACAGACACAAAGGGAGATGGCTGGGAGCCAGGCCAGGGTGGGGGAAGGAGAGCACCAGCTGCAGAGATCCACGTGCCCCACATGCTGGCACTCTCCCGTTATGCCTACCCCTCACCTTCAGCCCATCAGGCAAAGACCCCCCCCCAGGGCCAGCCCCTGCTCCAGTTGGGTTAGAAGCCAGCTTTTAAAGCCCACGGGCCACATATTAGCCCTACCCAAGCGCCAGTCCCCTTCCCCCACCCAGTCTGCTGCTCTGCTTTCTGCTCCCTGCCCTATCTGCCACTGTGCCCCGCAACCCCAATGACACGGAGGCTGCCTGTGCTACTTGTGGTGCATGTCCCACAAGTTGGCCAATCCCAACCTATTTTGCACTTAAACGGATTGAAGGGCTGCAGCATGCCCCAGAAATGCCAGCTGCGACCCACTGCCATCTTGGACTGAGGACAAAGTCACAGAAAAGCGGGGTGGGGGAGGAGGTCCCACCCAGAAGAGACATTTTTCAGAGTCTGGTGCAGGGCAGAGCAGGATCACACGGAGGTGCCCGGCAGGTGGAGTCTGGGAGCTGGCAGTAGCCGTGTTGCCAATTCCTGTGCTCTTGTCAGCAGTCCCACACTCCTCAGTGGTCAGATCATGCCCGCCGCCCCCATGCCCAGACCCTGGAGAAGTGCAATAACCAGAGAAATCCCCCTTCCCAGCCCTCACCACATGCCCAGTGCCAGGGCACCCAGAAGGCTGAGAAGCAAGCAGGCAGAGAACATCCCCAGGGGCTTCACTCAGAAAGAGCCCAGGAGTTTTGAGCCTATCTCATGATGTAAGTGAGCCTGATGCCACGGTTTTGATCCTGGTTGTGGTTGGGGGTGCCACAGCCACCATGCTTGGAAAAGGTGGGCATTCATTAAATTTCCCAGCTTCTCAGGGGCGTGGGGAGCCGTGTCTGCAAAGCACTTCTAGGCAGAAGGCAACAGAGGAGCTCAAAGTGCTACCTACTGTTAGCCAAATCCAAGCTCTGGGTGCATGCAAGAAGACTCCTGAGTGTATGTGTGTTGGGGAGTGTACTCGTATACATATGCCCAGGGTCACATGTCCATGCATGGGCACATGAAGGCTAGACATGCCTCACTGGGTGTACACGTGCACCTATATGCACCCCGTTGTATGTCTGAGTGTGTATACGTGCGCATTTGTGCATATGCATGCATATAAGCCCTGCTGCATGTATATATGTATATAAGATGGGCATCAAGGTGATTTTCAAAAAGCATCGTGTTGCCCATCTTTCTGGGGTCATCTGATCCCAGCAGTCTTTGCTGCCCAAGTGCCGGGGGGCTGGACCCGATGAGGTCCCTTCCAGCCCCTAACAACTATGAAACTATGCCAACTTATATGTACATGTAAGGGCAAGCATACATGCCCTGGGGCGGGGGCGGGTACACACACATGTGCACAAGCATCCAGATACATGCACACACCAGCAGCCAGCACGCAAAACCACGAGAGCCCAACACTTCTCTCTCTCCAGTGCTTCTCACCTGACATGTTCCCATTCCCACTCCAAGAGGGGACACCTGTGCCAGCTTCATAATACCTGCTGCCTTGACCATACCCACTACCCCCACCCCCAGAGGAGCCCTCACCCCTCCTGCTCCGGGCGGCAGCCTGCCATGAGCTGGACATCTGGGCATGGGCTTTGAACGCTTTGTACTTGTGCTTCCTCTCCTACTTCACCTTGTGGCGTGAGCAGATAAAGGAAGCAATGCTAATGCCTCCTGATGAAGCAGAGGCAGGGCGCCTGGCACATTGTTCCGAACACTGCAGATGCTCAACAATAGCCCGCTATTGTGCGCACAGAGTCACACGTGTGGATTATATTATGGGCTAGAGGACAATGCCTGCATTGTGGCAAACATGCCACCACAGACAGAGCTCATCACCCGCAACGAGGAGATAACCAGGGCGGGAGGCAAGGAAACATGTTGGGATATGACACGCCTGGCCTGGACCTGCCAGGGAACCTACCCGCACAGAGCAGAACCTCAGCTGAGGAAGAACACGGGAGCCCCGTGGATGCAGCTACACCGATTTCCCCCAGCGGAAGGATGGGTGCTGGTGCTTCTCGACACCTTGCTTTAATGCCCCCACCTTCCCCTGTCCCACAGCCTTGGCAGCCAGGAGCTGCAATGGCAGAAGGGACGGGAACACCTGAGGTCTGGTCCCAGCTCCACCACCCTCTGAACTAGATGACTTTGGTCAGTGACCCTTTACTGTGCCTCAGCTTCCCCAGCTGCAAAATAAGGACAATGGTGGTCTGGAAAATGGCCTAAGTGCTACATGTGCTGGTACAGGACACTCTGATTGTTTCTGCTATACCGATTTATAGCCATCTTTACAGCCAATATTAATAATAATATCATTTAGTTCTTACCTACAGACTTCCATCCGACCTCAAAGCATATCACAAAAGAGGGCTGCATCATGAGCTTCGCTCGTGATTTTTCCCACAAAGGTGAAAACCGGGCACAGAGTGAAGTGACATGCCCAAAGGGACATGGCCGGGCAGTGGCAGAGCTGGAAATGGGACGGCAGTCCCTGTGTCACAGTCCTGTGTGCTGGCCACAGTGCCACCACACCCCTTTCCGCTGCAGTCCCTGGCGCTGGGTGTACCCCTACGGACCTACAGTCTAAATCAGTCTTTTCCCCTATTTTTGCACCTCAAGCCACTCCCAGCCATGGCTGGCACGTGAAGTCCTAAAGCCGGCATACTCACGGCATCAGGGCAACCAGGCACATCACTGCTAATACAGGCCCCAGGCCACCGACTCACACCAACAAAGCAAAGACCGAAGGGGGGTTTCAGAACAATCACACCCAGGTTCATTTTCAAACACGCAGCCCAGGCAATAGAGCAGCAGCCCCGAGAGGCCAAACCTCAGCCAGCGTAAGTCACCCCTGCATGGCCGGTGTCAGAGAAGCTGCCCTGAGTGGCATCAGATGAGGATCTGGCCTCGAACAGCTGTGGATACAGAGGACCTAAGGCAGATCCAGGGAGGGCAGTTGCACCCCTCTTAGATTTCTCCTCCCAGTAGCATCACTGCTGTGAGGTGTTGTCCCCAAGAGCCAAGTTAGCCTTGGCCCTGCAGCTGCTACCAAATTCAGGGCCTTGGCTCCTCAGCCGCTGTATAAAACCGCAGCGGTTGTAGAGCCAGGGAAGGGTTAACCTGGCAGCTGGCAGTGATACTCCCTCTCACAGCAGCATCCTGCCCTGCTCTGCACCATGCAGCCAGAGCCCTGAGCCCCATCTGCCAGGTGGGAGCAGCCCGAGCTCAGAAAGCATGGCAGCAAGTCAGACACGACGGGCAGCTCTTGACGCACTATGGGTTTTCAGATGCGTTGTTTCCCGTTCCCCTCCCCTGCACAGAGTCTCAGGCCTGGGTATACAGAGGTACAACAGCTCTCACTCCCCTTGGGTGGGCAGCATCTGGGACAAGTCAGGCAGCAAGGCATGTTGCCCTGGTGCCCACAAAGATGTACAGGGGGCTTGGACCGTGGCGGTGTAGGAGCGGTCATCTCCAAGGCAAGCATGCAGAGCATCACTACAGGGTCAGCCCACAGGTCCAAGCAGCCCCGAGTCCTACTGTGAGTGCACCAGGCTACAGCCCCTCACCACCTTCTCAAGAACCTCTTCTGGCTGCACTTTTCCCTCCACCTTCTATTTTATGCTCACCCTGCGCATAGCCCCAATAAACTCCTGGGACCTTCTGGAAACCTCCTGGCCTGGCCACGCTCTCCATCTACCAGCCCAGAAAGGAAGCACTGGCCGGAAGGACCCCAGGCCACTGTAGGTGGGGATGTCTTCCGTTCCTTTGTCTGCACGCACCTCCAAGCAGAGTTTCACCAAGTTGCATCCACATCTGGGGGGCACAGAGTCCCCTGCTTGGTGGCCTGCTTGGTGTCTTCCCTAGTGGCTAGCCTATAACCTGCACGCCTGTTCCTGGCTATTGGACCATTTGTCCTAACTATATGTTGAGTGGCCTCCCTCAGGTCACTGAAAAGGGCTTGTCATTCCCAATGGGACAACACCCACCATCATCATATGACAGACAGGGCAATCTCATGGTGGCAGAGGGCAGATGCTAAGAGGGAGGAGTATCTAAGCAGAGCCTATCCAGGCTGACCCATCCCCTGCCCCTGCCAGATTTAGAGGCCTGGGAAGTCCTCAGTGAGAAGTGGTGCCTATAACTATGCTCAGCACCCAGAGATGGGCCTCGGTTGCACAGATCTGCCCGATCCCCTTGATATGTGCAGTTAAGCCATTAGCCTCCGATGGGCCAAACAACAGATGCAGCATGCACGCAGGGATGGGGCAGCTCCAATGTGGCACAGCATGCTGGAGCTGTACCAGTGATCTGGCCAGAGACCTGCTCCCACTCCCTCCTCCTTGCAGGTTGGGCCATGGCCTGCACACTGGTGACTGGAGAGGAATTGCCCACATGGGCACGGCCTCCCGGGACCTGCCTCCATTTGCTTTCTAAAGACCAAGCCATCCACCCTGAAATGCAACCCTCCCCACCCCGACACGCATGCACACGCTCATATAATGTATGCCACCGCTTACCCCCTTGTACGGATCTCACCGGAGCTCTATAGGCAGATTTATCTCCCCGTAAAAGCGCTTTGATCTCAAGTTATTTTTGTTTACTAGCAACACAGCATTGTAAATACCTCCTGCCTGATAATTAGCGAGGCTGTGTGTGCACCTTCATCTCCATAAAATATCAGCTGCTTCCACTTGCCTGATTTAATGAGACTAGAGGCTGAGGAGCTGCTGAGGTGAGATGGAAAAAATGAAGGGCGCCAACAATCTAGCTACAGCCCTCTTCTTGCTGCCCCCTGGCCCCAAACTCTGCTGGAAAGCCTCTGCTCCCACCAGGTCTGTATGCAGAGCTGGGGGGCTGCAACCTTTGCCTCCAGCTCCATAGCATATGAGAACATTTTTAACTACTTCTCAAAGATGCAATGGGGTGAGGCCTTTCACTACTCACAACAGGGCTCTTTCCTCTAAAACGTGGGGCGCTTGCCCATTCTGCAGAGGTTTTCACGCAGGTCTGGGCATTTAGGGCAAAGGAAGCTTTTTATATGATTTACCTCATTAAAGCTAAAACAGCTTGGAGAAGTCTCCAAAGCATTTAGGCCATGCCAATCCTGCCTGCAACGCAGCAGATAAAGGGCTCTGTTGTCTCAGCAAGCAGAGCTCCACGGGACCCCATCAACCAAGCGTGTGCCTGGAAGGATGTTAGGGTGTTTGCAGAGGGGCAGGGGCTGTAAAGTCTGCGCTTGAAAGTAGGTTGTGTGCGAGTTCACGCGTGTGCCCACAGTAGGGACAGATGTGTCCCTGCAGGTAAGCACACGTGTTGTGCATTCAGTGTGTGTGCAAGGGTATGCAGCTGAGCATCTGGCAGGCACACTTCTGGTATGTCTTGGGTGCACACTCGTATGTGGCATCCATGCATGTCAAGTGGCCGGTGTGTGAGCAGATGGAACGTGTGTATGTGTTTGTGTGTGTGTATCTGTGGGTGGAGATACAGGCACGTGGGGGTACACAACATGTATGACAGCAGGGGCCTGGGTGGGAGAATGAATGACTGTACCAGTGGATAAGGCCACAGGGGACCTGTGGGTGCATGGGGTGAGAGCACACAGCAAGAACCCAGGTCCACGTGTGCCCACAGAAGCAACCTGCCAGTGTGTGGGGGAGCCAGCATGCACTCTCCCCACTGAAACAACCTCACACATCTGAATCCAGGTGAAAGAAGAGCAGGTGTTTCCAGTTGGCACTGCCCCACCTGGGGTCCTGCCTCCCAGGGGCAAGCAGCTTGCCTGGCACCATCCTGGCGGCAGCACCATGCAAGCGTGCGTAGCAAGTCATTTCCCCTAAATCTCCCAAAATAGAATCAAAGGATCCAGAGGAGCTGGGCACCACCTGCTCCAGGTGCCAGCAAGCAGATCAGAAGCCTGGGAAACCTCCTGCCCCGACGAACACAGTCTGAACATCAAGGTGCCCAGAGAGATGGGAACGGCTGCTCATCCCAGGCTGAGGAAGGTCCTCCACCACCGAATGAATCAGGTCACCTGGGCCTTGGCAGCCACTGCCCGTCGCAGCCCCCCAGGAATGTCAAGCAGCAGCAGGGCTACAACATCTGGAACAAAAGCCCATCTGCCCAGCAGAGACCACCCCCCGGCGGCCGCAGGGGTCTAGACCCCCAGAGCAGCAGGTCAGAGGGCAGCCGAAAGAGGGCAATGCTGTATGGGTATGCGGGTGCTCCTCCCTCCTGTTCACCCAGACACCAGCCCAGTGGAAACACCCCAACTCCGGGTCCGTCGTCTTTAATTGCCAAGCCCCCAGACTCCTTGATGCCCCCTTCTCTGCCCAGAGCCACCCTCTGCCCTTTGGCCGTGTCACCAGCTGCTCGTGCTATCCTGACCTCTCCCGAAAGTCCAGAGACTGGCTTGGCATTGTGCTGCAGTCTATCCTGCCCCCATCCCAGCACGCTCATGCCAGGAGCATTGGGTGCCAGCCGGGTATCTGGGGCCTGTAGCTGAGGCTGGGGGAAGTTTGGTCCCTGCACCATGCCAGCTTCCTGAGCCCAGCACTTTGCCAGCAGAGGCAGGAGAAGCCCTCAGCAGCACCCGCCAGGAGACCCCAGTGGGGTCCTTGCCTTCCACCTGAATGAGCCAGGGGTGGGGTGGTATCGCTGGGCAGGAGACAGGGCAACGTGTGCTACACCTGCATCCTAGAAAGCCCCATTGGGCCCCTCCCAGACCATGCCCCAGGCACTGCCCGCATGGTGCACGGGGCTGGCAGGCATGGCATCAAGCACCCACCGTGCACTGGGCTCCCCCAGCCCCTCCACGGCAGCGGGGCTCTGGGCTCTCTGGGGAGCCCCATTGCAAAGCAGGCACGGAGCCGCACCGGGGCACAGGGCAGCGGTGGGGGGGTGGGAGACACGTGCCCACATGCCAGCAGGTTCTTCGGCAGGCCGAGTGCCACGATTGCCATAGTAACCTTAAAGGCACAGCACTTCACCTCCGCTGCAATGTGCTCCGATTGTACCAGAGATTGTCTCGCTGTAGGAGGAAGGCAAAGCTCCCTCCCACCCCACGCACAGCCCTCCTGCTGCTCCCTCAGCCCCACAGACAGCTCCGCTCCTGGAGTCTCCCCATATGGAGATGAGCGGGTAAATGCACCCCCCAGCAATGGCCCAATGGGTAACACCCCCCACCCCACCCCGCCCCACCCGCCCAGCATTGACCCAGATCTCTATAGTGGGAAAGGGGGGGATGCTCTACCGTGCCCAGGCTCTTTGGGCTTCACGAGTGCCTTTGCCTTTGCCTGAAGCAGCCCCACTTGCTGTCTGACTTGCCCTCTTCAGAGCCGCAAACCTGTCCTTGCAACACAGTACTTCCACCACCAGAAGCTGGAGCAGGTGTTTGCACATGCCACTCGCACACACTGTGCATAGCCAAGCCACGTGCACAGTTGTAAGGGCCTTGCACGCACACATTAGCAGGTGGGGTTGTGGCAGAATTGCCCCCCTGGGCGCTCTCCTGCACAAGTGTCTCGCTGTGCCAGCCTGAGGGGCGGCTGGAGAATCCCTCAGGGCAGGGATTTCAACC
>JAGPOW010003022.1:3042612-3123485 GCA_030014935.1 Caiman crocodilus
CCCCAGGGGAGGCACTCGGAGCCTGGAAGGTGGTCGGGCGCAGGGAGGTGGGCGGCTCAAAACGGGAGCGCCCCCTACTGGCCCGCCACAGGGGTCACCGGCAGAGCCCAAACCCTGCTCCTCAGCACCCACAAAGCTGCCAGCCCCAGGCCCGTGCCTCGCTTCGGTCTCCGCAAGGACTGATCACGAGTGCCCGGGGTTTGTGGCAACCCCTCGCACAGGGGGAACGTCACCCCCACGGATGACTTAAGTGGAACCGACACCTGCTAAATATACCTGGCCCCGGCCCGTGCTGCGGGGAGAGTCGCCAGCGACCTACAAATGTCAGGCTGACAGGTTAATTCATTTTTCCCGTCCTCGGGCTCCTATCAGATGGAATAAGACATCACCTGAGACTGTTAATTGGGTTAATTATTCCGCTTTTAGAGGCTGAATAATTAGTTACTGTTGTCTCCGACTTCAAAAACAGGGCGGGTGGTTGGAGGGGCTGTGAGCAGAGCGAGAGTGAAGGGCGCTCAGAAAGAACGGCCCAGCACGGCCACGGCAGGGCCCAAGGGAGGGGATGGGACAGTCAGTAAGTAGCTCCCAGCCTTCACCACAGACCATCTCTGCAACCTTGGGCCAAGTCATTTAGCCACTCACTGCCACTCTCCCTCACTGTGGCAGGGGGCAAGAGCACTGCCTCAGCCCAGCCTAGGGGCCACAGGCCTGTAGTCATAAAAATGACAGAAAATTAGGTGGCCCTACCTCATTGGAGGTGGCCCTATCAGCTTTCCCAGGTCCTGAGAAGGCAGCTGGGCCCAGCGAAGATCCATTCCCCGGCAGGATGTGGGCTGAGAAACCTCAGACTTAGGACATATAGCCACTGACCTGCTTCCTGTACCTGGAGCAAACAAGGAGGTAGCACAGTGGTGCAGCCACCAGCTGCAGGTGTGCAAAAGTGTGTGGAACTGCTGGAAGCACAGGACATCTGAAGCCGGACCCAGCAGGGAAAGGCAAGGTGGGCAGAAGGTAGAGTGCCTGTTCCACGTACTCACTGCAGCCTCTGAGGACATTCCCCATGCAACCCCGCGTGTTACTGGTGTGCGTGTATCTGCCCTGCTGTGTGCATGGGGGTTTAGGAGCCTGTCCCTGAGCACAAGCCACAAGGAGAGCCCAAAGCTCCTGTCACAAACACCTCTGTAACCTCTGTTTCACACACCTGGGCAAATGTGGAGAGACCCAGCCCCTCAGCTAGCCCAGGAGCCGGGCAGTGCCTGCAAGGCAATGACAGGACACATTCTGATCTCGATCCAAGGCCCAAAGCCAGTGCAGGTCTTTCCATTGACTTCAGGGAGCTGCAAATCAAGCCTTCTGCTTGCTTTGCAGGGGTTGTGGCCCGGCTTCTCACTCTCTTAGGAGGGATCTTGGGATCTAGTCCTTGGAGACAGCAAAGGATAATAGACTCTTAGGAGCCTGCTACAGCAAGGCCAAGCCCTTCCTCCCCACCCCAACTGCCTGGGAGGTTTCGCCCTCAATCCTCGCAGTGCTCGTAGCTGGCTCTGTGCTCGCAGTGAAACTCACTGGAGAGGCAGGGAAAGGGAGGGAAACAGGCTGGAAAGAGAAAGAGAGAGGGGAAAAGAGAGTGTGGAGGGTGGGGGGGAAACCAGAGAAAGACTTCTTTTCCCATCCCTGCCCAGATCCCTGCCCCTCAGTGCCTGCTGCACATGAATTGTTGGGCTCCACCCCACCAGCAGCCTGGGAGATCTGTGCCACGGCCAGGCCAGGAGCTGAGCCAGCTGTGCCCCCATGGGTTATTGCTTCCCAGCACAGAGCTGGTTCCCCTTCCCTGCCCTGTAATAGCCAGTGAAAAGTGTCAAGCACATGGGAGCTGGGAGAACCCAGTGCACGGCAGCTCCTTCTGCGTGGCCTTTGTGTCCCACCTCCCACCCACCATGTACTCACACCTCGGAGATAAGGGTGAGACCAACAGCATGGCAAGTTGGGCATCTTCAAGGCCCAGGGCCCCAGTGCCCATCTCTGACCTACGTGTGACGCCCCAAACCCACCGTGAATGCTGGGTCTGTATGGAGTCCCAGCACCTGTGTCCCAGGAGGACCCCAGCTCCACTCTAGCAAACCAGCCCAAAGTTTGCAAAGCAAGAGATGGACTAGTCCTCGAATAGATGGCTCAGTCTGCACATGTATGTAGGCGGAGGAACACGTAACCCACATGCTGCACAGTGCCAGGATCCCATCCTCAGGGAAGTGGCACATCAGGGGCAGGTGCTCCCAAACCAAAGCAAAGCCCATCTCTTCTGTCCAGCTTGAGCCTGCCCAGCAGGGCTGCAGCCTTCTGCAAGTGCGCAGAGACACGTCCCTGACTATTAATAGTCATTATGAGCCTCGGAAGGAGCCATTTGCATATTTGATTGCCTTCCATGATGAGGCCTGGCCCCGCAATCAGAAGCCCCCCTGCAGCCTCATTTGCATGGCTTGGTGTGACATAAGTATGCCCCACCAAGCCAAAATAAGACACCCAGAAACAGTCAGTCCCTTCTGCGGGGGGTGGAAGGAGGGACACTTTCCAGGAGCTCCACCTCACTTGACCCCCCTCTGCTGCCATGTCGCCAACCAATGCTAGCAAAGAAAGGGGAGTGGAACGGGTGGGAGGGGGCTGGGGAGATGTCACAGCCACAGAGGTCCTGGGGAGTTAGCATCCCCACTTAGCAGATTCATGACTTCACCTCCAGCCACTGCCCCTCCCTGGGCTGGGTCCTTGGGAAATGGACCCTGATGCCCCTACAACTGCTCCCAGCCCAAGCACAGGGCACCACACCAGTGGGTCTGACATGGAGCCGCGGTCCAGCTCATCACGCAGAGCCAACTGGGCACCCCCATCTTTCACAAGTGAACAGGTCTCTGCAATCCCCACAGTGCCCTGCAGAGCCGTAGCTGCCCCGTGCAACTTCCCCAGGATGCTGCACTCAATGTGATGAAGCCCCCATCCCATGCCCTCAGCGGCAGTGGATGGCCCTTGAGCCGTCAAAGGCAGCCGGGGTGTGACACATCCCTCCCTGCCCTGCAGCTTTGTCTCCTGCTGCCCATGTCCCTGAGATGCTGCTCACACTGATGTGACCTGTGCTTCCTCCTGCTGGTGGTTCACACCAGCTGCTCCTTGTCCCGGGCAGACCCAGTGATTCGGGCCATTCTCAGCATATGGCCTGGCAGGAAGGGCTTTGCTGAGAGTCCAGCTGCTCCCCCTGCCCAAGGCAACGGCTCTGGGCAGTGCTGGGGTGCCCGTCAGAGAAGCGGGGTCGCTTCTCAGCACACATAGCTGGCTGGGCTGTGAGCAAATGGAGACTCGCTTCACCCCCACCCTCCAGCAACCAGGGCCTGCCAGCTGTGGTGCCCAGGGAGCGATGAAGGCAATGCCAGCACCCCAGTTCAGGTCCTGCGGGAGCTCTTGCAGAAGAGACTGAAGCTGGGTTTGCTGTAATATTCTCAAGCATCTTGTGCCCGGGCCTCTCCCCAGGTGTCACCCAGGATAATGATTCTCTGAAGCCCATGGTGGGATCTGCCCATGAAAAGGCAGAGGCCTGAAGTCAGTAGGAAGCTTTCCCCGCCCGGGAGAGGCCGGCCCTGCGCACACAGACTCGCAGGCTGTCAGCACCCCGGACAGCTCCCGGCTCCCTGCCGGCACGTGGGGCGCTGGTTACCTCCAGACGCCTCTCTGCAGGGGCAGCACCCAGGCTGCGCCAGTGCCGGATGCCCATCCCCACATCCCAGGGCTGGCTGCACCCTCCACTCACTGGGGAAGGGGAGGCCGAGGTCTGGTCTGGCCTCGTCTGCAGCCTGGGGGAGTTGTGCTCAGGCTGACAGACCCAGAGAGCTTGCAAGGAAGAGTTGAGGCTTTCAAGCTCCAGCTAGGAGGTCAAGGTCATCCCAGGGTGCTGGTCACGTATGCCGGACAACCGCCAGCCTGGCCCCAGGAGGCACCTGGCCTTCCACAGAAGCACAAGGTGAGGTGGGCATCGCTCATTGTGCAAGAGGGAAGAGGGCTTTGGTCTTGAGTCACTGGACTGGGTCTCCAGGGGTTCCCAGCCCTGCTCGCCTGCCGCAGTTTCCCCCATTTGAATAACAGAGGAGATGGTACTGATCAGCCTGGGGCAAAGGCAAGGGTGGGAGGGCAAATCCATTCAAGTGCAAGGGCTTCTTATGATGGGGGACTGTCAAGCAACCAGCATTGCACCCATCCTCTTGAGCAACTCTGAGGCTTTGAGGGCTCAGAGCATGAGTCTGTGTACAGCCTGAGGTGACAGCCGTGGTGCTGCCACTGGAGCTGGGACAGATCCAAGTCCTCAGTGGGCTCAGGGGGCAAGGCAGGGCGGGCACTCAAATCCAGGTCATGCTCCTGCAACCTCCTCTGCTGCTCACCTCCCTTGCCCTCACCCCACCAGGAACTGAGCCTCCTGCCTGAGCTCACTGATGGAGGCAGATGCTGCCCCCATTCCTTGCATGACCCCTTGGCCCCGAGGGGTTAAGACCCCTCTCTTCTACTTCCCCTCAGGCCTCCCTATCACCTCCCCATGGACTCGCCTTCCCCCGACCTTATCATCCAGCTGAGCCCCGAGGTCTGTGACAGGTCATCTGAGGTCAGAGGAAGCTAACGGAGATGAGAAGAGTCATGATACTAATGTACAAACTGAGTCATAGGTCCCCCCGCTCCTCCCTGGAGCCCTCTCCCATGCCTTGTGAGCAGGGGAAGCCCAGCACATGCTCACATCCCCCCCCCAGCACAACATGCAGAGCCACAGAGGGAGAGACTCTCCCACGCAGAGCTGGAAGCTGGGCACCGGCCCTGGCCGGCAGCGCTCCAAGACTGCCAAGCAAGCAGCACTGGCCATCAGCCCTGCAGCCGACCCTGCCCTGTCCCCTGCTCTCCCCCGGCCAGGAAGGGAGCAGGGGTCATCAAGGACAGTCCAGGAAAGGGTTCAGAACTGAACCTGCAGGAGGAGGGCAGGCTCAGGCATTAATGCAGGGCTGTGGGGTCCGGAGCAGCTGGGTTATAGTTTTCAATCCAGCCCAGGGAGCAGCAACCAAGGGACAGAGGTGGGTATCTCCCAGGTGCAATGGATTTGATGGACCAAGTCACCATCCTGCAGGCCAGGTGCCCAAAGCACCAAAGGACCAATCCAAGCTGACAGCAGGGCCAGGCACTGGACGGTGGAAATAGGAAGCTCCTGGTCAAGGCTCCTTCCAGCTCGGGATCCAGGCACATTAGCAAGTTTTCTCTGTGGCCCCGCTGTACAGTATCCTCCCCAACCATGCATAAAGAGAGGCCTCCCTTCTCCACCGCTCTCATCCCGGGTCACTCGGCAGCCCTCAGCAGGTACAATGCCAGCTCCTCTCCGAGGCCTGCAGGCTGCACTCTGCCACCGGGCCCCTCCAGCGGAAAGTCTCGACTCACCCCCAGCATTGCCGCTAATCCCTAAAGTTGCTTGTCTCTGCTTGGCAGAGGGAGGAGGAGGAGGAGGATGGAAGCAGGGAGGAGGCAGCGTTCGCTTTCTTCCTGCGGAATCCCCCCAGGCTGTCCATGCCGAGCTCAAAGCGGAGCAGCTGTGCGATGCGAATGGCAGGCCACGCCAATTCATCTGCTGGCCAGTGGCCGGGGGGCTGGAGAGGCCTGACTTTGTTGGGGGAAGGGAGTCCTGCAGGGCTGAGCGTGGAACAAGAGACCCGATCAAAAGGGAGCGAGACACAGAGACCCCTGAGCGGCCTCCGGCACACACGGCAGCCGGCGGATCCACAGAGGCGTGCACATGCTCGGAGGCACGGGCCCCCTCCCCTGCCCAGATCCCACCCGCGCCCGTCGGCACACAGTCACACCTACGCGCAGAGGCAGGCACGCACCAGCACATGCACGGACACATGGGATCACGCAGGCTGCAAAACACCCACGCGCGGCCCCAAGCTCGCACAAGCACGTCCTACCGTTCTCACACAACGGCAGAGACATCTGCGCCGAAGCCTGTGTACAGCAACATGGAGGGAGGGACAGACTTACATCCAACCACAGAGACATCTGCATATAACCCCATACATGGAGACCCACATGACCCTAGCACCACAGCACCGAAACACCCCCACGCAGCTGCACACCCATAGCACACGCTGCCAGCTCTCCTTGCTACAGTAAGCCGAGCCTGCATTAATATTCCCACACTCCCAGGGGCAGAGATGGGGGAAAGACCTTTCCTTTTAGCTTGCAGCCATGAGATGCACGCTCCCAGCATGTCGGGCAACAGCCTCAGCCAAGACCAAGTGCCTATGGAGCTGGGACAGTGCTGGCACCTTCAGAGGGTGCAGGCACTGCACTTTGCAATGCGATAGTCCACAGACTTCATGAAGCTGCCTGGCAGCCTTGCCCACAGGGCCTCAAGAGATTCGCCACCGGGAGCTCTCCTGGGCCAGAAGTGGGGCAGAGCATGACATGCTTGTTCTCAGAGGAGAAAAGCATGCTGTCACCCTGATCTCTCCTTCCACTACGCAGCAGGAGCATCGATCCATGGGCCTAGGCGGCAGCAGGCTCCACACACCTGTATCCAGCAGGCAACTCTCCTAAGAGTTAGAGTCCCGCTGGTGGGATCCTTGGGGGCAGAGAAGCAGAGCCAGGATCCACAGACAAGGTCCTGGTAGAAAGAGAAGGCAATGCCAGCTGCTGCAGAGGGCAGGGCCAGAAGCCCTGCCATGGCCAGGAGGGTATCTTCTGTCCTGGCAGGGAGGCATCTTCCAGCCCCAGTCAGCTCCCCAGCTGACCCCAGGTCCTTACAGCTTCTTGGCAAGAGCCACTGCTTACACAGGAGTGACACTGCCGGCTCCTATGAAGATGTGGGCAGAATCAGCTGCCAGCCCCAGGCTGTAATCTCAGGCTTCCCATCCCTCCAGCCCCATTCAGGCAGAGGCCTAGCTTCCAGCACCAAGGACCCAGCTTGTATCTGAGAAAATTATGCTCCCAGCCTTCATGGTGGAAAAGAGTGTGCTTGGAAAGGTCCCCCCTGGCTCACAGGGTTCAGCCTGAGTCTGGAGAGAGCCTGAAACCGCCACGCAGAGACACGTGAGCACGGCTGGCACAGGAACATCTGCAGGGATCCCCCAGCACAGGAAGCAGTAGCTGCCACTCAGCCCAGGACGAAGCATCAGGTCAGACCAGGAGCAGAAGCAGCCTCTGAGGCACCCCCTACCACTTCCCCAGCAGAGAAAGTGGATCACTAGCCATGATACTTGCCAGAGCCATGCCCACTGTCCTACCTCCACCTGTCCCTGCCCAATGCCGCCCAGCTGCAGCTTGTAGGGATCAGCTTGTGGGCGAAGCCTGGAAGGAGAGGAGACTGTGCAGGGTGCATCCTTCGCACTGATCCCCCTCTGGCCCCTTCAGCACTGACTGGCCAGTCTGTGGCTCTCCTGAACATTGAGGCAAATGTATGTGATCCCTGCCACCCCTCTGGGAATTGTGGCCAGCTGAGCTGGGAGAGCAACTCTATGCCTTTCCCATCCATCCATGCAGGCTTGGGATGCTCCCACTTCTGGAGCCAGACTGCTATTCACCAGGGTCTCTTCTCCCCCAGAAGGAGTTGTCTGGGATCCTCAGGGATGGGGTCTCCATCATGCCCATAGCAGTGTGCTCCATGAGGCTATGAGTCTCGTCCCTCCACCCCTGAGCTAGCTCTGTCACGCACCCCCAGCCTCCTCCTTCCCTTCCCTGGGCTGGATGCTCTCCCGAACACTCAATAAGGCAGTGGAGGTGAGTCAATGAAGCACTGTGAGAAGCAAGAGCCACAAATCTTTTTAAGTAATTCAGGGCTGTGCTGCCACAGAGGCAAACGATTAGATCAGAGGCTACATCCACCAACCTCGGAGATGAAGGGACTTAACTATGCACTGGCCCAGATCCCAGCCTCCAGGACTGCTGTCATCTGACTGTTGGCATAGTAGCACACACGGACACAGTGTGCTCCTCCACAGCATGGCCTGCACACCTGCAAGCTCAGGAACATGCAGCACATCCCCACGGAGCAGGCACGGGCCATCCCTACCGCGTCCCTGCAGAGCCCATGCTACGTGTGGCAAGATAATCACGTGCATCCAACCCCCTTGAGAAAGGAAACGGCATGTAGAATTGCCAAATTTCCCATTAGTGAATCCATCGCTGGGGCTGCTCAGCAGCAAACTCCCAGTGACTACCTGGGTCACCGAACTGCTTGCTTGCAGCATCCGGACCCCACTGCGCAGGGCACCACAGAGACCTTCCCCCCACCCAACTGTCCAGGGATCTGCAACCTAAGCAGACCAGAAGCAGCTTCCCCTGTTACAGGAAGAGGCCTGAGACCCAGAGACTTGAGGCTTTGACTCAAGGTCCCACAGCAAGACTGCAACAGAACTTGGCTTGTTGGAGTCTCAGCACCGCATCTTCCCCAAGACACAGCCCTTGCCCTTGCACCACTCTCCTGAGGCTGCGGGAGTGCCCAGGGGCCCTTGCCCAGCCTGTTCTGTGCCTGGGAAGCAAGGCAGGGGCATGGAAAGGAAAGCACCCACCTTTGGGAGGACCTTAGAGGACCACCCACAACACCGGGGAGTGCCCGTAGGCTATGGGGCCAGCAGGCCAGAACCCCATTGCCTGAGTGGTTCTGGCCCCGCAAACCTCTGGCCTGGCTTTCCCATGCAGAGGGAGGAAATCTCCACTGGAGCTTCCAGAAAGAGAAAGGGAGAGCAGATTTCTATGCAGTGCCCAGAAGGCCCTGTGCTCAGCCCTATAGCCACACACTGCCACGCTGCTCAGCCCCATAGGCACACATGTCTTTGCAGACAGCCAGACAAAGGTGTCAGCACAATGCAACTGGCCTGGTCCTCCTGGGAGCTGTCAGCCCCCGGCCTATCTATTTCAATCCATCGCTGCAATCTCTCTGGTGTCCAGGAGCTCACAACACAACGTGAGCAGGGCCAGGCCCCAGGCTTAGGGCAAAGAGAAGAGTCTCTACCAATCTGGCCTCTGTCTAGGACAGGGTGGGGGCATCAGTCCAGGGCCCTGCATGCCTTTCCCATTCCTGAGGAGAGACTCTAAGCCACAGGGACAGAGGAGCAGAAGGGACCCCTAAGCACTGCTATATGACAGGCACCAGGTGACATAGTCCCTCACGGAGACATGAACTCCACTGTAAACCCAGCTGGGCTCCAGAGCCTCACCGCACCTCCTTCCTGCCCCCAGTCCAGACGGAGCCATGGCCAGTTTAGCCCTTTTGCTCTCATGCCAACTTCAGTATAAGCAGGTCTTGTCCATGGCATCTGCTGATGGACAGCAGCCTGCACCTCACTTGGCTAAAGACACTCAGCTCTTTCAATCGCCCCCAGCCCCTCTCCATCAGACTGGGCAAGCTGGAATCTGTGTGGTCCAAGCTGCCACCTGCCTGCAGGCCCAGCTCCTCCAGGACACAAGCACAGAAGGCATCTCTGTGCCACGAGGCTGGGACTTGGGTCTTCCCAGTCCGAAAGCAGAAGCATCCCCTGCCTCTTGAGATGAAGGAGAATCACCCTGAGCAGTACAGGAGCCATGGCTCAGCCACAGCACAGTCCTGGGCAGGCAGACACGTATAGTCACTAGCCCACTGCACTCTACTCCTGGCTAAAAGCAAACCAGAGATAGTCCTGAATACACATCATCTAACAGCCCCTGGGATGCTGCTGAACAAGGAACACCGGAGTGGCAGGCCCTGTGCAGATCCAGCCCTGCCAGCTCTCACCGGTCCCTCGGCCTTTGATGTTCTCTCCCAAAGCCCTCAATCCTGGAGTCACGCAACGGTTGTGGCAAACGCCTGGGGAGTGCAATGCCTAAGCAACTACAACACTAGAAACTAGAGAAAATTGAGTGGGGAGCAGCTCTCTTTCCTCAGCCTGCCCCAGTTTCCCTTTCTAGCCTTGGCCTTCCTAATCTATTTGGAAGCTCTTTGGGAAAGTGACTGCCATCGTCTAAAGAAGGGCATCCAGGAAAGTCCCAGGTTCCCAGCTCCAGCTTCCTTCTGCAAAGGCCGGAATTGGAAGAATGGGTCATACTGGCCTCGCACACAGCAGCAGATTCAGGCACTAGCCCACTGGCTGCGCCAGACACCCTGCCACTGGGACCATACCCAGAAACCAGAGGCTGGAAGGGGGGTGGAGGTTGGGTCCAGATGTACAGTAAGGGGTGGGTTTGAATCTGGCTCCAGCCCATGCTTCCATGCATCCAAGGGGGAACCTCCAGCAGAAAACCAGCCCTGTCACAGTATCCCCAACGCAAAGCAAACTCAGCCAGGATGCCTTTGCACAGCTGGAGAAGCTGAGGCACAGTCACAGAGCTGGGAATACAGCTCAGGATCGCCAACTCCCCTGCTTGTTCCAATGACTAGACAGCAATCGCTCCCTGAAACACAGGCTTCCCCTTCTCCTTTGTGACTAAGTTGCAGCAAAACAGCTTTCATACATACACCGATAATGGATACACAGATCAGAAGCTCTTCAGGGGAGGCATAAGGTGCTGCTGCCACACAAGTAAATTAAGAAGCATAATGCTTTCCAAAGGACCTGCCTTGCTGGTCGACTCAATGCTTTCCCGCTGCAGGAAGTTTCACCGATAGTTGTATGTCTCACCGAAAGCAGCTCCCCGCCTTGCCCTGGCAATACATACAGTCCTGTCTCCCGTCCCCCACCACCACAAGTGTGGACAGTCAGCCAAAACTCAGAGGACAGGAGGAGGAAAGAAGCAGTGTGTCAGAGCCTTGGCTTTAAAACAACGCAGCCAACTCAGAGCTGTTTGTTACCACACAGCTTGACATATTTTTTAACTCCCTGGCGCAAACACACACAGAGAGGGTGCATCTCCACCGCGATTTTCTAGAACTCAACAGACTATTGGCAGCCCGAAATAGTCAAAAATTCCTCGGAGCCACGTAATTAATAAACGAATATTTAAGTAAGATCTTGGCCTTCTGTGTCTTTAGCCTCAAGGTTGCATTTGCTCCCGCTCGGGAGCGGGAGCGACTCTCCCACGATCTCCTGACTCCGGGAGGTGGGGCTTGACAACAACGCTGCAAACAGCACGCTGGTCACCTAACGGGATAAGAGCTGGCAGGGCTGCGAGCGGCCAGGATTCACAGGTTGTTGAGCTCGAGGTGGCACCAGGGAGAAGCATTTGTATCCCTGGGTACTGGTCCATTTGAGCAGGCCTCAAACCCAGCCAGCAATAAATCAATAAAATGCCCCCTTTGCTGGCAATGCACATGCTGGGAGGAAGCACAGATGGAGCAACACTGTTTTCTGCTCCTTACATGTGTGTGTAAGACCTGCCCACCCAGCCGGGCGCTCTGTCTCCCTCCCATGATGAACAGAAACAGGGCTGGAGAGCTGGCTACAGTCTTTGCCTGAAAGAGCCCAAACCTTTCACTCACCCAGCACAGGCTCAGGTGTTTTGATGCAGAGCCCCATTTTCCATCCAGGTCCTCAGAGCCCACAGCACTGCCCAGAAGACCTGGACTCTGCGCTGGAAGGATCTCGTGCTTCCCAGGTGAAACTTGGCCCTGTGCAGCAGGACTTACTTGTTAACATTAACACTGCAGAAGCCCTTGGAGGTTACGGCCAGGCTGTCTCTTCCTCAACACAACCAGGAGGGCATCCTAGCATGGCATGCATGGTTCCTATAGCAGCTTGCCCAGAGGCACCCGTGCCACCCGGAAGAGCTGTGTACAGGCTACCCCCAAAGAAACGCTTCCCTGCCTGGAACAGCCCGGTCCAGCAGCTTGGCGCTGCCGCAGTCAGGCAACCCTCTGCCTCCAAGGGGGTGTCTTGGAGAAGCCGGGCCAGGCTTAGGCCATCCATTTGCCTGCCTGTCTCCCACTATGTGCTGTGAACTGGATCACCAGTATTTGGGTGCCCACCTGTAAATGCCTTTTCAGGCGCAACCCAACTGCTCTGAATAAGAGAATAAAATAGGAACAATGCTTTGCATTCCCCAAGAGCTCTCAATGGAGGAGCTCCAGGGACTGACGCCCTCCCTGCCAGGCCCATCCTTCTAGCCACGTTACAGAGGGACAACCTAACACATGAAGAGGTCACATAAAAAGGTGAATTTCCAATGGTTCAGCACAACTGCAGTATCCACTGGCTTTCAAGCCAGACTCCTAGTCGCTAGCCAGGGCCCCAGGGGCAGAACCCAGGAGTCCTGACTCCCGTTCCCTCTGGTGGGGTCACTCAGGTAGCTGGCATGGGTCTATTCATGCCACCGAGCTATCACAGGTCTGCTCAATGTTATAGCCGGGTCACTCCCAAGTGCCCGGCTGCCCTCACCTCGCCATGGCAGTATTGCTCTAGGGCTACTGCAGGTGCTTTCGGGATATTCATTTTCTGGGGCAGTGAAGCACTTGCATGTGCCATAACCAGAGCTCAGAGCAGGGGAATTGCAAAGCAGCCCTTTTTGCTCGGGCAGCAACAGACAAAAGGCTTTGCAAATCCCTCCTCGGAACCGCACTGGAGCCAGGAGAGAGAGACGAATTCCCGGGCTGATTAGAAAGCATGTCATGGCTCGTTCTGATCCCAGCTTTTTGAGGGGCGGGCGGCAAGGAGGGGGAGGGGGAAGAGAAAAATGTGACAAATCTAATTAGGATTTATAGATGGGTTTATGGGAGTTTAAATAGAAAGATGCCAACGCTCATCTGCTGAGACTTTGCCCCATAGCCCCGGAGTGGGAGACACACGCGCAGAGCTTGCCTGATCCTGCATCCACTTAGACTGTACAAATTAATTCTCCCAAATCTAGCATGCGCTCACTCTCCTGCCACGTGCCTCTCCTGGCGTCCAACGCTGCCTCAGCCAGGAGCTCATACGCGCTGGTCCGTTCAGCGCGATCAAACCCCTCCTCTCGCGCACATGCTCCGGGTACAGGCCTGGCAATGATTAAGTCATTTCTTTCCCCTCCCTGCCGAACCCTCCCTGCATGCGCCAGGTCACCCTAAGTGGAACAGCAATCTGTATGCTGAGATGCATCGAAACAATCCATCAATATCATTCAGCTTCAGAGGAGCCGGGGCTGCCAGGAGCGGAGGGACAGGACAGAGAAGCAGAAGTGTCTTGCCCTGCACTCACATGCCCTTTGCTGGGGACCGTCTCTGCTCCCTAAGAGGCTTGATAGAGCTGAAAGGCAGCACAAAAGGGACGAGCCCAGAGGGGACCTGTCTGGTCTGCAAAGAGGGATCACAGCCTCTTTTCATATGGTGGGCTGGGGGAGTGCTAGCCTGCAGTGAGGGGCTGCAGACAGAGAAGTGCGGCATTTCACCCCACTTGCAAAGGCTGGGCCATCCTAGACTGCACCGCAGAGGGGAGGGGATCCGGGAGAATACCACTGGGGTACAGCCAGGCCTACTCGTCTGAGTCTCCCCCAACACACAGAGGCTCGCTCACCCCTACTCAAAAAGCAGGGCTGCCTGCGACCTTGAAGTGGCCGAGTGCTTTGGGAGGCGATTGATCACCGCAGCAGCCCAGTGCTGCAACAGGGCACTCGCTGCTTCTCCTCTGCTCCTCATGCCGACGACCAGCCCTGGGGACGCACAGGCTGAAGCGCAGTGCAGGTACCCGAGCTGCTCTGGCTAACAGGACTGGCCCTTGGACCCCACAAGGCAACAGCACGCTACAGACCAGGACTTCATGCTCAGGGATTCTTCCAGGGTTGCAAAGCCGCAAGCCTTCTCTGCACTGTGGAGGCCCTGGCTAGTCACAGCAGCCTTTAAAATCAAGCAGGCATAGAAGGATCCTATCTCAGGTTAAAGAGCATGTGTGTCTGTAACGGACAGGGCATGCGTACCAATCCCAGCCATGTCCAAGACCTTGTACTGCTCACCCACAAGGATTTCCCTTTAGCTTAAGTGGGACAGCAGGGGTTGCATCTGCAGAAGATTGAATTTTTATTCGTTATTTGTATTTTGGGAGCACCCAAAAGTCCCAGCTGAGCTCCATGATGGACGATGCACGGACATCTCGTGAGACTGATCCTGCCTCAAAGAGGATCTGACTAGGAAGAGGGGAAACTGAGGCACGGGATGATACGAGCAGCTTGCCCATGGCTACAGAAGAAGTGACTGGCAGAGCCAGGTCCAAGCCCAGTCTCCTGTGCCCATTGAGTATCCCCGGTGTGCTGCACAGACATCCCTGAAGGCCTCGCCAGTCACAGAACTGCAAGGCTGGCAGGGCAAGGTGGTAGAAAGGCTCCATCAAGACAGGTCTGGAGTGGTCACATTGCTCCCAGACAGCGATGGAGACTCAATGAGCCAAGAAGAGAAATGGCTTTTGGGTGAGGAGCAGGGGTGCAGAGAGGGACTAGTGGCATGCCCATTCCCGGAGCAGAAGACTAAACTCAGCTCTCCTGAGTGCCAGCCCAGTGTCTTCCCACAAACCTGCAAACAAAATCCCCCCATGGCCTTCACAATGAACCACATCAGGGTTGTCTTTACAGCCACTGGCTCCTCACACCCCAGAAGCTGCTCCACGCAACAGCTGGGCCCAAGCACAGCGCTCCAGGCTGGGTCCCAGAGCAGAGGGGACACGGCAACCCTCCTCACACTCCACTGAATCCTTCTTCTGTGAGATGAAATGGTGAAATTTCCAGGGATTGCCAGGAAGGAGCTATTTTTCAAGCCATCCTTAAAGCCAAGTGATTCTGCCCTGAAACCAGCCCAATAAAGCTGCGCATGAGGGGCAACGATGCCCACTCTGCTCTGCCAACAGGCCCATCACACCATACAACTCAAGAGCCACCTCCACCTGCTTATACACTTCCCTGGTGTCGCTTGTAAGACCTTCCCCTGCTGCTCCCAATAAACCTGCTCCTCATGAGATTCGTTCCTATATGCTGGGAGGCCACCAGAATGGAGTGAATTCATGTTCACGCAGCATCCCGAGCCTGCTTTTCAAGGAGCAGAGCCCTGGCCTTTCCACACCGTATCAGCCCAGGGCTTGACATTTAACCTAGTTGCAGGTGGCAGGAAAGAAAGAAACAGCTATATCACGGCAGACAAGAGATAGAGTAGGGAAAAGAGCTGACTGCTGTTGACATCAATGGAGCGCTACCGATTTATGCCACCTGGGGATCTGACCCAAGCAGTGTAGCACCTTCATGCAAGCTTCCTATGGCCTCTGGGCATATGTGAAATACAACAGAATTGAGGGGACTATTCTTAGCCCTCAAACTCTTGTACCTTTCCAAGCAATGTTCCTGTATATTACCTTTATTACTCATCACCAGATTCCCTGAATGAGCACCGAAGATTGCACTGGGGATTTCTATGCTATTCAGAGGCCTGTTCAGTGAATAGCTCTACTGGACTAACGTTTAGTCCCTTGCTGGGCTTAGCCCCTTTAAGAGCTCCATCAGGGAATCCTGCATCCTGGATCTGGATTCCGATTCGGATGTGGATCCGAGCACCTCAGTTTGGGTCCAGGGTTTGGCCCGTTATGGAAATAAGGGGCCAAGAAAGAAAAATCAGCTCCAGATCCAAACTTCAGGCAAGTTTGGCTCCAGGATTTTGGTTCAGCTGGTTACCGAGAGAAAAGCCATGTGCAAAATCTGGAGCTGGGAGCCAAAGCTCCCAGCTGTTCGGATGTTGGGCCTATTACCGACACAAGAACCGGGCGAAAATTTGGAGCTGGGACCAGCCTGGTTCCAAACTATCCGGCTGCTCGGCCCCCGGGTTCAGTTCAGCGCCATGTGCATCTCGGCACCAGGTGTCGACGGTACTTGACAGGGAATACATCCTCCGCTGCGGAGAGATGGCAACCCAGACCCTTCCCACAGAACTCTCGGCGGGCCTGCAACACAATCCTACGCACAAACGCCTCCGAGCACTAGGAAACAGTTAACCCCAGCCCAATTCTGCATGCCATAAAGCGCACACTGCAAGCAAACCGGAAAACAATGGCTTCAAATAATTAAACGGCTTCATTTCCAGGCTGTCAGGGGAGGCTCTGGGGAGGAGACCGGAGGCTGTAGGATCTTCAGAACCAGCCTCTGCTGGAGGGTTCCCTACAGGCACCCTTTTATCCCAATAAAGCCCAGGAGGGTGGAGCAAAGGGCATTATTTATCACAACCACCTTCCATCGCAGACAGAGCTTGAAACTTAAGAGACCTTGCTCCCAGCAGCAGCAGCATCAGGACTCCCACCCCTCTCACTGCACAGTCTCATGCCTCCCCCCCAGCAGCAGCAGCTATACATTTCCATCTTAGATCCCATTGCACTGGATCCCCTGCACTCACAAGCCTGGCAGCAACCCAGCTTCTGGCTAAGGGCCAAGCTGCCTCTACCTCCTACCTGCAGAGCGTCCAGGGCAGCGGTGGATCTGGGATCTCAGCGCTAGGTTCTGGGGGCGGATATAAGCCTACTGATTACCCACAGAGCTGGCAGAGCAGTAAGACAAGCTCCTGCTGACCCAAACTGAGATGGGAGCTGGGTCCCTGTGGCCCACCTGGGTTTGGGCATTTCTAAGCAACGCAGGGACAAGATGCGGTCATGCCTTTGCACCACGTACGACTGCCCACTGATGCTGGCTTGTAACCTCCTCTCTTGCCAGCACCAGCCCACCGCTGTCCTAATAGGCCTTGTCTCTGATCCATAGTGAGGAGGGATCCCAAGCTCACAGCCTCTCTGTAGGGAAACCTCCTTGGGCTCAACCCAAAGATGTGACCAAGAGCACCACACGCTGCCGTTCACGGGGAGTCACACCAGTACACGACACGGGGCCCTCGCTGGACCACCTCCCAAGGTGACAAGCCTGGACGGCCCCAGACAAGCATCGGCTTCCCCTTCGCAGTACTGAAATACCCTGTGGCTCCATCTGCGAGCTCCATCTATGGGGTTCACGCTTGCATCAGAACAGGAGCTCTCACGCCACGTTATAAGGGCTGGTCGGCCCCCCACCCCCAAGTACCTCCATGACACCATTGTGCACCACTCCACACGGCAAGCTCCTCACGGTGAATCAAAAGAAAGATCCCTCCAACGCCTACAGATGAGTGTCCTCACGGGCTCCAGCAGCTGGGGAACACGCAGCAGTGTTTACAGGAGAACACTTAAAAGCAAGTAGGGGGGAAATACAGGTAGGCAGGAAATTACATCCGCTTCATGAAGGAATCCAGGCTCGGCGGACCGCTTCCTGCACTACCTTACTCCTGACTGAGCCTTTTGGATCCGCTCTGGATAAGCAGCTGTTACCCGACAAGAGCAAATGCAGCCCAGAGAGGTAGGGTGGCTATAGGAGATCTTCCCAAGGCAGGGGAGAGTCTGTTAATCAGCAAGGCCCTGTCACCCCCTGGTCTGGTCTATCTTGTACCCAGGATTTTACACCTCCCAGACACTTCTGGTGCCCTGCAGGTCTTTCCTGGGATCTTATATGAAGACTGCAGCCCATGGAGCAAGACTGGTTCTCTGCTAGCCTGCACCAGGCGGGAACAACTCTCCAACGTGGACCATCAGCAGGGGTGCAGAGGTGCAGTCAGGGGAGTCCCCTTCCTGTGGGCTCTCAGCATGTGGCACAGGAAGAGGCAGGAAGAGAAAGCTTGGGTATTTCTGGTCCTGCCAGGGACCCTGAGCTGCCCCAAAGCCTGGCAAAGGCCAACGGAGAAAGATGTCTACCTCCATCATCCCATGGCACCATGTGCAGGGACTCAATTCCACCTTGCAAAGTGAAGAGTGCAAGGAGGGGGAAACACTGCCATGCTAGAGAGTGGCCCTTGGGGCCATCCAGCGCAGCAGCCAGCAGCCTGCACTCAGCTCCAAAAGCAGTGGACTCAACTCCGCACTCTCATGCTGGTGAAAGGCTTTAATATCACTTCAGTTCCTAGAGCTACTCCACAACCTTTCACCAGCCCCAGCCTGGAGATGCGAGCGAGGAACAACTCAGCCCACCAGAAACCCCTCAGGAAGACTGGGTGGGGAGTCACCGGGCAGGAAACCCCTGGAGGAGAACACAGCTAGCACCCAGCTAACCCACCAGGTCCCATTCACTGGACTGTCCCAAGCAAATCCCTCCACCTGCCCTCCATGTGCCCAGGTGCAGCGTGGCCCATTCTCCTCCAGCTACCTGTCCGCCCAAGGATAACAGCCCTACTACTGCCAGCACCCTTTTAGCTCAAGGGGCAGGAGTCCGTGCTGCGGTGCTGGAGGCCTTGGCTTCAGGACATTCCTAGGTGCCACCCAGTTCCCTGCAGCTGCATGCAGGGCCGGAGCCTGTTCCTGTTTCAGACAACGGAAGAAGAAGCCACGGTGACAGTGGATGGGATGAGAGCCCGTGTGCACTGTGACTAGGCCTCAGGGGAGGAAGCCAGGGGCTTAGATAGGAGGCCACGCTTGACCTCACCCCCCCACCCCGAGTTTAAGCAGCTGGTGGAGACACAGGGTGACATCTGAGCTACATGGGGCGACTCCCCAGCAAGACGTGGGCGTGAGCAAAGGCTGCAGCTTTCTCTCCATGAATGCCCCCCAACCTGGGGCGCCCACAGGGCATACCCAGGCAGTGCCAGGGCTGTCGAAGTAGCAATCCAAGCCAAGCCCAAACCCCCGCCTCCACCTGCATCCCTGCCAAGCTCCCACCCCACCGCCATGCCCGGCCACACGCAGGATCCGGGCCCTGCCACTGGGATCCTTGCCCTGCTCACCTCCAAGCGCATCCCTCGGCATCAGGGAGCAGGTGCCACCCCCCGGCGTGTGCCACAGGTGGGGAAACTGAGGCAGGGAGCGGCTCTCCAGCTCCAGGGGCTCGCGGCTTCCCCCCACCCCGCGCTCAGCAAGCAGCCCCGCCGTCGGGGCCAGCCCCCGGGCGGCTGGAGGGGGGCTCCCCGCAGCCCCCGCCTACCTCGGCCGGGCCAAGCTCCTCGTCGGGCTACATCCTCCGGGCCGCGCCGGGCGTCCCCCGCGGCCGGCTGCAGCTCCGCGGCCCCCGCCCGGCTCCCAGGGCGGCCGCGGGGCAGGGGCGAGCGCATCCCCGGCCCCGCACTGCAGAGCCACGGGTTAACAAGCGGCGGAGCCCGGAGCCCGGAGCCGGCGCCGAGCAAGAAGCGGCGGTGGATTCCCCGGGATCGGCGCACACACGCGGCTCCACCCCCGGGCCGGGGGGAGGGGACCGGCCCGCCCCCCACCACCACCCCCAGCCTCCCCCGGCCCGCTGGAAGGCGCTGGGATGGGCAGGGCTCAGCCAGCATCACCCCCCCACACACGGTGGGCACCCCAGCATCCTCAGGACCCCCGGAGAGGGGTGGGAGAGACGGGCTGGCACAGCCCCTGCCAAGGGACGCCCCCCCCACCCGGAGCAGAGGGGCAGGGGAAGCTGGCACCATTGTGGGGGGGCCCTGCAAGGAGGGTGCTGCCAGGGGTTGCGCTGTGCCTTGCTGACTCCAGCCGCCTCGCGCACCCCTCCGTCTCTGCCTGTTCCCCAGCCTGGTGCATTTTCCAGCTCAGGATGATCCCAGGGGGATAGAGGTGGGGCTCGGGGTGCGCGTGAGGGGCTCTGACTAGGGGTGAGGAGGTGAAGGGTAGCCCAGCAGGGACGGCGGGCAGGGGGGGAAGGAGTGGCGGGGCGTGGGGGGCAGCAGAGGAGCTACAGGGAGTCCCAAGACACCCCTGGGAGCACCCAAGGGGCTGGGATACTCCATGCAGGAAGGAACTACATGGCACAAATTTGCCCAGGCTGCACCAGGACCACCCCTGCCCCATACACACACACACCACACACACACCTTGCCCCTGTGATCTGAATCCAGCTGGGAAAAGCCCCTGCAAAGCCTGCCCCCTCCTGCCCTGCAGGCCTCTTTGGGGCTGTGGCAACTGTGATGGCTCTGGACTGGAGGGGCCATGGTGCTGGGGTGTTACTGCCTCCCATGGACTGAAACAGCGGCCGGGCAGCCAGGCACTGAAAAGCCATCCGCTGGGCCCTTCCCTCACAGCCCTGGCCCTGGTCCTGAAAGGCCTCAGCCGCTTGCTGCAGGGATGGAAGGGAGCTTTCAGACCGGAAAGAGTTAAAAATATGCTTGTGTGTGTGTGTGTGTGTGTGTGTGAGCACAAGGATGTCGGCGTGACTTAAGGGAGGACCCATGCACAAGCAGTCGTGCACACAGTCTGCATATGGTTGTGAGTGCACAATTGTACGTGTGACTCCGCTCAAGCATGCAAGCAAGCGTGTGCGCATGTGTGCACCCACATAGGCCCCCAGTGAGCTGCCTGTGCTCCACATACACACACCCATGCATATGCAAAGGGCCCATGTACAGGTGTTCGCATGAGCGTGCGACACCACGTTGACCCACGCGCCGGGCAGAACTAGCACGGGTATAGCTTGGCATCCTAGATCTGACCGCATCTATCCCTCCTCCCCACCCGGCTGCCAGAGATGCCAGCTCAGTGAGCAGGGACCTGGCTCCCTCTGCTGAAGATCATAACAGCCTGCGGCCTCGCACCAGCTGGCACCTACTGGGCACCTGGAGCCTTAGCTTTCAAGCTGCAAGGAGCCGGGTTTGCTTCCCACAGCTCCTTCAGATGTGTTGGGGGGGTGTTGTTCCCCGACCCTCTCCTGGCTTTTTGCAATACATCCTCCATACCTAGGCAATGCCATGTAGCCACAGCATCTCTGCCCTGCATCAGCCATCCATGAGTAGCCCAGCAGGGAGAAATTCAAGAGCCACAAACACCCCCCACGCCCCCAACCTCTTCCAGGGCACGATGGAGCCGGAGCAGTGGTGATTAGCTCCTTTGCCACCTCCTGCATTGAACCGCCTCACCGTACTCAACGTAATTTGCTAATAATAATAATTACAGCAGGCGCGGCTTACAAGTGCAGTGAGAGAATAAACTAGTTATAGCACCTCGCTGTGCCCTGGGGAGTGGGGGGGGGCTCGAAGCAGCCAGTGCCTCAGCTTGCTGGGGGAGCAGGCTGCTCCCATGGCTCTAAGACTGATTGTTACAGTAATAACAGGCCGAGCCACAGCCGCCCTTGCTCTCTGCTTCCCTGGGGCCAGCTAAAAGAGAAACCCCAGCAGGCAGCAGGGATGGGGCAAGGCAATTTTCATCCTCTGGTTAGGGCAGGGTCTGTCTAAACAACTTGGCTGGTGGGGGAGCTTTGTAAGGCTATTTGCTACTGTGGGTTGCTCTGTGCTGTCGGGCAGGCAGGTCTCTCAGGACTGGGTCTCCAGGTGCTATGGCTGCGTGGGCGGATGCCCCCAGTTTTGCCCAGAGACCCAAGGCTGGAAGAAGCACGACCAGCGTGAGACTGGCGCTTCCCCTGTTGAGAGCGTCCTGAGGCCTGGCCCATTTGCTTTCACTCCATCTGCCACTTCCAGCATGGGCGTGCAGCCGTGGCAGTGGCCCAGGGCAAGCAGGTGGGGGAGGAGGCATGTGAGCCTTCTCCGTCTTACCTCCCCCTGCTACTTCGGCTGCTGCCTCCACTCCAAGCATCCCTGTGACTCACAGGCTGGCCCGTGGCACCCCCTGCCCACCCTGTCAGCCAGCCTGGTGCACCCCTGCTCCTGCACAACCACTGCCTCCGACCATAGGGCTTAACTCTTTTCCTGCTGGCCTCTACACCATGCACCAGGACTGGCAATGCCCAGCTGAGAGGAAGGAGGCCCAGTCTCACACAGCCAGGGTCTGGCACTAGAAAACATGAACCCCCAAGTGCAGTGCTGTAACTGCACTCTGGCACTAGAAGATAAGGGCCATAAAGGTCGTGAAAAGGAAAGGTGGCCTTGTGGTTCCAGCACTAAGACCCAGCATCAGTCGGATCCCAGCTCTGCCACTGCCTGCTGCATACCCTTGGGCAACACCACGTAGTTCCTCTCCATCCTCCATCAGGCCTGGCCAGTCTGGGGTCTGCGCTCTCTGGGGTGTTACTAAGCTGTCTGCTGCTGTGTGTCCATGCACTGCTCACCACCGTGGGGCCTGCTTCTGATGCTACTGACCATGTGTTCCCAGGGGCTGGAGTGAGCAAGGGGCAGCTGGCTAGCAGGGCTGGGAGGTCCCCAGCCAGAGGCTAGTTGTAACAGCTCCTCAGCCTTCTCCAGAGCTGGAGCCAGCATGAGCACACACAACCACTCTGGAAGCAGCCCCCCACCTCTGCAAGGACACACCGCCAGGCTCATCCATGGGGAAGCTCTGAGCCCGGACCTCAGAGCCCTTCAAGAACAGAAATTAGAGCAGGCAGGGCACAATCCTGCCCCCACAGCCCCTGCTGGGCAGGGTACGTCCTGTCCCCACTCCCAACTGGGGTCACTGGGGCAGGAGCATGGACAGACTCACAGCAATGAGGTGGCAGGGCCAGGCACAGAAGCCAGATGTGCCCAGAGCTCACCACCAACGGGGCTGGCAGTGAGCACAGCGTGGTCTGATCAATGGACTGGGAGCCAGGGGTCCCCAACTTGCCACCTCAGCTCCGAAGATAACTCTGCCTTGGTCTTCTCAGATGGGAAATGGAGCAGGGGAAGGGCTGCTGTTCCCAGGACTAGGCTACAAGACTGTGAAAAGGGAGCTGGCTCATGGCAGTTTAGAGCAGTGTGTGGCTTTAGCACTTTTGGGGATGATGGGAACATCCACCCCCCCAGCCCCCAGCACAGGGGGCAGTGCTGCCTTCAGCTGCTGTGGCACAGCACTGCCGAGAGGCTGTTGCACTACCCTACCTGCACATCTACTCAAGTCAGTGCATCCAAGGGAAACATGCTTTCAACCGGGAGGGAGGCACAAAGCACAGCAACACCTCTCTCCCTGCTTCCCTCCCTCCTCAGTACCCCCAGCAGGGCAGACAAGCCCCGAACCCTGCCCTGTGCCCAGCCAGCCAGCTCTGGCATGCCGGGACCAAGAGGGCACACGGAGGGAAGGCAGCATTAGGGGCTGACCAGGATGCGGGAAGTGGGTACGAGGGTTTCCTGAGCTGGGAGTCAAGATATCCAAGTCCTGCTGCCAAGTCTGGAAGAGATGAGGGGGGCTTCAAGATGACAGCAGGGCTGCAGGACTCCTGGCTGCCTTTGTCCACCCCCACCCCCCAATCCCACCCTACACACATACCCATTTGCAGCAGGAGTCACATCTCTGCTCTGCCTCAGTTTCCCCGCTGTTAGGACAAGGTTTGATTCAATGCCTGCCTTCAGGCCATCAAGTGCCCTGGGATGCCAAGGGGTGGACTGACCCCAGCAGCACCATCTCTGCACCCAACCCGGCCAGCCACCAACACGGTCCCACTTGGTTGCCAGCCATGGATGAGTGCCAAGAGCTGAGCATCCAAGCCCCTCAGCCGGGCACCCACTTGCCAACACTGCCCTGCAATCTAGTGCTGTGCCTGCGAGGCACACCACAAACGCCTGTCTAGTGAGAACAGCAGGGACAGAGCAGGAGGTACCCAAAGCAGCCGCTGCAGCCTGGAGCCAAGAAACAGAGCAAGGCCAAGCCTGCAAGCTGTATCTCAGTGCCCAGGGCATGCGGAGCCGAGCAGTTCAGCTGGGATCAGGACCGGGAGCAAGCCAAAAAAAACACAGCACGGGGCCAGTGTGGGGGGACAGCAGCGAGATCATCCCTGTTGCACCTGGTGGGGAAGTGGAGGCACAGGGAGGGGACACCATCTCCCTCAGGTTGTGCCACAGAGCTGGAGAGGCACGCTCAGGTCCAAGTCTGAGCAAGCAGATGACAGCACAGTGGCCCGGGCACAGGGTGGGGGGCCAGGAGCTAGGTGCTGAGTCTCCCCATAGCGAGCCCCATCACCTCCTAAACAAGGGCACTTACTGGGTTGGCCCAAGGGAGGCAGCCAGGGAACTTGCCAAGGACTCAGGTAAATGCTGGGAAGAAAATGCCCCCGTAGAGGCATACCTGGCCACTAGATGGAAACATTGGGCTGCATCAGGTACCATGGGCAGGACACGGATGCGTGATGTCTTAAGGCATATCCAGAGGTAGGACCTCCTGTTTCTGTCTAGGAGAAAACTGTGATGGGCTGCATCTCCTCTGATGCAGGCTGGCAAGTCAAGGGTCACTTGCGTAGGCTGAGACCTGCCCTCACCATCCACATCTTCCACCCGCACGCAGCAGGGACCCTTCAGGCCATGGCACAAGCCAGCGGCAGGTCCCACCTCTATTGGTATCAGGGTAGCAGCTGGAGACTCATGCCAAAATCCAGGCCTCACTGGGGTAGGTGCTGGACATGCATAGGGAGAAATTCCCACCCTTCCTGAGCAACCCTGGCTGGTTACAGCGCAGGATCTGTATGAAGTCCATGACCAAAGGCAATGAGAAGCCAAGAAGCAGGGCTGTGGCAAAGCTGGGCGCTGAGTCCCACTCCATCTCAGGCCCTTCTAAGAGGACTCAGGGCCATGTCACATTTCTGGATGCCTCATCAAACCTTCCAGCTTTCATCCATCTCACTGGGGATACAGCCCCGCAGATCCCTCCTTAGAAATCTCCATCGCTGTGTCACCTGCCACAGAGCTCTATCGCAAGAGGCAGCATAGGAGCCCCAGAGATAGACACCACTCCACTTACCAGCCCAGTGGGGCTTGGGAACCCAATTTCCTCCTGCAAAAAATCTACAGCTGCTTCCCAGGCAGAGCAAACAGCCCTGAGCTGCTAAGATAACACTCCAGCAGGGTCTCCATCACTCCCCCAGCAGCAGAGGTTTATTTTTTATTTTATTTTTTTGGTTTTTTGTAAAAATGTATGTCTTTATGTATCTATAAAGAACACATAGATATATCAAGTTAATGATCAGTGACTTGAAGGGGGGTGTGTGTGTGTATATAGATACCTTCAAGTCACTGATCATTGCCTTCTTAACCCACCCCCAGAACCCGCACACCCATTACAATACTCGCACCCGCTGAAAGGTGCTCCCGGGCACCAGTCCACAAGGCATCATCTCCCTTAAAACCACTTGTGTCTTAGTCCAGACTCCTTGTCTCTTAGTCCTATCCCTGAAGAGGAGATAGGACTAAGAGACCCCCTGGTCATCCACTATCACTTTCGCTGGTGCCCTCAACACTGTCTTCCGATCCAGGCACGGTGCAGGAGTCAGGCCAAGGAACACCCCCTCTGCCCCATTGCATCTCATCAGCTGCCTTGTGCCCAGTGATCTCCTCTCCCCCGAAAGACAGGGTGAGCTCTTTGCTGCTCCATTCCCAGAGAGAAGCTGAGGCACAGCAAGGGGGAAGTTAGCCAGACACAAATGGGCGATGGAAGCCAGTCCTAGGAAGCAAAGCCATCGCTCCCATGGCTCAGCAACCCGCCGTCTGCCACTGAACTGCCCCCCACACGTACTCACAGCTCCTTCCTCCAGAGACACAGCGGGCCTGGGGGTGGCTGCCCCCCGCCCACAGGGCTTTATGGTTGGCACTCTCCAAATGCAGACATCCTCCCTGAGCCAAGCTGGGTGCTGAGAGCCTCCCTGCGGCAAGAGGCACCGGCCAGCCCGCAGGAAGCCAGTACGGGCTCAGCCCCATCACAGCAAGGACCGCTGCCCCCCACCCAGCCCTCCTCCCTCTCCCTGCAAAGCCTTCCTTCCTCGCTCACTTCAAGCCCCAAAGTTATTTTACAGGCACAACCACCCTGCAGCCCAGGATTCCCCCCTGCCCTTGCCAAGGGGAAGCCCCAGAGGCCTGGCTGTCCCTGCCCAGCCTGGCTGCCGCTCTCAGACAAGACACCACGGCCTTTAATATTTATTTACTGCTAAATATTTAAACCTGTTAAATAAATCTTTGCACAGGCTCCGCTAGGCAGAGCCAGGTCCCCGTGGAGGCCTGCGGCTGCCTTGGCAGCGCGGCGTGGGCGGCTGGGAAGTTACGCCATGCTCTCCTGGCACTTTGGGGCACGCATTCGCCTGACGCCCATGCGTGCTGCCAGGTAACCTCACCCCTGTCAGGGCCATCCTGCCCTGTGCCCCCGTGCTCTCCTCTCAGGCCTGCCTCACCCCTGCCAGCTTGCTGCAAGCCAGCCTTCTGCAGCCCAGCTCCCTTCAGCCCAAGCTTCCTATGGAGTCCTAGCTCCAGGCACCCTCTGAAAGGAAAGAAGAGACCCCCCACCATCCTGGGAGGCATCCCTTCCAACGCAGGGCCGAGCCTCAGCTCTGCATTGCTCTGTCAGGACCGGCGCACATAGGCAGGGGTGTTGCAGTGGCAGGCTGAGTGGGCACACTCACAGCTTCAGCTATGGAGAAAGCTACATCTCCACCCTCCACAGGCAGCACAGCCCAGGGCATGGGGCCCAGAGTCATGAGAGCTGGGCCTCACAACTCCAGCCCCCTTTGCTCTGCTATGGATCTGCTACAACCTCAGCCAGGCCTTTGTGCAGCGCCGTGCCTCAGTTTCCCCTCTCCATCTATCAGCAGGGCAGTTCCCAGGCTGAGCCGTGCAGGCTGATAGCAAAATCTCTTTGCACCTGTGTTTTGCATGACCTGAAAGCAATTTGCCAAGGGATCAGGGATGTCTATTGGGCTTGAGGGGGCCCGGAGCAGCATGCAACACAAGACAGGATGGTGCCAGCATCAGGGGTGACTTTGGGCCTTCAGTGGGCTCATTTTCCCTGGGGGAGGAGGAGAGAGGGGTGCAGCAAGTAGGCAGGTGCAGCTGGCTCTGCACTGATCAGCTGTCAGCCCACTATGCCCCAAGGGGCACAGCACAGCTCTGAGAGGAGCACAAAGCCCAGCATGCCAGCCACCTCCTCCTGTGCTCCTGAGCGGTACTTGCCCGAGCCTATGGCAGCGAGAAACAACATCAGCCAGGTGTTCACTCTGAAACCCAATGACGACCAAAATAACGTTGCCGAGTACCGAAGCACGAGACGAGGGAGGATCGGAACGTGCCAGTTCACATACTGCAGATTTTGTTCTGGTGTCCCGACCAGGTAGAGCCTGGCACTGCCGCCACTTCCTTCGAGTGGAAGGAGAGACCTTAAACAGCCAGTGCAGCTCCTTACGCACCTTCTCCCCCAGCACCCAGCCCAGAATTAGGAGAGCCTGGATCTACTGGATGCAACCAAAGGGGATGGCATGTCTCCATGTGCCACCATCCTGAAGCTGGCTTCCCTTAGCTCAGGGGTGGGCAATTATTTTGGGCAGAGGGCCGCTTACTGAGTTTTAGCAAGCTATAAAGGGCTGCATGACAGGCAGCCCAGGGCAGATTAATATTAATTTTCTAAATTTTTTAGGGTCCCCGCTGGCCAGATAGAATGGCCTGGTGGGCCGGCCGCATCCGGCCCCCAGGTTGCATTTTGCCCACCCCTGCCTTAGCTGGAGAGCACCAGCCAGGGAGGGCAACCCTGGATTTCCACTGCACTGCGCGGTTGGCAGTTCTTGTAGCTGCATTGCAAGTCTCAGGGCAGGCAGGGACTCTCCTAAAGCCCCAGATCCTGGAGTCAGGGGATTCCCTGGAACCTCGGGCTCTCCTTTTCCCAGGGTATGTTTCTAGGCCTCCAGACTAGGAAATTCAGGCCCATTAAGGGAGAATCCAGGGAAGGATTTATGCTACCCTATGGCTTGTGAACCCCCGCAGCCAGTGACGCTCCCCTCCCCATGCTGTGCTTTGGGGCTGGGCTCCGGCAACGTGCTGAGGCGAGGAACCGCTCTCTTCCGCCTGCTTCCCCATCGTGCGCTCGCTGATGCAGCCACGGCTGCTGGAGGAGCCATGGTTACCAAGGGGGCGTGGTGGTTACCACGGAGGGGACCGGAGCAAAGCGGGTGCGAACAAACTTGCCCCGTGCTCCCCAGCCGCGTGCAGAGAAGTTACATGAATTGGAATTAAATTTTAATCATCACTTAAAAAAATTAATCCACTACCGAGGCAGTGACACGCACGGCTTCAGGATGGCCCCGTCCCCACCTTGCTGCCCGTTGACGGGGCCCACGGTGGATGCGAGGATTCACCCCTCGTGGGGCTGAGAGGTGGGGACCCCAGCAGCCAGCTCGAGGGGGAGCAGGGATGGAGGCAGCGTGGCACAGCAGGCTGAGCAAGGGAGCACCAGGCTCCGGCCTGGCCCCAGAGCCCTGCTGCACCAGGGCAGACCCTGGCTCCCTCCTGTCACGTGCAGGGCTGTCACCAAGTGCTCCCTGGCCCCCAAGTCTGGGCCCAGCTCCAGCCCAAGCCTCTCTGCCATGCACCTAGAGATGGGTGTATGCAACATGATGCAGAGATGCCCAAGGCAGCCAGGCTTCCTGGGCATCTCTGACTGCATTGCAGCGAGGTACTGCTCTCTTTCAGTGGCCATCTGGGCACACAGCATCCTGCCCACATGGGCACCCCCAGGCCTCGCCAGCTCCCGCAGTGAAGCGAGGTGCTAGCAAAATCTGCCCAAAGGCTGGGGACCTCAGAGCCACGACTGGCCCTGGAGCAGCAACCTCTGCACAGCTGTTCTGCTCAGGGCAAGGAGGGAGCACAGGTTTGCAGCCACTTCCCTCTGCCCAGCCAGGCCCTGGGCATCTAGCCTGGATCAGCATTCACCTGGGTCACCCTGGGGCCACTGGCAAAGGCCTGGAGGGGTGAGGAGAGGAAGGGAGCAGCTGCAGCCTGAACCAGGGCAGCGGGCAGGAGTGGGCTGCACACAGTTTAAACAGCCCAGTGGGGTTTAGCTGTCAGGGATAGCATTTCCCAGGAAGGGCCAAGCCCACGGGACTCAGCAGTGAGGGACAGCACAGGACTGATGCTCCTTCTCCCCTCTGCAGCTCCTTTAATGCCCCAGCCGGGCCAGCTCCACAACCCTCTGCACCTGGCGGCCTCCCTGGAGCTGGAGCTAGCTCCTTCCCTGCCAAGCAGTGGATGGGATCTGTTCCCCCCCACCACAGGGAATCTCCCTTCCCGCCTCCGCTCTGGGACTCTCCAGGTCCTTGCTCCTGGGTGCCAAGCACTCAGCCATCTGGAGATGACCTCTCCCAGCCACACAGGGGTCAAAGGCTGCAATGAGAAAGCTGGGGAGAAGCAGGAGGCAGTGCTGTCCCCACACCCAGCCCTGGCTCGAGGACATGGCAGGACAGTGGGGGTGCTGGAGGCACCCAGCCCTGTGAAACACCAGGGCTCACTTCACCAGCATGATGGTCCAGCCCTGGCATCCCAGCCAAATTCTCACTCTGACCATCACCTCCTCCCTGCTGTCCGGCAGAAATGGGTAGCCACTCCCCTTCCTGACCTGGAGCCAAGTGTTGCTGTGTGGCCATGAAGCAGCAGCCATGTCTCACCCCAGAGGTGGCTGCATCTGCATGGCCGGCAAGCTGATTTACGCATGCCAATGGCCAGGCCCTGTGGATGCCCAGGGGCAGCCAGGTCTAGGTGGAGGGGATGATCCTTACAGTGGCTCCGGCTCTATTCAGATCTCTGCATGTAGCCTAAGCACAAATTGCTTGGAGCAGGTGGGCCTTGCAGAGAGGCTAGAGTTGGGAACTGGGGCAGGGAAAAGGATTGACTGCTCCCTGACCCTCCTGCATTTATCATCCTGCTCCAGGGAGCTGTCGGATGCAGGGGGTCATCCTTGCCACGATGCACAGACCTAGCTCAGCTTGCCCCACGTCCCCTGAGAGCGCAGCAATCAAACACAACCAGCCCTGCCCCCAGGTTCGCGCAGAGCCAGGAGGGAAAGACAGAGCCCTGGTGATTTGTTGAATTACACAGGCTCCGGCTGCCGGGCAGATGAAGTCTTCCATCACCCTGAGCTATGGCTCATGCATATTCATCTCCGACCCATGGAAGCCCCTTGCCCTGTGGCTCTGCCTCCCCTCTGACAACGGAGCTGCTTTCAATGAGCCGGAGCACAGGGCAGCATTGATCAACGGGAGCGTGCTCCAGTGGATAGCAGGGGCAGGCAGGGCATTGGGTGCCGGCCAAGCCAACGGGTTTCACCAGCCCAGTCCAGAAACCCAGCCAAGCACCCAGCCCTTGCAGCAGGCAGTGATCTGCCTGGGAGAGATCAGAGACAACCACGTCCCTAACACTGCTCCTTACAGCATCTTGCCCTGCCGTCCCCATGTGCTAGAGTGAGCGCAGCCTGGCGCTTTGGCTGCGAGGCTATAGCCAGGCAGGACTGCTCAGGGGTGGGATGTCTGGATCCAGCTGGTCTGGACAGGCTGACCCCCGGGGGGCATTTCTCAGTGACAGGAAGGGATGGAGAAGTCAATCCATGCCCTGGAGGCATCTCAGCTGAAGCTGCATCAGTGCAGCCCTGCAGGTGGAGGAGGCCTTGGGAGCCCTAGTGTAGACAAGGCATCCACATGCCTGACACCGAGTTGTCTCCAGGGGGAGTCTCTGGCCTGTGCTATGCAGAGGTTGACCTCATGACCCCGTTGGCCCCCAGTACCGACAGGCACGACTCTCTATGGCACTGCCCCTCATGCTAGGATTGACGCTGGTGCTCAGTGTGTGGGGAGCCTCCTGCTCTTTGTCCTTGCAACCCAAGGCAAACCTGTCCCTGTGAGTCCCACCCAGCTCAGCACACCGGAGCCGTGACAAGACTAGGGTGCCCATCAGTGGTCCCCCTGGGGGGAGCTACGTTTGTGTTCAGGTGGTGCACGGAAAGCCCCTGCAAGTCAATCCTGGCTCCTTCAATCCACACAGGCAAGGGTTATATGTTCTCTCCCTCCCTGGCTGGCTTTAGTGTGGGGCCAACAGGGCAGAGCCTTTCAAGGGCACCGCATGCCCATGGGTTGGCAGGGGCAATGCAGGAGGGGTCAGTATGTCCTGGCCAAAACTGAGCACTGCAAAGGGCACGTGGCGCCAGGAGTACAGAGCCAGCACATCCTAGGGAAGCAGGATGGGGTCACCCCTGGACAGCATGCCTCTAGAGCCATAATGGTGCACTTGTAAGACCATATGGACCTGCGTCTCCCCCCATAGAGGGGTCACTGCCTAGGAGCCAGGCATGGGGAGGGGGTTGTGGTCCAGGGAGCCTGCCCAGCTGGCACCAGCATCTACCCAAAGCTGCTTGGCCATTTCTCCCCAGTTTACCCAGCCCCTGGCACAGCCCCGATGCCTGGCACTTGCCATCAGACATTGAACAGCAGCTTTCTCTCCCCAGCCAAGCTCTGACCCACAGCCTGGAGGCCCAAGGCCGCCCTCCTAGCAGGACTGAAGGCTACACTCGAGGGGCAGGGCAGAGGAAGGCATCAGAGCCCCCCGCAGCCCTCCCAGAGCTCCCTGTCCCCTCCCCCCGCCGCTCATCTCCGCCGCTCCTGCTGAAATATTTAGCAGGCAGGAGCCATCCTCAGGCTTTCCAATAGCTGTGCACGGCACTCGACGGCAGGCACCCCTCATAAATCAATCCAGGAAGATAATAGAGCTGTAATATGGATGAACCTGCAGTAAACCAGCGTGCTTTCCACCCACAGCAGTGAAGTGAGTCCTTTCCCCACAGGCCCATAACAGTTTGTCCACCCCAGGCACCCCAAGGGTCCAGCCGCAGAGGCATTCAGACCCCCGACGCCTGGCAGAGGAGAGCACGGTTGGAGGGCTCTTGCCAAGAGGATGGAGATATGGGACTGCTGATGGCTGGGTATGGCTGGGGGCCAGGGGAGCTGGAGGATCAATAAGTCCATCCTCATTGGGTTTATTTCATGTTCTGGGTAGTTGCTGGGTATTTTATAACCTTCCCCAGTTTTATTAAGAACAATCACTTTAAAATAAAACCTCAGGCAAAGCCGGATCCAATGTCCTGGTGTGACAGGTGGAAAAAGGGCCAGCAGCTATTAATAAAGGCGATGCTAATATTCATCTGACCACAGCCTGCCTGAAAAAGCCTTGAAGAGCCTTGCTGGAAAGTTCGTCCCAGCTAAAATGCAGCCACCTCTGGGGAGGAGCACGGCAGCTGCTTCACAGAGCACAGCACCACCTTCAGAGAAGGGCTCGAGGTGGGTCCTGTGTTCGAATGGAGCTGGCACGGGGTGGATGCTGAAAGCCTGATGCCAATGGAGAAGGCATGGAGGAGTCCCCAGTAAAACCCCCTCTCTTGCCCAATGATAAAAGCTATGCTCCAGCTCAGCCAGTGGCTCTGGGATCAATGCAGGAAGCACTGTCAGGGCATGTACATGCACACATCCACATCTGTGCAAGGCTTTTGCTGGCCCTGGGGTCCTTACAGGAGCCATTAGCAGCCAGTGGGTTGCAATGAAAGGAGGCGCATAGGATGAGATGGGGCTCAGAAAGCATCTTCTCTCACATGCGTGTGCACACGCAGCCCTCTGGCTGCCTGGCACAGAGGCAGGGCTGCCTGCCTTTATCCACACAGCCCCCAAATCAGAGAGAGAAACAACCAGCTCATCTCTTCTACAGCCGTCCCAACCGCAGAGCTTGATGTGCGGGACCAAGGCATGACTGGGCTGGTAGGAGGGGGAGGGCAGGGCTGGACTGAGCTAGGACTGAGGCAGAGCAGTAGCATGGTGCAGTGAGGCCCAGCATGGCCCCTGCCCTCCCTGCCCCCAGCTCCAGCTGGCACCTCCGCCCTGTCGCTTCTCACAAGCACTTAATTCCCCGGCACATTAAAGCAGCCGCTGCAGAGCCGCACACCACGTGCCAGTCATTTGCATTTGGAGTGCGGCTCATCCCCCCTGGCTCCGCTTGCCAACAACAGCAGCTGCACCCCACATGCCCACAGCTCTGCTGGGCGGCCAGAACAGCCAGCTGCCTCCTTGGCACGCGGGAGCCGAACCATCCGGCAGGCTCGGGAAGCCCTGGGTTCATTCATACATCATGACGGGAAAGGCAGCAGGCATGGGGTTGGAGGGGGTGGGCTCACCCCCATGACCCTGTGCATTGCTGGGAGATGTGGGCACTTGAGCTCAGGAGCCCACTGGGCTGGCAGCAGGAGGGGCTGGGCCTGCGACAGGCAGAGACTCCCAGGCTGCCCCACCAAGGGGCCCCCCATGTGGATGCCCCTTTCCCCACAGTGCTGGGCAGGTGCTGCCCGTGCCCCGTCTCCTGGTGGGTCCCACCTCTGCTCTCAGCTGCTTGCATTACAGACCCACACGGCCTGGAGCCATGAGCTCCCTCCTCTCCTCTCCACTCCAGTCCTGCCAGCAGCAGGACCCCCCAGCCCATGCTTCCCCCCCCACCCCGATCTGCAGGATTGCTGCGGCTCTATCAGTCTGAAACCAGAGCCTTGAGAGTGGGGGCTGGGGCGAGGCTCTTTTGAGGGGGTGCAAAGCCTCGTGTCCCTGGCCAGGATCAGAGCCACGTGCTTCTGATGATGCATGGACACCCAGGGGTCCCCATCCCAGAGAGCTGCAGGAGACAAGCTCATCTGCACATGGCATCTGCCTGGCCATGTCCGGCTGAAAGGGAGGAGTTCAAGCACTTCAGCCCCCTGCAAGGACACTCATCCAGCCCCTGTAGCACTGCAGAGAACAACTTGCTCCCTGGGCAGCTCTTGGTGCTCCTCCAGGGTCAGTGAGGAGACAGACCGTGCCTCAGTTTCCCCTTCCTGGCTGAATAATGGGGGGATGTAAGGAGAGCAGCTGGCTGCTGCCTGTCCCAGGAGGGGAGTGGGGTGGAGGGCAAAAGCCCAAGGCTCTGAGCTGGTGTAGGCCAGGCGGGTGATCTGCCAGATCTGCCCCAGGTGGGTGCCCAGCTGTGGCCACTGCACCCCAAGGTCCGGCTCCTGACACAGGACAGGGAACAAGCGACACTGTGGCGGGCAGCCAAGGGAAGCAAAATGGGGCACCTGCCCCCAAGAGAGACCCCCCAAAGCATGGAGGGGCAGGTGGGCGTGCAAAGAGCAAGTGTGAGTGTGACAGCAAGCATATGCAGGGGCGTGAGTGAGCATGAGCCATTCCTTGGGCAAGTGCATCTGTGTACATGTGTGTCAGCACCTGTGAGCCAGTGTATGTGCATGTGCTTGAGTGGGTGGGTAAGTGCATGTGCACACGCACATGCCCCACAGCCTGCTGGTGTGGGCGTACCCACATTTCCCCCTTGTAGCTGCAGCATATCCCTGCATCTAGAGGGCAAATCAGTGGGGCCCCGGGCTCTGGGCTCACACCAGTTAACACCGACCGGCTCCTGAGGTCCTGGCAGCAGGGGCAGGGCGATGGCAGCTGCTGGAAGCGGCAGTGATGGATGAAGGGGCACGGAGAAGATACAGAGAGAGACCCTGAGGGAGGGGGAAATGGACTGGTGGGTGACCCGAGGCAAAGCCCCCCTGCCTGCAGGCCCCAAGGAGAGGGGGCAGGGGCCAGTCGGCATTGCCAGAAAGCATCTCGTGGAGCCAGTTGGCACTCAGCTGAGCTACCACGGACCCTGACAGCCACGGGCACCGGGGTCTCACCATGCAAGAGGGACGGCCGTCTTCAGCCAGCACCGCCTGTTGCAAGGCTGGTGCCGGAGAGGTCTGCCGATCCGATTGGGGTGGAAATCAGGACACTTGGGTTTTAGTCCCAGGCTCTAGCCAGCAGCAGGGTCCAGTGGTTAGAGCAAGGAGAAGCAGGGCTGGGATGCAGGACACCGGGGTCTAAACCTGGCTCTGGGAGGAGAATGGGGTGTCACACGTGAGTGTGGGGGACTGACCACATGCCACGACTCCTGGGTTCGTCGCTAAAGCGGACGGGCGCAGGGTCAGGCCTCCTGGGTGCCTCTGGCTGCTTTGTGCCCCTCCCTGTGCTCTGCTACTTGACTTTCCAGCAGTGTTGCTCTGTGCAGAGGGTAGGAGAGGGGGGCAGGCTCTCATGCGGCGACTGCCTGCCGCGCGGTGTGACAGGAACGCTGAGCCCCCCGCTGCCTGCTCAGCCCCCGGCTCCCACCTCAGACAGGGGATGGTATCCCTGAGCCCCTGCACCCAAGACCTGCCAGCCTCTTCCAGGGGCAAGTCACGCTGGGTTTGCAGCCACCGCCTCACCCGGCTGGAGCTGAGGGTGGGGAAGGGCACCCCTGCCAGCTGGACTGGCAAAGCCCCTGCTGAGCCCCCTAGCCAAGAGGCAGGCGAGCTCTTCCAGCTGGGTGTTGAGACCTGGCACCTGGGACACGCACCCTGCACGGTCCCCTGCACCGCTATCGCAGCCGTTAGCATGCCCTGGACATGCCAAGGCCTGGTTGCTGCTGCCCTCTGCCGGTGCACGTGTGTGAAGCCGTAGCTGCCATCCGGGAGTTCAAGGTCACCTCTACTACATCACCGCAGGAATCCCGCACCCATGGGAGACGATTCATTCATAAGAAACGGGCTCTTCTCCCCCTTTGCCTCCTGGCTTTGGAGGGGGTAGCTATACCGGGGTCATGTTTCCTGGCCTTTCTCCTCCTCCTTCCTGTTCTCACACCAGCGATGAAGCCGGGGGGGTGTTGGGGCAGGCAGGGGAGTGCGGGGCTCCCACTCATGAGCCACAGGGTGGAAGCATGTGATCGCACAAGGCCCGGGAAGGTCATATTTCCATGTAGGGCCCCGGCGGCTGCCCCGCACAGCAGGGACTGCCATGAAGAGGCAGAGGACATGGACTCTCCTGGGCATCTCTGCACTGCAAAGGCCAGGGCAAGCCAGCGGTGGGCAACAGCATCTCACTCCCTGCCCCAGCTGGAAGAGACAAGGACCCCCCCTGATTTGGCAGAAGCTTCTTAGCTTTTGCTGCTAAACCGACACTCCTGAAATGACAGAGCCCCCCAAGCCACTGACCCCCTACCGCACACACACACATAAGCCACCGGCTGGGCATCTTTCAAGGAACCTGAGATTAGGGGCTGGAAAAAAGCAGGAGCGTGTAAAACCAAAGCTCTTTGCAAGAGCAGGCTGGCTCCAATGCCGTAGAGCACGTAAGCCAGAGCTCAGAATTAGCAAAGCATCCTTTTTCGACATTTTCACCCCAGATGCTCCAGGCTTTGGCATGGAAACCCTTTCTCCTTTCCATGCTGCCAAGCATAGAGGTGAGGCAAAAGCCAAAAGGCCCAAGGCTGCCCTGAGGGTTTGGGTTGAGCCCAGCTGACAGGTTTTGGCTCACTCTGGGAGGATTTGGACTTTCCACCCCAATCCAGAGTGCTGCCAGTCTCGACAAGTCCCGGCAGCCCCGAAATTTTCCAGCCCAGCTTGTTCACCTGCCTGGAACCGTGGCCCACAGCCAAGTGCCCTCGCTTGGGAGACAGCGGTACCAGCGCCGGGGCAAGCTCTGCCTGGTCAGACCCTTCGCTTCCACCTCTGCAATGGCTCTCTCCCACGCTGCAGGGCCCCGCTAGGCTCAGGGGGCTGCACGGCCCATGGGTGCCTCTCCTCGCTCAACCACAGAGGTGGCTGTGAAGATGTCCCCTCACTGACGTGTCCCAGCCACGGCCAGGCTCCAGGGAGAGACGAACCTGCCACAATGCCACCTCCCTAGTGTGCTGACAGCCTGGGGCAGCTGCTCATGCTGACGGTCCTGCTGCCCTTGAGAGTGATCCTCCCCAGGAGACAGTGCTGCAGGCGCCAGACAGAGGCATTAGGCAACCCAGCTGCTGACACATCCCCAGCAAGTGCTATCACCAGGGGTCCTGATGACTGCCAGGGAGCAGTGGGGCTGCAACCCCCTCGTGGCCTTGCCAACAAGCCCACCTTCGGGTCAGGATCGTGGGCCTGGGACCTGCTCCGCTGCCCTGGCTCACAGCAGGAAAGAGGGAGGAAGCCGCACACTTTGCATGATAAAGGGCCCAGTCAGAAAGAAGGAGTCTGACAGCCACGTAGAGGCAAAGGAACCACAGCTTTGACTCACTGGCAGCTCAGTGTCTGCTGTAGGGCTCCCCACCCCCAGCTGGGGTCTGGGCAAACTTATGGGGCACAGAGCCTGGGCCACAACACACAGCTGAGTCATGGGCAGCATGGCACACGTGGGCAGCCTGGCAGGTCACAGACACATAACCAGAATGCGTGGGACTATCGCACAGGCCAGAGGCATGCAAAGGACTCGAGTGCACCCCACGCAACACCCTGATGAGCCCACAAGGTCCTGCAGCTACACGCATCACAGACAAGCGTGCCCAAGACGTTGTACACACCACAGCCATGCAGGGCACTTGGGGACAAATCCCTGGAGGAAAATAGCGCCTGCCTAAGTGTGCGTGAGTCCATGCACACACAGAAGGGCATGTGCACCCCTGCATCTCCATCATCTGCTGGCCCGGACTGAAGGGCTGCAGTGGGACACGGAGGTGTCACACATCCAGCCCACACAGCAGACCCAGCCAACAGAGGTGGGTCATCCAGCCTGCCATGCTTCTCTCTGGCTGGGCAGCTCCCCCCTGGACCCAGCCTGCAGGGCTTCTCACCATGGCTCCCATAGCCGCTATGCCCATGTGCCCAGCACCCAGGGGGTTTAACGCTGCCCTGTCCTTTACTCACCCCTGAATTTCCAGTTTGCAATTGCTGCTCAACTTATAAATCAGGCAGCTACAGCAAGAAGCCCCACGGTCCAGATCTGGCCTCTCCATTTAACTAGGTTTGATACCCCTGCCCTGACCCAAGTTGCTCCATAGGATCATAGGAAAGTAGGGCGAGAGGGGACCTCACGAGGTCAGCTAGTCTAGCCCCCTGTTCAAGGCAGGATCATCCCTGACTGACCATCCAGATAAATGTCTGTCCAATCTGCTCTTGAAAACTTCCAGAGACAGAGGTTGCACAACTGCTCTAGGCCTGACCACCCTCATAGTCAGAAAGCTCTTCATAATCTCCAGCCTAAATTTCTCCTGTTGCAGCCTGAGAGCATGGCAGCACCAAGCTGACTGCTTGAATTTTGCTTTGAAACACTTTGGTGACCAAAATCCACCCTGCTTCTGCTCCATCAGAGCTCAAGGCTCCTTGAGCCTAAGGGTTGAGCACTTCTGTTACAAGGGAGCTCCCAAACAGCCAAACCCCCTTAATCATGCAGTCAAAAAGCAGAAAAGCAGCAGCCAAACCCCCTTAACCACCCAGAGGTAACTGAACCCCCTGGGCACACGGCACCCTGTAGTATATAGCCCCATGCAGCCCCTCGGGCAGACTTTGCCCAAGGGAAGGTACCCTGCAGACCCCATTAGAGGGACCCCATGTGAGCGATGGAGCAGGGCGGATGCCGCCACGGTGATCATCCTCACCAGTTCACAGCTGCACAGAGTAAGGAGACAAGGCCAAGAGCTCTGAGCAGAAAATGAGCTTTATCCACATGCTCACATAGGTATTTCTAGGGATCCTGTGCCCTCCTCCTGCTAGAGTTAGCCCAGCCTTGGGCATAACCCACATGGTAATTCCTGCTGGCACTGACAGCACCACAGGGTTGGAGGCCTCATCATGACCAGGCTGATGGGTGAGTGAGGAGGCACTGCCATCAGCGGGTGTCTGCCCAAGCTGGGTTTAAACTGGAGGAGCCAGAGAGGCAGGAGGGTGAATGTGGCAGCCAGCCCCAAAGAGCTGCTAAGCCAGCAAGGAGGAAGCCCCTATGGGCTGGGGCAACTTGGCCATGACTTCCCTCTGCCACCACAACAGCCTGAGAGGCCTTTCTCTGGACCTTCGCATGAAGGGGATGCAAAGGCAGCACTTCCAAAATCCCACCCCAGGCAAGGCAGAGACCAAGGCAATGTCTCCCAAGAAGGCCAAGGTCCAGGGTGCACTGGGAGCAGCTTCTCACCATGTTGGCATCACGTGAGGGGCAGCTCAGACTCCTCTGCTCCCTGATAACCTCCCACCATGGTGCTGGCTGGTGGGAGGCACCACATCCACGGGGAACTGATTCCCACAAAGTTGTTGCCCAACATGCAGCCAGGCAAGAGGGATCCCGTTGCCAGGTGAGCTCACCCGTCTGCTCAGAAGAGCTCATGGAGCAAGCTCGGTGACTTGTAGCATGGCTGAGAGCTGCTGGCATCAGGGCAAGTGCAGGGCCAGGGGCTCAGCAGCGACCCCTCCCCAGCCTGCCTGCGGCCCTGCCTAGGAGGAGGTGAAGGAGGAGGACCTGACATGGGGCACAGCCCTCTCCAGCGAGGACGGAGGCGGTGGCAAGCAGCGGAGGATCTTACGCGCCGTGCGCCAGAGGTCGGCCCGGAAGCGCTTGATGGAGAAGCAGTAGATCAGTGGGTCAATGCAGCTGTTGAGGCTGAGCAAGGCCACGCTCAGAGTGTGCAGGTTGTCCAAGGTGGAAGGCGGGCGGCAGTGGGGGGCCCTGGTGTGGCTGTCCATCCAGGGCACCAAAATGAAGTGATAGGGGGCCACACAGACTGCAAACACCAGCAACATGCCCAGCACCATGGCACGGGCCAGCCGGCGGTGGGCACCTTGGGAAGCAGTGGCACTGTCTGAGAGGGACCTCATGATAGAAACATAGCTGCCCATCACCACCAGGAAGGAGAGGACGAAGAGCCCCACCATTGCACAGGCGTAGCTCCGCTGCCCCGCATACTGTTCAAAGCACTGAACTCGCCGCGTGCCCATGGGGAAGGTCTGCTGGACCACTACAGAGGGCAGGGCCGAGCACAAGCACAGCACCCAGGTCACCACGCAGGCCACCCCGGCCCCGCGGCGCCGGTTCAGCACCAGGTCCAGCCTGGCCACACGGACAGTGCAGTAGCGGTCCAGGCTGATGAGGGTCATGAAGATGATGGCACTGTAAGTGGCCAGGAAGTAGGCAGCCCCGGCCATGCGGCAAGCTGCCTCTGAGAGCATCCAGTGCCCTCGGGCAAAGTAGTAGGGGATCCAGAGGGGCAGCGTGAGATTGAAGAGGATGTCGGCCAGCGTGAGGTTGATGAGGTAGATGCGGATGGCCTTCCTCACCTTGCTGCTCTGAAGGAAGACCAGCAGGGCCATCAGGTTGCCCGGCAGCCCCACGCACAGCACCAGGCAGTACACCAGGGGCACCAGCAAGAACTGCATTGGGTCCCTGGGCTCGCATGCCCCGGGGTCCTCGGGCACCTCCAGCTCTGCCAGCCCATCCACTGAGCCATTCATCATGGGGCCCCTGGAAGAGAAGAGGGACAGGGTCAGAGGGGAAGGGTCAGCTGGGGATGAGTCTCCCAAAGGGCGTCAGAGCCCTGAGGAGGGGAGCAGACAGTGAGTGTGAGCCCCAACTGCTGGCTCCAGCATGGCCTAAGGGATTGGGGAGCCAGCCTGAATCCTCACCCATAAGAGCTGTGTTGCTCCTATGCACAGCCCCCCGCCTCTGCCCCAATACACACTCCTCCATCTGTCCATCCCATGCCAGCCCCTGTGTGCATCCATCCATCCCCAAACGAGTCCATTTGTCCGTCCATCCATCCACACAGCTACGTGATCCCTCCCCCCAACCTCTCTTGCTGCCACCCAGCCACTGAAAACAGAGTCCAGTTCGGATTAAAAGCAAACGGGGGCTCGATTCCCCACGTAACCACTGCAGCCAGGTGGCACGGCCCCCACCGCTGTCCCACGGGTACCCCCTCCTGCAGTGCCAGAGTGCCAGGCTGGGTGAGCGCAGCAGGTCAGACCCAAGGAGCCTCCACCAGCTTCCGACCAGAACAAGGGGCCGGGCCAATGAGTCGGGGACCATGCTCCCCTTCTTTCCCCCTCCCTCTCACACTGCAATGCAAGCCAACTCATGCTAAGCTGGGGCCGACGCACAAAAGTTAAAATACAAAATCCTGATGCTAACTGCATAGTGCAAGAGGCTGCGAGTTCCTGGCTAGGCCACCTGAGAAGAAATAGCGTGGTATCCCTTCCAGCTTATGATGATTTTAAGCAGGCCCCTAGTTGTCTGGTATGTAACTGGGCGGAATATTGTCTATCCTTGAGTAATTAGCATGGTAAATATTTCTTTTGCAGTCAAATCGTGTTTATGTGGAGGAAGAGACATTCTCCATGTGTAACAGGTGTCTCCTCCTGATTTACCTCATTTTGCCTACTGGTTCCCTTGATCTTCCAAGGACACTTGAGTTTCTCCTGATTGTTAATCAGTTCCTTGATCCGCTCCAAACTCACTAGAAATGGATAACCTCTTGTCACTGAGGAAGGTAATTCATTCAAACTGGCACTTTCTGATAACCAGGAATGAGCAGTTTGATTAACAAGGTTTTCCTGTCAAATACGGCTTGGGACTCTCTCTGGGTTTATGCAGCTACAGCAAGGCTTGGCAGATGTTGGACTAAGGGTGTAAGTAAGACGTGGCACACTTCGAGAGTGAGAAATCCCTCTCTGACCCCAACTCCTGCTGCGCCCAGCTTAGTCAAGAAGCTGAAGAAAAGCCTTTTCATTGCCTGTTTGGTGAGAAATCATCCCCTTATAGCTCATTACTGGGCTTGGCTTTGCTTTGGGCTCATTTAACTCTGAATACTTGTAAATAAAGCCTTTCTGGCACTTATTGAATGAGGTGTCATGTCAATCCTCTGAAACTAGTCCAGAACCCCCCTTTTTTTTTTTGCTAACATTGGTGCAGGGGCCAGGAGACCTTTGGGGGCTGCAGGGTCTCCAGGTTACTCAGGACTCCCACAGACATGGCAAACATCTTGCTTGCTGCCCTGGGCACCATCCCCAGGGCTGGGGGCTCAACGGGGTGAGAGCAGGGGGCAGGGGAGAGCTGCGGGGAGACTTTCTCAGCAGAACTGGGGGTCCAGGTCCTAGTGATAGAGGCAGAGACCAATACTAGCTGCTGTGAGATGACCAGCAAGGTGACCAGCCCCAGGTGCCTGAGGCCAGGGCAAGGAGCTGTGGGTGGGATTCCCAATCCTGGTATGTCCTGTGCTCCCACAGCCTGCAGGGTGCAACCTGGGAGAAAGGATGCCTGGCTCCTGGGGCTCTCCCTGAGAGCCTCGTCTGGCCCCCACCACCAGTGTGGGGACCAAGAGGCATCAGTAAGGCTGTGCGCCGTCGCAAAGGGGCAGCGTAAATGTCCCAGGTAAAGCTGTGTGGATGGGTAAGGGGAGCAGTTTGGAAGGGAGGGACACTAAGACAGGTCATTGCAGCCCTGCCGCTGAAGCAGAGACAGCCCTCTACGTGACTCTCGCATCATCTGGCTCAGCCCTGAAAGCACGGAGGCAGGGGAATCACCTGCAAGCGTGCCCGCAGACCACAGACAACCGTTAGTCTCTCGGAGAAGCAGACGCGCCACCACTGCCTCGTCTCTGCAGCTCCCCAGTGGCAGAAAGGGATCTCCAAGCACTTGTGGGTAATGAGGGGGGTCTCCAGACTTGTCCCCATTCCTTCGCGACATGGGCTGCCCGTGTGCTTTGGGCTCTCTGGTCTGCCGTGGCCTCCTGCACCAGCAAGCCATGCAGCCTTCACCCCAGTGTCCGGGCACTCAGCAGACCAAGCCATGGCTGTCTCCCCCCTGGGGTGCTGCAATGCAAGCCCAGGGCTGAGCCCATGCGGTGGCTCAGAGCTGTGCCATGCAGATGGCCTCCCAAAAGTCTGCTGAACCTGGGTGCTGCGGTGCTACAGATCCCCTTGGAGCCCAGGGGTCCCACAGAGGAGTGACCCGTTCTGCGTCCAAGCTCCGAACAATCCACCCTGGGTAACGTGGACCTGGGCCCCGCATCACCGCCGGCTCCAGCTGGCTCTGGGGATAGCCCCTTAAAGGCTCACTGCCCCACAACAACGGCAGGGTCACAAGGAGCATCCCTCCTCCTGCAAAGGGGCAGACAAGCATGTCTCCAAGTCCAGCCACGAGGAAGAGAAGATGCGCTCAATCAAACCTGCCTGAGAAGATCTCCAACAGGCATCCAGGCTGAGACACAGTACAGGTCAGCCTGGGCACTTTGGGACCACAGCCACTGGCCCATGGTGGAGCTGAGGTCTCAGGAAGACGTGGAGGTCCTCATGACTGCATTAGTGCTCATCAGTCATTGTCTTCGTTTTATTGAGCCATTCAGGAGGGGACAGCAGAAGAAGCTGGCTGGAGACACCCAGGAGAGCAACCCAGCCCCGGGTCCCAGTGTCTCTATGGAGTCAAGCTCCCCTGAGCCCATGAACAGAGCCCCAAACCGGTTGGGGACGGTCTGCCTGGAGAGTAGGACAGATGCACATCCATGGCAATGGCAGCCCCCTCCCCACACTGTGCCCTGGCTCAGGGGGGTCTCCGGGGCCAGGGCAGCACGTGTTGAGCCGTGCCCTGGCGGGACGCACGGAAAGAGGTGGAAGGGTCTCCCACAGGAGCTCCTGGGGCCAGGAGCTGCCGGGGAAGCCTCTGACCAGAGAGGGACTCCCACATGCCAGGCAGACCTCGCCTGCATCTTGCCAGCCCCTCTGCTCGGCACGGGGAAGGGGACGGGGCTCCTGGGGAATGTGCGGAGCCGCCACCAGGAGTCAAGGGCGCAGCTGCCTCCTGCCAGGCCTCGGGGACCTGCTCCCATGGAGATGCTGCTCCTGGCTCCAGCTCGCAGCTGCAGGGGCTTAGCACGCCCGCCCAGCGCATAGCTGCGCCGGCTGGAATGTCCCTCCCTCCCCGCCCCCAGGCTCTGCTTGGGCAGGGGACAGTGCAGCCACCCCCCACCCCAGCCCCAGAGCCCTGCCCAGCTGGAGGCACAGCTGAGCCGGGTGCTGCCTTCCCGGTGCCTGGCAAAGCTGGATGCACCTGCCGTGCACGCTCGTCCAGGGCTGCTGCCGGCTCCAGACGCCTCTGATGAGACCCGCAGCCGCTGCCCAGCATCCAAAGCAAGACCACCCGCACCCACGCCGTGCTTGGCCAACTTTTCAGGGCTGGGTCAGATCTGGGGTATTCCTTCCTGGCCCCCACAAATGACTGCTCTGAGCCCTGAAGCATGAGGATGGCTTGTCTGCCCCCCATCGCTGCCATGGGTTGGCACAGACCTGGGCTCCTAAGTGCTCAAGGAGCTTTCCCACCCTGCCCACCTGACACCCCTTGAGATCAATGCATACCTGAGAAACCAGCTCGGCCCTTCACAGGGGTCCTTCCTGGCCGCGAATGAAGCAGCGCGGGGGAAACACATGGCTCACTCTGTTCCTGCTCTGCAGCTGGCCAGGGAGACCTGTCTGCTGAGCTGTCTGGCTGAAACCTTGCACTGCCACGCAAATTGCTACGAACAAGTGGCCGTTCCCCAGTCCCCCGTGCGACAGATTCAGAGTCACAGGTTCCCCCTCAGTCCCCGGCAGAGCGAGGTGCCAGGCTGAGTGTGGTGCTCTAGGCTGTGCCGGTCCCAGCACCCAGGCTCTCCCAGCTCATTGCTTCCCAGAGCCCAGTCTGTGCCAAGGCCATGTCTTCCAGCAAATCTGCAAGCAAAGCCTCAGAGCGGCAGCCAGGAGCCCCACCTGCCCCACATCACAGTGGGAATCGGACAGGTCCTTACTCACCAGCTCAGCCTGTACCCCCTTGTCTGCAGCGCTGCGAGAGTGGATGCTCCCAGCCCCAGACACGTGATCTGTCTGCACGGAGCAACAAGGAAACCGCTCTTAGCCCTGTGGCTTTGGGTTTTGTGTTTGCTCGATGTAAGCAAGCTGTTTGGGACTAGAGTTTGCTTGGAGACCGCATGCTGCCAACAGACATAGCCGGGCACTCACCACTCTGAAAAAAAGCTCAGCCACCCTCCCGAAGCTTCCTCCCTTTTTCCTGAGTGCTGGAGACAGAACCGCTTTGTGTCCCAGAGAAGGATCTCTATGTCCCAGCATTTAAGCCATCAGGGACTTTTCAATGTAACTGCACTCAGACCACCAGCTTCCACACTTGCAATGTTTCCATCAAGGGCCTGATTCTTGCCAGGCACCCAGGCTGGGTTGCTGAAGATTTGTTACTCTGACTTGGGCCGGCCTTTGGACACATCTTAACTCAATCAGCATTGGATGCTGAGCTCCTTTGGAAAGCCTGACCCCAGCTGGAGGCACCAAACACTCCTTATAGGTCACGAAGACACAGCCAACATGAGCCTCTTACCTGCATCGGCTGAATTTTCAAATGCATTCAAGGACCAGGGAGTTTGCTGCGATGCAAAACAAGAAAAGATTTGTTTTCTGCTGAGATTCTTCCTCAGTCTCAGCCATTTTCGCTAAGCAGCTGCAACACTCAGATTGGGATATAGATCATAATGGTACCTGGCCCTTGCAGCCTGCTTTGTCATCAATAAATCTTAAAGCACTTTGCAAAGGTGATGCATCCTCTTCCAACACCATTGATGGGGAAGTTACACATAGAGAGAAAGACAGACAGACAGGCAGATAGATAGATAGATAGATAGATAGATAGATAGATAGATAGATAGATAGATAGATACTGCTCAACTGATCCAACCCAAACCCCGTCATCCACACACTCATCTGCACAGCAGCCAGGTCACGCATAGCACGGAGGACAATACAAGACACAGGTGTTGCAGCCCCTGACCCCGGTCTTTCTTCCCTTCCTCCTTCCCTGCCCAGGAAGCAAAAGCCAAGGCTCCCCTTGCCACAGCAGAGCTTCCCTGGCACGTCCTGCAGCCAGTGCTTTCAGGTTCACAGCAGAGTGGAAGCTCAGCCCAGCCCACAGCAGCTCAGGCAGGTGCGGGAGGTGCCACCTAGCAGGGAAGGAACCGAACATCCTGGTGACTTTCCCATCCCTGAGTGTTATGAGCTTGCCCATGGCAGGCCACAGGCTTTCCAGGCCTCCCTGTGCAGCACGGTTGTTGCATGAGAGGCACGCACTGGTGTAAGCTCAGGTCACTGAGAGCTCCCAAAGCCTGTCCTGCTACAGCCCTCCAGCCCCGTGCTTCTCTTGGGAGAGATCAGGATTCGGCCCCAGCCTCAAGGTTGGCCCCATCCAAAGCGTGGCCAACTCTGCACATCCCCTCCCGGGAGATGCTGCCCGAGGCCTGGGGCAGGGAAAGCTGCTCCCAGCTGGAGTCTTACCAGGGCAGGCTGACTCCCAGGCAGGCCGTGCTCCCCTCTGGGCTGTGCTTCGCTGTCTGGCTGAGCCGGGTCTCTGGGAGGCCTTAAAGAGTCTGGCCGGGCTGTGCTGCGGGGGGAGGGAGCCGACCGCTATCCCCAGCCCCTGAGCCACGTCTCTGGCAAGGGTTAATCCATCCGGTATGGCAGGGGCAGCTGGAGGCAGGCAGGGCACCTGTGCATGTATGTAACTGGGGATTCCCCAAGCAGCCGGCCAAGCTCAGGGGGCTGGGGCCGCTGGGAGACGGGCTCAACCCATGCTGGGTGGCATGTCACACGCCTACCCCGTGTGGGGGACAGGTGGGAACAATGAGCCCTCACAGCCCAGCCTGGCATCCAGGGCACGAGGTAACAGGGAGCTGGGGCAGGAGGTGGAGGAGACCCCAGTGTCACCAGCGCAGCCCTCACGCCCACACCATCCTGCCCAGCAGGAGGGAGCCGGGCAATGCGGAGACAACGCAATGAATGGCCCGTGTGTGGCGTCAGGGATAAAAGCCCCTTTCATTGCCTGCCGCCCCTGCTGCATGGACAAAGCAGCTTGGCACCTGCTGGCACCGAGACAAGCCCTGCGGGCTGTAAGCCCCCCAGAGCTCTGCCCCCAGCCAGCTCACAGTAGGACTGGGGCTCGAGAAGGGGAATGGGGTGTAAAGAAGCCAAACATCCCCCACACCTGCCCTTGGGAGCTGGGTATTACCTCCTCTCCACCAACTGGGAAACTGAGGCACAGAGCAGGGGAGTGACTCAGCCACGGGCCGAGTCGGGGAAAGACCCCAGGTATAGTACCCTGGCCCCCATCCTCTCACCTGCGCCCACTCTCAGTCATACAGGCAGTTTCTTTCCTACCATTACCCAAAGTGGCTGGAAACCCAGCACTTGCCCCCGGGATTCACAGATCGCAAGGCTGGAGGGGGCCTCCAGGGGCAGCGTCCAGTCCCCTGCCACAGCCGGCAATCGGGCAAAAAAATCCCACTGCTCACGCCCATGGGTGCCCGACTGGCAGTGCAAGGGCTGCCTATTGCAGTTCAAAGCTGAGTGGGCAAGGAGGGTGCAGGAATCGCATCTTGGAAGCAAACAGCCCTCAGCTGCGAGCCAGGGGCAGTGTGTGCAGATCCCCCGTATCGGGAGAGAGATGCAGGCAGGCAACCGTGGGGGAGGCGCTGCTGGGACCAGCAGGCATCTGGGGACTCTGAGCAGCTGTTGGCAGCTTGCTCGAGAGCCCTGGGGATGGACAGGGAAGGTGAGCGTGCCCCCGTGCGCAGCTCTGATCGAAGCGGGCACTTCTGGCTTCAAGGCCAGACTCGGAATCAGCTCCGAGCTGCCCCACAAGCACATGCATGGGCCAAGTGCTCCATGCCGCCTAGGACAAGGGTCCCCCAACCGCGCTTTGCAGCTTCCTCCTAACCGAGCTCTTGGCATCTGCATGGAAACAGGGCACGGCCTGCAAAAAGCACGTGCATGCCGCTGACCCCTGGCACAGGTCCAGCTGTAGACAGAAAAGCGGCAGGGCTCTCCTCAAGCTTCGCCCACACCACCAGGCCCTACCCAAACAGAGACCAGCCGTAACATCTCCGGGCATTCGAGGTTGCCCCTGGGGCTCACAGGTGACAGTCCCTTAGCAGGACACCACAGGCTGTCTGCAGACTCAGGCAGCCAACGCTGCTCCGGGCTTGCTCGGGGAAAGCCTGGCGTGTGCTGTGCTGCCCTGGGGCCAGTCCAGGGGCTGCCATGCTTACAGTCCCGATGATAAAGCATCGCCTTTCCCCTTGTCGTGAGCTGGCCATCAGGAGCCCCCTGGCCACGAAAGACCCCTGAGCTCCTCGGCTGTAGGAGCTGGTGGGGGCCCGTGGCACAGGCTGGGGGCTGTGCGTGTTCAAGAGCTCCTTTCCCAGCCTCTGCAGCCCTGCGCTGCGTGCTAGAAATAGAGAGGACAGTCCTTCCTGTTTTAGTAATGAGTCAGCCCCCGGCAGACGCTGGAGATTTCAACTGCCACCGGATGTCCAGATCAGAGCTCCGCTCTGCTCCTGGCTGCCCTCCCCTGGGTTATTGCAAAGTACATTACCCAGTGGGCCCAGCCCCTGAGAGCAAAAAGGTCCTGCTCCCCATGGAAGGGCACAAAGGTTGCTCTGAGGTTGCGCTGCCCACGGCTTTCCCAGAGCTCAGTTCTCCGTTTCTGAAGCCAAGAGGAAGCAGCTCCGAGGTGCCGGCCCTAACCCCGTCCTGCTCTGACCCTCATCGCAGACGCTTGCCTTGCAGTGGCGGGGGAATTTCTTTGTGGGGAAAGCAGTGTATTGGGCTGGGTGCGCAGCGCTGTGCCTCTGGGACGCTGACCTGCGGGACTCCCAGCTGCAGGGAGTCACCGAGGAAACCCTATGAGGCCAGATCCCAACATCTTGTCCATTCCCAAACACCACGCAGGGCTCCTGCAGCAGGATTTAGCTGGAGGGCCACAATGACGGCGGTAAGAAAGCTCATGCTCGGAGGTGAGGGTTGTGGGGGACAGAAAGGACTCTCTGGCACACGGCTGCATTACAGGGATTGCATCCGCCTCTGCAGCCTCAGAAATCAAATAGGCTCTGTGCACGCGGCCTCGGCTGTTCAGTCCCTATGGGCCTGATTTTGCATCGCCAGGCTGCAAGGCCACCGGTGACATGCGTCCAGAGCAAATGCAAAGCTGCAGGTTCAAGCCTAGCCTGACTCCTGTGCGCCAGACAGGCTCAGGAGCAGCACTGGCTGGGCAAGGGTGCCCTGCCCCAGACAGAAGCCATGGGGAAGGGAGGGGGGCCATAAACCCACGTGGATGAAGAGCCAAGAAACCTCAGCCCAGCAGAGCCAGCTCCAAGCCGTTGGCCCAGTGGGAGGAGGTGGTTGCTGTCACTTGCTCCCCAGATCTGCGACAGGTGGCCAGGCACATTTTTCTGCGGCTCCGGTCGGCTGTGCGGCTCCCGCCCGCCCCCGCGGTGGCTGCATCTCCTTTCCGTCTGCCTCCGAGCCCTGGCTTTCCTCTCATCTCCTGCTTCTAAATACAGGGTGGAGGGGGCAGGTTGGTTTCTTCTGCTTTGAAGTTGGAAACTGTTTCCATCGCTGTAACTGGTGGGAAGGCTTCTACCCAGGTCTTCTCACAGGGGCAATGGACACTGCTAGGCCCTGGAGAGCCATGGGGTGCACAGGGCCAGCTCCTGGGCTTGGTGCTGGGATGCCACTGTGCAGGCTTCAGTCCCCATGCACCTGGGCAGGAAACAGTTACCAGGAAGCCTCTGCCTACCGCTCAAGTGTGTGTGTCCCTTTCCAGAGCTTCCCACTAATGCTCAGGGCACATGTAGTGCTCTGGGACCTGTGAGAATGGTGCAGCCTGTGCCCAGGCCTCTTGCTCCAGTTGCAAGCCCTCGAGGGGGGTTCAGGCTCAGGCAGTGGCCTAGGCTTGACAGCTCTGAAGATGTGGCTCCTTCACCAAGGCCTCCATGCAGCCCCCCCACACCTTGCCCACTGGCCCCAGTAGCCCTGGGCTGCCCAACATGGGGCTACTTGGTTCAGCCTGGCTAGCATCAAGCCAGGCTGGAGCAGGGTGCTGGGGGCATGGAGTAGGGACATCTGTTCATGGTGCTTTGCAAAGCCCACAGGCAGCTGCCCAGCAAGGGAGGCGGATCGTGCTCCTTTAAGAACAGGAGCCAGGGAAATATGCTGGGAATGCTGCCAGTGATGGAGGTGAGAGGGGAGGGAAGCCTGGGCTTCGAGCTCACCCCGGGCCACCCCCTGGCTAGCAGCTGCCCTCCCGCCACACCTGTCGCAAAGAATCCTGTTCAGCCGGGCTGAGGGCTGTTGAAGAAAAGCAAGTGAAAGCTGCCCGGGCACGGGCCAGGCAGGCTTCCCCTTTGAAGGATGCCTGCCTGACCACCCCTTCCCCTGGGGATCCAGCTCGGCTAGCTGGTGACCCCCAGATGCAGCATGCCTGGCCCCGATGGCCCAATGTAGCAGGCCACTCCCTTGGACCCCAACCTCAGCCACTGCAGAAAGTGGTTACCCCAACCGCCCTCACCTCGGGTTGCGGAAAAGCCTCAGGCTAAAACCCGAATGCCCCGGGAGAGCCCCTGGGGGACCCAGGACCCATATTCCACTGGGCACCCTGAGATCTTGGTACAGGGGCACATGCCCTGTGCAGGATGGCCCCATTGCACTGAGCATGCCCGTCCCGGTCTGAACAGCTGCAGCTCTTCCCCCCTTTGGAAGAAACGCAGCCCTCGTAAGGGCCAACCCCTGGCTCCCAGGCAGCCAAGGCTGTGCAAGGGGACGGGGTCCTTGCTCCCAGGGGGGTTGCACAAAACTCCCCTCTCCCAGCAGGGATAGGGAATAAGAGGCGTTTAGCAGGAACAGAGCAGCCAGCATGGGGCAGGTGCAGGGGCCTCCTCAGAGCTGTGCAGCAATGACTCACTTGCAGCTGGCAAGGCTGCCCAGACCTGCCTCCTCTCCCACCCGCGCAGACCTCCGCCGCCCTGCAAGCTGCTTCCCAGCATGCATTGCTGCTGCTCAGCGGAGCAGGCATCCGGGAGGAGAGGCAGCAGCCGTGCCCGCAGCCCTGTGCACGGCCCCAGAAGAGCTACGTGCGGACAGAGCGGCTCCCCTGGCCAAGATGCTCTGCATTCTTCCGCTTTCGGCCTAGGGCTTTCCCCCTCCCCGAGCGCCCAAACTCAGTCGCTTGGCAGCTGCTGCGGTTCACCACGACCCCAGGAAGGAATCAGCGGAGGCCCCAGAGATGGCCACAGCTTTGGGCTCCCCGTGTCCAAGCCTAGCCCTTCTACCCTCTTTCCCCAGTGCATCCCCCTGGTTCCCTGCAGAAGAATGCCTTGCTTTTGCAGCAGCCCCTGAAGGCACCATCACCCCCGCCACAGGCCCTGGCCAACACAGTGAGCAGCTGGATGCTAAAGGTGGGACTGGAGGAAACAGGTTCGAAACAGAGGCTTTATTTTAAAAAGTCAGAGGCCAGAGGATATGGACAGCGCAGACCCCATAACACTGCCACCCCACAGGCTGGCCACATGGGATTGTCAGCCATAGAGCAGGGGCACGCCCCACCCCACCCCAAGAAGATGCCAAGCCTGGACCTTGGGGGTCTTCACAGTGGTCTCCAATCTGGCTGCTTCTGGGATGCAGAGATGGGCTCCCGCTGGCCTAGCAGAGACAGGCAGGGCAGTGGAAAGCTCAGAGGGAAGGAAAGTGCAACAGGCAGTCACCGGGTGGGCCTGGAATCAGCCCCAGGGCTTTGAGGGCTGGCTCACAAGGAGGGGAAGCCAACCGGGACTGGGCTGAGGGTGGAGCACGAATTGCACTGGGAGAACGAAGGAGTAAGAAGGGAGGTCCCAGCAAGAGGCTCATCAGTCCCACCACATCCATCCCAGAGCCAGTGCAAAGCCCACCAGAGTCAGAGCTGCGAGGGACCAGTCCAGAACCTCAAGGACCAGCTCCAGGCCGGCGGTTCAAACCTAGCCAGGGGTTGATGGCTCCCTGTGCCTAGCACTGGATCTCAGCCCAGTTCCTAGAACAACTCACCCCCTGCACAATTTGGCAGCCTCAGCAGAGGGAATGAGGGTTTCCTGGGCCTTCAGCTAAGTCCTCCTTCTTGGGGAGCTCACAAAAAGGGGCTCACATTGTTGTTTCCCAGGGCTTTCCGCCAACTCAGCCAGCTCTCACTGCATCACACAGGGTGTGGGCCACAACCCAGCTCCAGTTATGCTGCACCCCAAGAGGAGAGATGGGGGGGGGTGCAGGGATCAAGACAGAGAAGCCATCCAGCCACTGCCCTCAATGCAAAGCTACCAGCGGGGCAACTGCTCCCAGCCCCCCTTGTACAGAAAGACAGCAGGTCCACCCAAAGAAGAAGCAACCCCATAAGTTATTCAGCACCAAGTCCACCAGCAGGGCTTGCCGGGAACAAAAGAGATTGTACTGTGTGTCAGCTGCAAGTGAACTGGCAAGAAGTGAGCTCTTCACCATCCTCCTGTGGGGAATCATATCACCTCCTGCCAATCAAACCCCCTCTCTGCTCCCCTAGTTACTCAAATTTAGGCTTGGCCCTTCCTTCCCTCCCTCGTATGTTGAGCAGCAGCAGGAGGCCAAGGCAGACTGTGGCCAGGGCACACATGGCAATAGACTCCTTCAGCACCAGGAGGGTGTAGATGGAACCTGGGGAGACAAAAACCAGAAGGCATGTAGGAAAAAAATAGAAGAAAAGAAATCAGGATTTGGGCCATTACAGAACTCAGAGTTGCTCCGTCATGGGGCCAGGCACAGGTAGAACTAGAGCCTGAAGCACACAGCTCCAAAGAGCTTCAGTGCAAAATGGTGCCGGGGATTCAAGGTGTCCTCGTTATGCTTCAGAGTCAGCAGCCACATGCAGGGTGTGGGGGCAATTTGCTCATCTCTGAGCTATTCTCTTTGCTTGCCTGAGGCTACATAGTAGTAACGTAGCAGCGTTACTAGCCCAGCAGGCTGAGAGGAAGGGGACTGTGCAGCACAAGCCATGGGCAGCACTTCCTGGCAGCTAACAGCAGCGAACACCTGCAGACAGTAAAGCCAGGGCCCTTCACCCCCAGGTAGCTCTACCTGCCCCCTCCTTGCCTCAGGGGCTGATCTAACAGGATGGGAAAAAGCAGATTACATCCTGATCTAACAGGATGGGAAAAAGCAGGCAGCCCCCGTGCAGCAGCACACCATGGCACGTGGCTCTGAGCTCTCTGCCAGTCTTCCCCTGGACAAAGCGCCAGCAGAGCATCTCTCCCCAGGGCTCAGCTAGGCAGGGAGCATAGTCTTGACACCCCTAGTTCTTTTACTGACCCCCAGGCCAGGGCCCAGTGGGTAAGGGGAGGGTACAACTGGAATCAGATGTGCATATGCTCAGCCTGGGGGCTTGCAGGTTTCATTAAGATCAGCTCTGAAATTAATAAGGTCTCAAAGTACATCTACTGGCCCTTGATTCCAGCAGCCTCCAATTTCCGGCCCGTAATTAAAGGGCCATCATTTAAGGCTCGTTGCAAACAGTCAACTCCATCTGCTGGGAAGATCCTGCTGCAGGTAAGGACTGAGAATCCAGGCTCTGGTTCTGATCATTGCTTCCCTTTTCCATAGGGCCACAAGGGCTTGCTAGACAGACACCTGCTTTTAACCCTTACTTTGTGGACACAGACCTTCTCCAGGCCCTGCTGCTAGGAGGCCAAGGGGCTGTTCCTGGGCCCGTGCTCCTCCCACCCAGCAGCAGATGAAATTCTCCTGGCTGCTCCCCGGTGTAAGGGGAGCCCCTATATTACCTGGCTTCAGCTTGGCAAGCAGTCACCAGCAGCACACAGCTCCAGTCCTCCAGTGTCTGCACCAGCTCCCAGTAGCTTTCCCGTACAGCTGGTTTTGACCTATAAGGCCCTCAACAGCCTGGGCCCTACATACCTAAGGGACCCCCTTTTCCTTTATGCTCCATCATAATCCCTCAAGTCAGCTGAGAGCACCATCCTGCAGGTACGATCAGTGGGACAAGTCCACTTGGTGACACTAAGCAGAGATGCTACTCAGGTCCCTGCTTTTATTTTGTTATTTTATTTAGTCTAGTTGCCGGTTTTCAGTTGTCTTGTTCTCTGACAGCAGCGTGTGTGAGGAGAGAAGCAGATAAGGGCAGGCTCCAGGCTGTCCCTGCCTAGCCAGTCCCCCACTCCCATTTCCCAGCCTCTCTGCAATTAGGTAAACACTGTACTAGATAAGATAGCTTTCAAAATTGGTTGCCATTCAATGCATAACACATAAGGAAGGGTGCCTTCAGTCCCGTGAGGGGTGCATCGAGGCCTAAAAGGTTGAGAGCCACTGGTTTACTGTAAGCCCTGGGATCCCTTGTTGGCAAGGGCAGCAGATAAATTATATAAATAAATCATATAAATCCATACATAGATAAATAAGAATGTGAGACTCCTCCCTGCCTCCAGGATATGTGTGGAGGCTATTGGGGAGGAAGGGAAACTCCCAGCTGAAAAATCAAGCAAAGGAAACGGGTGGAAGCCCTGGTTTGGGCTATGCTGCAAACTTGTCCAGCAAAGCCATGGGAAGAGCCTGGCAAGGGGTCCCTGAAGGCAGCAGAAGAGGGGAAGCCTGCCTGGCCCTCATGCCCCAGCTCACGATGTCAGGGGCATCCTAGAGGGTACAGGAGTCTTCAATAGTGGGCAGCACCTCAGCCTGTGCCCAGCTCGCCCTTACCAATCATGATGATGGTGAGCACAAAGTTGCTGATCTCTTGCAGGAGCTGGGGCCCGAATGCCAGCAACAACCCGGCCACCACTTCAATCCAGCCGATCACCTGCAGGTACCAGTCCGGCTCCGGTTTGTAGCCAAATTCCTTCAGGGGAAAGACGTCGGCGAACCGCACGAACTGCGACTTCTGAAGGAGGAAACCGGCATGGCACCAGCATTGGAGGGGGCTCCAGGCCTCCCTAAGTTTCCTTCCTGGAAACAGGGGTGCTATCCCCAAGATCTAACACCGTGGCCTTTGGGTGAGGGAGGAGATGGGCAGCCTTGCCCACTGCCTGAAGCACTCCATGAGGGCTGCAAGAGGAGCAGAGCCCCCCTGCCCTCCCCTTGCTTTGCCTCCCCCAGGAGGAGTATTTTGAGCTGCAGAAGATAGTCACACAGCACAGGCCAGGACTGCCCATATCCAGGCAGATGGCATCAGCTCACGGCTCCCTCCCCACCCAGCCATTCCCACATGCTCCTGCTGCAGGGCCCAGTCCCTGAGCAAGCGGCAAGCAGGACCCAAGACCTTTCCCAGCAGATCTGCAGGGCCCTCCAGACGCAGCTGGAGCACACCAAGTCCTTTGCAAGCAGACTGCCATCTCAAAGGCAGCTGGCGGCTCTAACAACTTTGAGAGCCTGTTTTCCAAGAGAGCAAGGCACCTGCAGCAGGGAGCGGAGTAGCAGGCACTCAGGCCTCTTGGGATCAGTCCACACCTAGAAGGGCTCTGAAGCATCACCAACCTGCTCTGCAGAGCAAAGCCATTTCCCCGGCCAACACTCCCTCCCAAAGCCTCCCCAGGAGCCACTCGGTTGTCACGCTGCTTTTCTAAGCCAACATTTCAGCTTCTTGTGCCAACGTTTACAGACAAGTCTTCCAACGGGCACGGGGTGTCCTGGCCTTCAGGCTGGTGTCCAAAAGGTGGCTCAGGCCTTAGGACAGCTAGTTTCCACCAGTATGTTCAAAGCTCCTGGATATCCAAGCGCCACTGGAGCTGGAAATCCCCAGGGAAGACAAGCCTGCAACCCAGGGCCCTCTGCCTTCCTGCCTGGAGACTGTCGAGGAGTTCCCCGGACAGATCAGGGATCCTCACAGTCATGAGACTGCAGGGGAGCTCGCTCTGGTGCTGATGGGGCTTAGGGCCAGCTCTGCAAAAGGACTCACTACATGCCCCTGGCACTGGATTTTCCCAAAGGCTCAGCTCCCATGCAGGCTCCAAAACATGCTCAGAAGAGCCTTAAAAGGGATGCTGCCAGCTGGTAAGCTAGCCCACATTTTTTAAATAGGGAGCTTGGCTGCCATGACAACAAGGGCTCTACATAAATGCATCAGTCGTGGGCATCAGGTATTAATTAGACATATCACTGTTTGGGCCTACCAGGCACCATGAAGGCTAAGGCCCTGGCACACTAGGTGCTGTTTGCCATACACAGCGTGTTGGTACATCTCAGCTTTGGAAAGCCCCATGTCCATGTAGTCAAGAGGGTCTAAGAAAGGAGTGCTCTACCTCCAGCTTGCAGGCCAAATCCAGCTCACGGAGCTGTGGCAGCCGGCTCACAACCAACCCCCAAACCCTGTGTGACAGGTCCAAGCCGGACCATGCCCCCCCACATACACATACACTGCTGGATTGGGGCTGGGCCATGCCCCCTGCCCTCCTCCATGCAGTTAACTGGGGGGCCCCCTGTGCCTGGCTTGAGATCACCAGCAAGTCCAGCCCATAGACAGACTGGGCACTGCCCACCCAGCTTGCTGGGCAAAAAGGCTGAGTTCCAGTGGCCTGAGATCATGCAACCTGGCAGGGGCAGAGGCAAAAGCAAAGCCCCTTTCCCTGCCCCCTCCCAGATGGGATGCACTCACTCTGGTGCCAGGCCCTGTGCACGCCCCGTCTAACTGGGCTTTTGTGAATCATGTTGTTTCCCCCCCAAGACACTTTTTCTTCTCCCCTCGCAGGAACGCACCTTGGGGAGCTGGATTCCTGGGGTGCAGAAACCAACCGCTGCGTCTAGCCTACCCCAAACCCAGGACGCAGGAGGAGAGGCATCTCGAGCAGACGTGACGCAGAGCGGATAGGGGTCCAGAAGAGACCCTGGATCCTAAAGAGATCCGTGGGTCTCGGTGCCAGCCGGTGCAGGGAGGCTGCTGGCCCCAGGCCTGGGCACAGCCCGGCAGGTGCTACCCCCCAAACTGCAAAGGGGCAGCCGGGTCCCACCCCAGGGCTTTGGCCCCCTCCTGCTTGCGGGCTGGCCTGGGCGCTGCAGGCAGCCCCAGCCGGCCCCAGGCTCACCATTTGCAGGTACAGCTCGGCCGAGATCTGCTCTGTCAGCTTCACGGCCCCCGCGAAGAGGAAGAAGAGTCCCAGCACCACGCGCACGGCAGTGAAGAGCAGCGCCATGGCCGGGAGAGGCGGCCCGCCCTGCCCGAGAGCCCGCCCCGCCACTTCCCCTGCCGGGCCCGAGCTCCGCTCCCTGTCCTCCCCTGCCTGCCCGGCCCTTGTGCCCATTATAGAAGGAGAGAAGCTGAGGCATGGCCCAGCTGGAGGATCAGGCCAAAATAAATGGCACGAGGTTCGATGAAGGGCACGGGCAGAGTCCTGTGCTCAGGACAGAACAAGCCTCTGCACCGGGACAGGCTGGGACCAGCTCTGCAGAAAAGGGCCCGAGGGCTACAGTGGATAATAAACTGAATGCAAGGCAGCAGCATGCCCCAGGCTGCATTAGGAGGAGGGCTGGCAGCCAGTCAAAGGAAGGGATTATTCTGCAGTGGGAGTCCCAGCAAATACTCAAGGGCTGCCAGGAAACTGTACCAGGAGAGGGGAAGTCCCACAAGTAAAGGTTTAGAAGAATTCAGGCTGGTTTAAAAAACAAACAAAACATACCTAGAGAGAAGGGGGATTTCATCTGGAGACGTAGGTCCTACAGGGGCCAGTGGAAGTAGCTTGTCCTGTCTACCTAAAGGATCAAAACCTTGAGAGAAGATAGGACTATAGGGTCCAGTCCCAGAATCAGCATATCATGTTATTCCAGCCCACAGGAAGAGAAGGCAGGAGCGTGGCTGCTGAGAGGGAGAGAGATCAGAAAAGGGATCCGGGAGCAGGTAGCCCAGACTCCTGTCATCCCATCTTAGAATCTTCCTGATCCAATCCACCCTCCTCTCTTCGTTGCTTACCAAAGCACGTTAATTGTGAATGAACTCGACCTTTAAAAGGATTATCTTTGGGCAGCTCAGAAAAGACCCAGTGGGATGAATGGGATGACACTGATCTTCTCAGGTTGGGCAAATGCAAGGCATCACTGCAGCAGTTTATGTTATCAAAGCCAAATTGCAGCAGCTGGAAGCTCTGGGATCTTTCTGAAAAGCAGGTTCCGAAAACAAGGCGGTTTCGCAGCACGGACTCTGAAGATGGGTGACAGAGTGAAAATATAAGCCAGTGTATGGACTTGTTAGTGCAGGATCTGAGCTGGGGCTGTTTGTTAGAGGGGGGTAAATAGTTTGAATTTGCACTATGGGGATAGGAGTTTGTACTCCTGGCAGAGCACACGAAGGCTGTGTAGACACTCTCCATTGTTCTGAATGAAATGAATGTGTATATGGTGTGTGTTGCCCCATTTTATATAAGGTAGCACCTGAACACTAAACATTAAATTAAATAATTAACTATTTCCATGTGTGACATGGAAAACATGAAAAGCTTGGGATGAAATATCTGCCTTTTCTAAGGCTGATTCCTCTTTTTTAATTGAGCTGAAGAACAATGGTTTCTTCAAGCAGGTTTCTTCTTACATTCTTCTGCCCTATCTTCTCTGAATAGTAGCCCTGGGAGAAGAAGTCATATATACGCAGAGAAAGGCAGCTTGAAGGAGCCCTGGGAAAGGCAGCTCGGTCTCCTTTAGAAGGCTCTGCACTGTACAGTGCTCACCTTGTGCAAGGAAGGTTTTGTACCTACAAGAGTACAATCATGAACAATTAATGCAGTGTCAGGCTTTTCAAAAGTAATTGTAAAGATTTGTGCACTAAACTAATGCAAATCTTCCTACTGAAGTTTTTGAAGTCTGCAGGATCTGAGCCCAGATCTTCCCACAAAGTTCATATTAAATTATATATATATTTTATATAATTTCAGAGTTCCCAAAGCCAGATGTTTGCTTTTCTTTCATTTCATCAATCCCTTCTCTTAAACAGTCCAGCACTTTGGTGCATAAAACAGAATGGAGTAAATGCAACCCAAATACATACTCTCTCTCCCCCAGCCCTCCAGATGTGGTCAGACAATGCACCAATTTCAGAACTCATCACCACTCAGCAAACTAATAAATAATAAACACAGCAGTTGTGCCAAGGCAGACTCAAGCATTTTTTTTTTTTTTTTATATGAAAGACTTATTTTAAAAAATCCTGTCTGAATAATAGATTCCTGAACTCTAGAAACCCAATTCCTTTTTTCCTTCCAACACAGGCTTGTCTCCCCTTACCACACTGCTGGCTCCTACATGAAAGATTAATAAATTCTCCCAGGACTATTGTTAAGGCAGGATAGGGCAGGAGTGCAGGAAGAAACCTGCTTGAAGAAACCATTCTTTTTCAGCTCAAAAAAACCAAAACAAAATAGAAAAACCCAGCATGTTTTTAGAAAAGGCAGATGTTTCACCCCAAGGTTTGAGTAATCTGGAAGCTCCCAGCAACCTCTGATTCAAATTCTCTTTGAAAGGGGAAGAGGGTCTCCTTTCTCCACCTGAGACCAAAGAGAGGCATTATGGTGCTAGATTTCACAAGGTCCCATGAGATCCTGAGCATATGTAGTGGTCGGTCTAGCCTGACCTACCGATACATAGAAAGAAGGCCCGACTGCAATTCTGTCTTGCTTTTTCTTTTTTTTATGCTGCAACTGATTGAAATGTTACGTTTTTTGGGGGAAAGGATTCGTTTCTATGCTGCAAGGGACAAGTGCTTTGCTTCTGTAACATCGCTGAGCTCAGCGAGTTCACACAAGGGGTTCATTTGCCCTGATGTATTTAAAATGGAGATTAAATTACCACATGATAAAGTCCCAAATTACAGTTTACTCGAAGATCTAAATTCCAGCAAGATTTCAACATGCTCTGAGCTCCTCCTTAGCATACACACAGCCTGCTGCTTTCCAGATGAGCTTATACCAGCCTGCAACAAAGTTAAATAAGTAGTAATTTAGGAACAGATTGTTCCACACCTGCCTACCATAGGGGTTTCTTCCACCTTCCTCTGCAGCATCTCACGCTAGCCCCTGTAACGTAGCTGGACATAGTAAGACTTAGATGCAATGCAGTCAGACAATTCCCCAGCATCTTTCAATGCTCCAGTAGACAGGACCCTGCCCATCACTGGACACTGCTAGAGTAACACTGCCATTTAGCCTTGTACTGTTACTGAAGAATACTGAGATCTTCTCTCCAGAGGATTCCCTGTCAACTTCTCAGCTACCAGCGACTCAGATCCGTCAGCCAGTGTTCTTCCTTCACCCCATCTTACAGATGTATTTTCAGGCAAGTCGCTTAATCCATGGCAATGGGGCCAGAAATATAACTCATGAAGCACCCCCCTCAGGTAACACCTCCCAACACAAAGGAAACTCTGGACAAAACATGGGTTTTCCTCCTTAAATTTGCCATCATTATGTTTCTTGCAAAACAAGCACCGTTGCTAAATGCTAGGGCACACTGCCATGTGGCAGATGACATTTGAGATGGTAACTGCATCACTATTTAAGGCCAAACTCTAATAATTTCTCCAGGATCAAATTCACTTCTCATCTTGCAGGCTCAATGAACTCAGCTTATTGTCCACATCTTCCAAAAACCCTTCATCTAGTGACTCACAATCCATGCCATCTTCCCCACTGGGTATATAGACATGGATCTCTGTCCTTGATTTTCGGATCTGCGGCAGTACAGGGAGATCCCCTCCAGGCACTGGCAGGCAAGTAGCCCCATGCACTCGCAGGGTCTGCGCCATTGCACTGGCAGAATGCTTCAGTGCTGCTGGCTGTCTATTCCTATGCTCTACTGCTCCTCCAGGGAGGTTGTTCCTATTCGGTCTCAACTTGCTGGGAGATGTCCTGGTGAGCAGTTGCATGGGATGGGAGAAGTGTACAAAGGTGCATCTCTCCCTCTGGTTAAAGTGGCAGCAATCCTGTGCTCTTGCCCCCGCAGGGCAGAGAAGCCCTGGGAAAGGCTTTAAAGAGGGCACCTTGGTCTTTAGGAGGCTGTGCAGTGCAGAGTGTTCACGTTGAGCAAGGAAGGTTTTGTACCTGTTTTAGAGACAAAAGCACAATGAACTCGGTGACACTTAGTGCAGCGTCAGACAGCCAACCCAGTACCTGATCCAGTCTATGGAAAGCCTTATTAGGTCCCAGCTGGAAGCCTAAGACTCATTTATCTTCTGCCCTCTCTCCTCTTCCCAAATCCTCGAGCTGCCAAGCCTTTTGACCTCTCTGTTCTTGGAACTCAGGTGAGCAGCTCAGGGACGGCTCAGGCTCCAGGGCTGTCACCTCCAACTGCATCACTAACACATGCAACAGGGTCATGATGTGAGCTGCCTTTAACTGGGACCGAGTTCTAGGAGCTGTTCTGCCTTTCAGATGCCCCATGCCCAGCAACAGGAGCAAAGGGAGCTGCTATCCTGGGAACCGCTCTCCATCTCTGTCATTAAAAGGTGCTTTTTAAAGGCTGGCTCAGTATCACTCCAGTCACAGAGCAAAAGTGACACAGCTGAGCAGAGCAATCAGGTCTCCTGGCTCCCAGAGCAGCCTGCAGCCCCCTGCTTTGTTTGTAGGCAAACACCCCCACTTATGAAACAGAGTCTAAAGCTCAGGGCTCTAGGCAGATTATTACCCCTGCAAGAAGAGCAGGTATAACTGGGACTGCAGCTAACTAAACACAGTCATACCTTGGGGTTGCTATAGCAGCCCACTTGTAGGGCTGTGCAAGGGACCTGCGTCATTATCCCAGCATTTGGCCCATGGGATTATGGGATCAGTTTGTTACAATCCCAGGGAGACAGCAGCAATGAAACCAGTAAAGCCTGATGCTGTTGGAGGTACCACTTCAGCTTCTTACAAAAGGGAGTACAGCAAAAGCTTTGTTATCCAGCATCCCCCAGGAATGGGGGATGCCAGTTAGTCAAATATGCCAGTTAATCAAATGTGCATTGTCTAGTAGACTCCCTAGCATCTGTGCGCCAGGGGACAGAGAGCAGAGCCCCGCCATGCAGGCTGCTTTGCTCTGGGCCGTGGGCTGAAGAAGCAAAAGGAGAAGAACTCGGCTTGTGGCTTTTGCCGCATCCCTCAGATGCCAGTTAGCAGAGCTTTCTGGTTGATAAAGTGCTGGATAACACAGCTTTTGCCGTACTAAAAGCAAGAACGCAGGCCTCAAGTTGCTCAAAGTCAGTCAAAATCTAGCATCAGATTTGCATTGCCCCCCACCTTTCTTGGAACATTTTGGTAGCTTTCCTCTTTTAATTCATGCGCACCCCTGACCCCAAATATTGCTCACACCACTTCTCCATCCCTTTGGGCATTTCCACCCCCAGCATTATCTACTTCTAGGGCTCAGAAGCATCATGTCTGACCATGGCAGGTCAATTCCCCCTATGCCCCCCAGTCCAGATGTCCATATAAAATACAAATGCTGTACTTGGGTTTTTCTCTTTGGGTTAGAAACTCTGACATCCTTTATGCTCTGGGAGACATAGCAGTAGTACCAGTGATTCAAAGCTCCCAAGGCACTCTAGCACCAGCTGGTTAGAGAAGAGTTTCATCCTGAGGGTAAGGCAGAGCCTGGCTGTACGGCAAGTCATCAAGGCAACTTATGGCAGGTGAAAGCAGTATTTGAGCCAGGATGGCAACAACCCCTCTGACTTCATGCACAATGTGCACACGTTTGACCCAGATTTGTCTTTGGATTTTCCTCTTCTATTGTGAGAGTTGTTACATTAACTCCACTAGAATTGGTTAAATCAGGTAATCCCTGTTATGAGCCAGGAATCCAAAATTGCTGACTGGCATACTGCCAGGCCCACTTTAAAAGTCTTTCACAGGTGAACACTAATCAGCCCTGGAGTCATTGGCAGCCTGGATCCAAAAGCAGAAGTCATAAAAGGTAGCTTTCGCAGGCCTCCCTTAGAGGGCCCTCTTGTGGCTCACTCCCAAGACAACTGATTTGCAGTTCGTGGTCACAAACAGGTGCAGGGGGATTTTATAAACAAGGGATGCTCCTGGATTTTAGACTTACCTCTAATTTGGAACAGCCTCACTCCAGGAGTGGTCCAAAACCCCACACTGGAGACCAAACTAAGATAAATCCTTGGCAGTTATAACTTTGGTGGACGGAAGAGAAAAGCTCCACAACCCAGAATTAACGGGGTGGGGGGAGATGGGCAATGCAAGACCTACTTTTCTCCTACTTCAAATTCCCATAGTTTTGTTCATAAAGAAGTTCTGTAGCATGTTTAATTAAAGGCTATTACATACTACCCCACACAAAAAGGACGCAGGGACTTACCAAGGTACCAACATGTTCCTCAAGTGCCATTTCCCAGTGTGCTGCTGCCGGCCAAGACAAATGCCTCTCCTAGGTAGCTGGGGCAAAGTTGCTTTCCCAGCATTTGGAAGAGCAGGATTTGCACAGGAGGAGAGCACCTGGTCAACCTCCGTCCCTCGCTTTGCAGCAAACTCCAGAACGCCTCGGCAGTCCAGCCCCAAGGATTGCTTTGGCATAGCCGAGCGTAACTCCCCACTGCAATCATTCATTTCTGCAAACTGACCACAGGATACAAGGACTATGCCTGGAAGGAGTTCTAAGCCTCTTTCCTACAGCAGTAAGATCCTCTCTCCAGATCTAAATTAAGAGATAAATAATTCAGTCACTGAACTCTATGCAATATTTATTAATGATGAGTAAAATGGACTTAATTACAACCTGTTGATGGAGTGTAACAGGAGGGCTGGCTTGCAATCCTTCCAAGATAAATGACCACACAATGAAGAGGCATCCTTCCTCTCATTTCAAAATCCTTGTACTTTAAGTGTCAGAGTAATGTTTTCTTTATAGAGCAGCTATGATCTCTCTCCTTGTAGCCAAGTTACCCTGTATTGAACAAATTGTGCTATTCTACAGATAACTGGAAAACACAGTAAGAGTGCTTAAGGAGCCAAATAAGCCTCCTTCCTAGGCTTACTTGAATACCCCTGGTGTTTTACCACACCTTAGAACTGGCTTACAGCTCTCTAGTATTGCAGGCCTGGAGTTCTTCTCTACTGCTAATTATGCTAGTTGCTAGAGGCAGTTTCTTACCAATGAATTATCCACAGAAGGGATTGTATTAAATATGGTCTTAACTGAGCCTACTGCTCCTTATCCCATTATTTGGATTAGCTTTTGTGTCTGCACATTTTTGGCTTCATTTCTCTCTCCAGCCCCAAATGCCTCAGCACTGTCCTTGCTTCCTGCATTTTCTATTTAAGACGCTACCTCTATTTGATAGCCTGTTCTCTGAAAGACTGAACTGCCATGGCAACTGATCAAGTGAGTTGTGGCTCTTAAAGTTTACACATCTGATTCAGTTAGCCTAAAGGTGAACCTTATAGACTGTTACAGGTTTTTAAGTTGCTTCATGGCAACATCATATTTGCTTGTCCAAAGTCTGAGTAATAAGAGAGGCAAGGGAAATCAGGGCAGAGCACATCATAAGGTGCAGACCATTTTAGAAAATTGAACCGTGGGGGTGGAGAGATAGGTTACAGGTCTCACTGAGGCTGCTTAAAGTAAATTTAGTCAAGACATAAGAGTCCATGATTCATCTCAGTATCTTTACTCTTCAGCCTTGAACGACTCTTGCCAAATAGCCCCTCTGCAGAGGAACTTTTAAAATACAAGTTTTTAAAACTTAAATTTCAAAACTTGATGGAAAAAAAAACCCACTTTTCCCTTAATGGGCTGGCCAGCTATTAGAAGCTGCTTTTGAAAGCAATTTTATTCTTAAATAAGTCCTAAACACGATTGTTTGCACTGAGAAACGACATATCAAGCAAATGATTCAAATGTATAAAATGCATGTGCATCTATACTGTTTGGTCACATCCATCTTTTCTATTAGACATTTTAGCTGCTCTTACAAATATTTAATTTTGGTGCGACTGCCTCTTCAAACCTTACTTGGTTCTCAGAATCCATCAGAATGTCAACCCCTACCTTGCCTTATACAAGTTACAATCAGCATATTTAGCAGGAAGTCTTAATTTATACAAATACTAGATGAGAGCAAGTTGAGACAGAACAGTCTTTTGCATCCTTACATTAGATAAAAGTAATCCAAAACAAGTTGAGGGGACAAATTTGAGTATGGCACCTCAAGCACAGCGTTACTTACCACATTGTCTTATCTTACCGGGGCAGTTATGAGGTGGGGTGGGGTTGCCAGGGCTGGGTTATGAAATTAAGCCTTTAAAACCACCAAACCCAAACTTTATGAATTCAAGCTCAGTAGATAGGACACACCCCATTATTCACATCAAAACTCAGGCTCTTCTTAAGATTGTAAGTTTATTCCAGTAGTGTGGTTCTCAACCAGGGTTCCACAAGATCCTAAGCAATGTGTAATACTAAATGACACCATTGTAATGCAAACGCCAACATGCCAGTCACAAGACAAATCCAGAAATTTCATATATGACTCCATAGTTGGAAACCATTTTGCCATTGTGGTCAATTCACTGCAATACAATTTATCTATTTCTTACTAGAAAAAAATGAAAACTAGGAGTTAACATTTCCTAAAGGGTGCCTTGAATCTATAACTAGAAGTGCCTTGGGTCTAGATATCAAGGTGAAGAACCTCCGGTTCACCCCCAACCCCCAAGTTCTATAGCCTGTCAAACTGCGTCTTTTAGAAGCATCCAAATTTCAAAAACTTGCCTGAAAAGACAAGTGCACTTCTCCATGTAACATTCCTGTTGGCCTGATAAGTTTTATACCCAGTTTTTCAGGATTATCATCAGGCTACTGCATGAACAAAGATAGGTCAAATCCATGCTGCAATAAAGCAGTAAGTCACTTCTATGAGCACTTGACCTTTTTAGCCCATTAACCAAGTTGAGTTAAACAGGATACATCCACAGCACTGTGGAAATGAAAGACATGAATCTATTTAAGTTTTGCTGCCCATTGATAGGCATGACTATTTATAGCCAGTATCAACCCCATATAGATTATTCAACATTTACATTTGTTTTTTTAAGTGGTTTCTCAAGAAATACCTTGAGTTACATCATGTGTGCATGAACCCAATTAATCAATCCCAACATTCACAGTAAGCCAAGGGGAAGTAGATACGAACCAAAGAACTTTTAACTGCATTTTGTTAACAAGTCATATAGACTCAAATTACAGTAATTAGAGATGACTGGTTAGTAAAGGAGTATGCATTTAATACTGTGTCTTGAAAGAATACATTCAACTGTTATCTTATCCTATCATATGTTATCTATCTTTAACTGTGACTCTTTCCCTTCAAAAAAAGGAACTCACTAGCTTTCAGCTACATTTAAAAACTTACACACACAAAAACTGAAGCAGTAAGATTACTGATCATCTTTTTCAAGAGCTAGAAGCCATTTTCTAAATGAGTCCTGGTTAACAGTTCTAGCTGCCCTGCTGAAAAGCAGCTGTTCTCATTTAAAAATTTCTGAAGGGAAAAATATTTTCAAAAAACATTATTTTTCTACAGCATACAGAACTAGGAAACTAGTTTTGTGGGTAAATTGGGCAAGTCTCCTCTATTCTCCCAACCTAGCACCAGCAGCTGCCAAGGGAGGCACTTGCTCTGAGGGTCTCAGGCATACCAAAAGAAAAAGAGTTCTGCTTTGTGGAGCTGTACTGAAAGCAGTGAAGCAGACATACTTAAGTTCAAGGAAAGGGGTCTGAAGTCCTTTCTGTACAGTAATGCTTGCATATTTATATATGCTGAAACTCATAGCACATTACCTACATCTCCCTCAACTTTTTTTTTTTTTAAATAATGATTCTGAATATATGATTGTGTTGAAATAAATTCAGGGATACTCATACAAACGTCAGTGTTAAATGTAAGAGAACACACCAAGCCATATCTATAGGAAAATAAAAAATATTTTATTGAAAAGCGAGGTTGCCACTTGGCTCTTGGCTCCCCTCCATTGGAGCTCTTTTGGATTTCAAAAACCGCTTCCTCCTGTAAATAAGATAGCACAAAAAAAAAAGTTATCAAAAATTCTGAGCAAATGAAAAATCAAACTATGAAGGCCATTAGTATATAAAGTGGTCATTTTGTAAGAAATTACTCTATATAAAACAAAGGTCTATGCACCTGGCCCCACACATGCTCTAGCATAGTGTAAGATGCACCTGGAATTAAGGGAATAGTTTTCACAATTTTTTCCAGTGTCACTCAAATCAAAGTGAGATGGTTTCAGAGCTTTAAATCATGTTTTTATATCCTAGAAACAACAGACTGACCAGATTTCATCAAGAATCAAGTCATCTCAACTTTTTGATATTAGGCTTCACACATCTGCCTACACACCATTTGGATGCACAAAATGATTACTGCCTGAACAAAGATGGTATCTAGCACGTTCTCTCTATCCCTGTGGCTGTAAGAAATTCAACATTTAAAGCATTTAACCTAAAGGTTAATCTTCACATAATGCATGGGGAGCAGGGAGGGGGGCAGGGGAGAGAGTGGAGAATTCGCAAATTGAATTCCTGCTACCCACAGGCCGGCCCACTTGGTCTGTGTGTTTCTCTGTATAAGATGGGTGCATTGCTTCACTGTCCTTGCTGAAGTTTAGGATCCATAAAATGCTTTGAAGATAAAGGAACAAGAACCTAATGTTTCTGCACTAAGCCTAATATTTGAGCCAAACAAACAAAACCAACAAACTTCTCTGCTTTTGCTTTGCTAGACAAGGATACCCTCCCCACTATATGAAGACCTTTAAAGTTAACATGAAAATTGCATAATTGAGCATCTGCAGGTTAAGTGACTGATGCTGCACAGGTCAAGTATCTTGAAACAAATGTCAATGGTGGTTTTATAAAGCAAGACTGAAAAGTCTCGATACAAAGCGCACTAAAAAATAGGTGATCCAAATTTTGAGCAGAAATTATTTAGCTTAATTTTGTATGGTAAATAACTTACCAACTGATTTTGTATTTTGGCTACACAACAGCACCTGAGATCACATCATGCTGGATTGTGCTCATGTTCTACTCCTGTACTAGGAAAAAATGCAAGTTAATTTCTCCCATATTCTGTATGCCAAAAATAAAGAACGGAACATGCTAGAAAGACAGCTCTACTATTGTCACCAAGTCACAGTTAAAACAAATCCCACTGGGATTCATATCCATGAACACGTTCTAAACCTCTATCACTCCAAAACACATACTGCCTAGTAGAACTGTTGCATCTAATGTTGAAAACCCTGCAGGTGAGTTGCTTATTTGGCGACTTTCAAAAGTTATGTAACAGCATTCAGTTGTGTCCTGTATGAGAAACAACATCCAGGAAAGTAAGAAATCAAGGGGAAGAATAACTGGAACCGAATAAAAGAAATTTCTGATCAGAAGTGATGGCCAGTAAAGGTATGCAAGTCGTATGGAAAAATATAAAAAGCAATCAATAGCAGGCATTTCACAAATTTAGTAGTTTGAACTGTTTTAGTATTATTAACAACTTCTTCTCTACATCCCCCATCACAATGGGGTGCATGTAGCAAAACTACTACCTATCTACATGGTATTATAATCTTAGCTTCTACTATGATGTAGTGACTTGGAAGCATGGGCAATCAGCATTCCAGTTCACAGCAGGTTAAATATCCCTTTTATTGTAAAGCAATTAACAGATATACTCACTTCATATGGATGAGCACTCTGGTTTCACTCAACTTGCAACATCTTCACCTAAAGGATAATAAACTGAAGTTATTATAAAAGCACATCCAATTTTTTTCTGAAAACAGAATTCTAATTTTTATAATTAAGAGTAACATTTAAAAGATACATGGACTGATTAGTTATGAGGGGAATTTACAAGTTATTCCCAAATGCTAGGTGGAAGCAGTGTAAGGGGCAGAAGTAGGCTAGTCTAAACACTTGTAAGAAAGTGAAAGAATGTACAGGTGGTGGACTGAAAAACTGCACCTTAACTGAACACAAACCGTAACGGCTAGTTTCACCAGTCTGAGTACCATGAAGTTTAATTGCAGCCAGAGGTATACTATCCCTTATGTGAAGGCATGTAACAAATTTTGTCAAGCTCACTGCCATATTTTAGTTGTAAAAATATAGTCCTCTGCATCAAGAGTGAGATGTCCCCATCCTAGCTGCATACCCAAGCCCAAGTATCCTAAGTAGTTTAAAAAAAAAAGAAGCCAAAGAAACCCACTAGAGAGTCACCACTGCTATTTCCCCTCTGCATACCCATCCTTTAATTACAGCTATGCTGAGGGCCAAAAGATCATCTACTCTCAACACTCACTAGAAATGTATCTGTACTATGTTCTGTGCACACCTTGGCTGGAGGCAAAGCACACTGCTAATCACAAATGTTGCTAGCTCCAAGAGGGAGAAGCTCAAATCTAATCTCAAACCCACCTCTTGGTTAAGCATAACCCCTCCATAAGTAAAAATGAATTCCCACTGTAGCAACAAACACCATGCATAAGGGATACTATATCTTTGTGCATCTTGCCAATACTCCAGCAATAGCCACACTTCTTTCCCCAACCCCCCACCACCTCCCAAGTTAGCTCTTCAGTACTGGTGTTCAAAAGCAACATTTATAGATGATGGGGTAGTCACAAACCACTGTGGGATTGTACAATCAAGTCCTAACTTGTCAATCATTATCTAGCAGCAATGACAGAAGTGGGAGAAGGCCAATCCTCCCATTTTCCTTTTCCATGAGCAGCTATTTAAAGAATCCCACAAGCTGGTATGGAGAGACATCAGAGGATTATCAGCTGATTCCAACCTTGCTAAGCATCTAAGTATATAGTCCAAAGCAGCATACTTTTTATGTATTCTCTCCAGTATGATTAGCCTAATTAAACAAGAACACTGGCCTTCCTGATCATGTCACTGCAGCTGGCAATGATTAACAGAAACATGCAACCCCATTACTGCTCAAGTCCTAAAACTACTCACAGGCCTCAGTGTTTAGCTGCTGGGGAAACTGCAAGCAATCAACACTTTTCTGCGTAATGTTACAGTAAAGCCCCCAAACACTATATGCTTGCTGTGCTCTCCTCTGATAGCACCAGTATTTGATCTGAGGGCCTCACAGGTACGCATATGTATTCTGACACCACACTTCTGAGCTTCAGATAAACTTCTGAGGAAAAGTGCAATTTGCAGAGAGAGATGGAAACAAGATGAAATACAATGCAAGCACTTTGGTGTTATTTCTCATACCCACTTGCTGCAAGTTGTTTGCTTAGGAATAAATGTGACTATTTGCTTTTGAAACAGCTACAGCAGTAAGTTTCATTACTGCAGACAGAGCCAATGTAACCCATGGTTTTATCACAAACCACTTGCTCCAGGAGTGTAAAAACACCCCTATTATTTCCAGTATGTAGAACAAGATAGTTGTGTCCAAAAAACCCCTCCACAGCACTCCTGAAGGTAAGTAAGTGTGCCCAGAACATAAGAAGTAGACCTGACCGTTGGTTTAGAGATACCTAGTAAGTAACCCAACTGTCACTGTGTGACAGTAAGCTACCATCCCTTATTAAGTTTTATTCACAGAAAGACTGGAAGGTATTATCAAATGTCCAAAACGGCTTAGTTGCCACTACTTGACTTGCATGTGTTCAGCTACACTTACTGAAATGTAAAGACCCGTTACAGTCCAAGTTACCAGGTACAGAAACTTTTTTCCAGTGGTTCATGAATAGCGTTATTGCAGAGGGCAATTGGCTTCTGAACTGCTTATTGAAAAGTTTCTTTCCTGTAAGATACAGTAACGGTGTCCAAGTCTGACAGAAGTGTACAACACAGTCAAGCATGCAAAGTAAAAACAACCCCCCCCCAAAAAACCCCAAAACTGTGCAGCTCAAATAGGAAAAAAAAAAAACAAAAAACCCACAAAACCTCCTTACAAGCTCTTAACCTCTGAAACAAGCTCTTATTTTTTAGCCAAGAACCACATCAGAGGCTGAAAAAGAACTTGGAATAAAAACATCAAGTCAAGAACTAACACAGAGAAGACAGAGCCTAAGATCAGCACATATGCTAGTCTGGAAACATGCAGGCATGTAACCTTTTAAAATGATATATTTATTAGTTTTAGTACTGAAGAGCCTAAAATAATCATATGCTCAATATTGGTGGAAAGTAAAACTACCAAGAGAAAAGAGGAAGGAATCTTTGGATTCCTAGTATCTTGTCAATTTAAGGCACTTGAATGTATCATGACCACTGCCACCCAGAGAGGAAAAGGTACTGAGTTGCTGGTAAATCCTGTAAAATTATGAGGATGTTCATTTGAGCACAATTTATGACTTAAAATGTTCTTTTGCCCAGTCCAAAAGCTCAATAGAGTGAGCTTCAAGTTATTATTACCTAGGTCACTCAAGGATAGCACAATGATTACCAGTGTTACTTCCTAAATAGCAAAGACCCTACCTACAAGGAATGCACTGCAGACAGGTCATTTTGTTACTACAGAAAGTTAAAGCAAAAAGTCCTTTCTTTTAGGTGCACCAACAGCACCAGGTTGACTAGTTAAATTATTCTAAGTTCACACTCCCTCTTCCCCACAGAGAACATCTAAAAATATCTTTGTCACAGCATAACTAAAAATCCACACAAATCAAGTCATGTACAAAGGAATCGGGTCTGAGATGCTTATCTAAGAATCACAAAGAGTTGCTTATTGTTTTTGAAAAATAGCCCTCAAACCGAAAGCCACGCAACCTGGATGCCAACTAAACATACACGCATTAAGAGTGCTGCAATGTAATTCCATAGTCAGAAGTGTGATGTCAGAATACCCACAGAATAAGGTTACAAAGAAAGTCACCAAGTTATATTATATTGCTTGTTACCTACCTGTATGCAGTCGGCAATGAGAATCTTGGAGCAAGCAGGAATACTACATCCGGGTCCTAATGTCCATTGCCATTTGTGGTACTACGTTCCTCACAGTTATGAACTGCAGAAATGCTGGCTAAGTGCAGTTATGTAGCAGGCCACTATTTAAGTGTAAATTGCAGTCTCAAGAACTCCAGCAAATTTTGCTGCCATAGTAAATGGTTGCCAAGGAGAAGCCAAGAATTTTTCTACCACAAAAATACCACAAACTCAAAAGCAGTTTCAATTTCTCATGTATCAATATATAAAATCAGGTAGTGTTAGGGGGCCTACAAAGCACTGTAGATTTGTTCTGCATTTGATAGTGTGAAAAATAGTCAAAAGAATACCCATTTCGGTTGCTGCAGGAACTTTTAGAAGTTACCAAAAGTACTTCAACAAGCCCAGTTTAATTAAAGTAGGCTAAAATGCAACAGCCAATGGTTTCTCCAAATCCAGATATACAACAAGGTATTCTCTACACAGTCTAGGCCATCCAGAAGTGGGCTGGCAGACCAAGTGCTCTTCCAAACGATTAACAAAAACTTTGAACTCAATTATATGAATAGCCTGATTTTAAAGAAAACTTCAGAAATGTAGACATAGACCAGAGGATCACGAACTTGCTTACCTCCCACGTTTATTAAAAGTGGGTATATTCACTTTAAAATTCTGATATAGGTGCCAGCTTTTAAAAAAAAAAAAAAGACAGTAACTTTAAAAGTTTGAAGTCAAATTAGCTAGGATTTACTGTATCCTGATTAGCACATGCAACTCAAAGCAGGACTTGAGTTTGTTTTGGACAATCTGTTCATGCTGCTACAAGCACTGTTACCCTGTTCCCAGTTTAACATTAAACAAAACTATTTCAGGCGTTTAGGAACTGCCACATCCTTCTGTGTATTTGCTAAGCACAGTTTTGCAACTATTCTATTTAATACCTAGCAACAATAGCTTACATAAAGTGGGGTACCCAAAGACCACCTTTGGAAGATATTAGGACATCAGCATCTTTCACTCTTCAAAGTTACAGTACTACAAAAAAAGCATATTTCAAGATATGTACCAGCATCTCTTTAATAAAGAATGACATGTAATCTGAAAAATAAACTGAAAAAAATTAATTTAATGTTTATGTTCAGAGTTCCCCACCTCAGACACCTTCACCCTCTCTGGGTGTCCCATGAACACCCTTTGGAAAATATTTTCATTATTAGGTCCCTACAATAAAATCCATCTACATAAAAACTGGACCTCCCATTTTGAACCAAGAAATCCTATTCAATGGATTCCAGACAACCTCCAATTTAAGTGCTGTTGGTCCAGTACTTCCTATGTATCAGTTTGTATCAGTTCAGTGGGAACATGTCTTTTTAACCTCTACAAAAGTTTTTGGGAAACAGAATTCACCAGACAGACTGAGTCTATTTAGTATACTTAATATTCAAAGTCAATGTTACCTTGTATCAACATTTCACGGCTTGCTAGTATTTGGCATTTAAAACAGCTACAGTCAGTGCTTAACTGGGCACAGTTCTAAGGAGGGGCTGTTTGCACTCCAAGATAATGCAACCTGCATGCTAAAGTTTTATCCATACAAGATAAAATTTAGCCTACAATTTAGAATTAGCCAATGTTTAGCACAGAGTGGGAACTTCTTCAGAAGATTAAAGGCTGTTGACAGAATGCTCAAAATTTGTGCAGAGAAAAATGCAGCCAAAACTAGGTTTTTACCTACTTTGTGCCAGGCAGGTTGATATATCCTACATTAACACCAAGACATTTCACACTGGGAAGTGATGTTCCCAGCTTGTTGGATACAAATTCATGGTAATAAAGTTACTACTAAGTATGACAAAAGAAGTCCAGAATACCTTGAAATCATATGGGGTTTAATGAAATTGATAGCAAGCTAACAGCTTCATCAAACCATTCAGATAAGAGCCTCAAAGGGAGTGTGTGTGTACTGTGTAGCATTAGCAATTAAATTCCATGTTTATGCATTACTTGTTAAGCTTAGTCTTGCAAAGATCAATAATAAAACATCTGATAATACTGTAGTGAAAAAAGCTTCATTTTCTCTAAATTTAGCATGCTAGTTTGGGACTTACACACCAGCTACAAAGTCTAAGATGCACTTTATTTTCTACAGATCCCATATAAATTTACACTATTGATTTCTGAACTATAGAAGTTAGTCCACTCAATTAACATAAAGGACATTAGCAAGTTGCAGAGTACAAATTAAAAAGATTCTCCCTGCTTTACTCCAGTAGCACGTGTTCTTTTTTGCCAAATTTCAGTTAGGTATTAAATACCAAACCAGATCAAATACTGCATTTCCAGCTTGATCACAAGCATCACATTACAAATCCTTTAATTAGAAAGTCAGTCAAAACAAACCATTCTATGGATTCATTTTAATATGACATTTTCTACTTTTCTGTTTAAAGTCTTTAGAAGATTTTAAACAGCAACTGTCAAGGAAGTCAGTCTCTGCCACCATCCCATGCCACCGCCCCCTTTTCTCCATGGCTAAAATCCAAAATCCATTACATGACTGCATCATTTGCAGTATGGCTTCCATTACTACATCTTACACAGAACATGCAAAGTTTGTTTACTTCCTTACTACAGCATAGTTCACACTCAGAAAAATCTGTGCCTACTGGAAAATCAATTAGTCAACAACTATATTGACCCAATATTATAGCTACAGCTAGTATGGGAGGACACCTCACCTTTAAGCTACTCTTTTCCACACCCTGGTCCAGTTAGACCTACAAGACTCTTGTTTTATGTTGGAAGGTGTGGCATTTGGCCTCATCATTTGGAACCATGAATGGCAAGAATAGTTGCTACATTTAGTTTTCTATTTATTTGAAGCACAGTAAAAAAAAGTTGGTACACTTTGGGAATTCAGTGGCACAAGGTACACTGCCATCAAGTTAGGGACGTTATACATCAAAAAAACAGCTATTTTTTTGTTGAAACACTGCATTACATAATTAAGTTGTACTTGCCCAAACAGACCACTTACAAATATTAGGTCAATAAGTTTCTAACATCCATAAAAACGTAGCTTTCTTACTAAAATGCAAGAATTAAAAAGTAGGTGTGTCTAAACAAGACAGACAAAAACAAAACTGGAATGAAACTCTACAGGTCACGTCTAAAATCGGGGCTTTTTGTTTGGGCCTTCATATTCTTCTCTCCCTCTACCATATCCTGTTGGCGTTCCAGGCCCCATTCCTCTAGGACCCTGACCACCCACAGGCCCCGCGCCTCCCTGCCCAAAGCGTTCAGGACGCTATTGGAACAGTATTAACAGTTCATTATATGTAGTTGATGTCCATGTGTGTTAAGTATATATTTTTAGAAGGTTCCGTAGTCAAGGTTCGTCGATACAATCACCATTGAGCCGATCCACAGGTACCGGGAACATAGAAAGGAAAAAAGGGTAATTTAAAAATTAGTTTATTGTAATACATGCCTTGAGGTATGTTCCCACTTGATGCATTCTCATACATCTGTTACAGAGAACAGATACTCCCTGCAGTGCTAAAAATGTAAGCATTAGCGCAGATGTGAATTAACATCCTTTCCAAAATGAGATGCAGCAATTTTCAACCAAGTTAATGCAACTAGCTTGCATACTCTCACCTTTAATTCAGGACAAGTTTAGTTTACATCAACAACCTGTTTCCAAATAAGCCTCACCAAAGAAGTAGATTTAGTTCACTGAGGTATAAGCTGACATTCAAAAAAATGTCATTGTAAACAGGATGCCTACTCACCAGTTAATGGCATGTGCTGCATTAGAGACCATGTGCTTGTCAAGATGTGGTTAAGACCACGATCTGCTGACTAAAACTGCAGAGGCCTTAAGCAGTAAGACAATGCTGTAATAGTGTGCTACTGGATTACAAGAAAAAGAATATATGAAAAGCTAATGACCGATGATTTAACTAACCAACACAATTCCTGGATCAAGGGTTGCATTTATTAAGTCTCACATACTTCAGGACTACTGCTATAAAAATCGCCAGATATAAAATGTGCACACAGAACTAAGTTTTAATCAGTGATCCCAAAGTTAGCAATATGCACAAGGGGCAGAGTGCACCCATTAGAAGTCTCTCCCCATCCCCAGCTTCACCACAAGCTCTCTGAAAGTCCACAAAGGCTTTACAATTATTGAAAGGCTTCACAATTATTGAAAGGCTTCATGGACTGTCTTCTACAGAGCTGCAAGAGCTGAATTTAACTGCAGTAAAGCAGAGACGAGTATCTTGTACATCTACAGCTGCACGTACTTATCAGCCACCAGAAAGTGAGTAGGTGTCATAAGCAGTAGATTTCTAAAGTTACATCAGTTCTGCATAGTCAAAGATGGACTTAAAGCTTTAAATTTCTATTTCAGGCAAGTTTCCCATTACCCCATAACACAGCAATAGCATATTCAGTTTGCTGTACTAAGTCTACCACTACAGAACATGGACTAATTCACACCTGACATTTATAGTAGAAAGTTTGAAAAGTTGGCCTCAATCCTCCTGAGGAAGGAGTGTTTCCAAAATAGGAGTTCCTAGCTGCTCCATTATTTGTGCCCTCAATTACAAATTTATATGCCAGCTAAAGCCTAACAACAATTTTGCTTAAGAAGTTATTAGTGTAGTAGCTGGAATAGCACTGGGTAGCAGAGTGCCCCATCATTGAGAGCTGTCACAGGTTGATTGTATCAAGTTGTTTTAAAAGTCTCAAGTTCAACATGCACCTGTTCCATGAATCTCAGGACAAGGAGAAACAAAATGTACGCAGCGTTCACCACAGACTACCTAAGTGTTCACTGAAAGCTTATAAACTGCTCAGGAATGTTATCAGCAATTTTTGATACATTATGGCCACCAAGCAAGATCTATTGAACTGATGCTGTGCAAAGTAGATTCCAGAAGTATGGTTCCCATAAAAGCAGAAGATACCTGACAAGCTACTGTGGTAGCTCAACATGTTAAAGCCGGAGGCCTGAGTACAGTCTAACCTTAAACCCACCCCCCAGAAAAGTTATTTTCTGCATGTTGTGCCAGAGTGCACCCTCAATAAGGAAGGTGGAAGCACACTACTATCACCGCCTAGGCCAGTATAGACTTCCATTCCAACTGTTAAGTACTGCTGTTAGCTATTGGTACTGCTTCAGTGATAACACCAAGCAGGCTCAAAGCCCCTGAACGCATGTAAGTGTGCTAAATATAGATTTGGAAACATACCTCCGAACATGAGGCATGCAGGAGTTTAACAAATTACACCTACAGTCATACCCAGCAAGTGGGAAACAACAAGTTTGAACAGGCCATCATTATTCCTTTGTAAGTCACAAAATGACTATGGTGAATACTGAAATATTTAAAACGTGCCTGTAGACTAAAGCATTCCTGCTCTTTTCATACTATGGCAAACCCCAGGATAAAAAAAAATAGTAGACTGTTTGCCAATGATTACTCACTATCTGTTCCATAAACAGATGCAAGTATAGAATTGGATTTTACAATGCATCAATGCAAGAATGCACTGATTCTGTAACTAGGCTTGGAAGGACCATACTAAAAAATCAGTGCAATTAAAATTCTAGAAGATACTGAGCGGCACTGGTGACAGGTAATACAACCTGCCAAATTCACTCAAAAAACCCCACCCGCCCTCTTTTGCATTTCCAAGTTCTCATTTTTTTTTTGTCATCAGTTTAAAAAAAAAAAAGTATATATTAGTGATTGAACTTTAAAAATTTTCCTTGATAAAAAAAATCTGACCTCTTGAAAAAAAATCAAGGTAGCATTTTAAGACATGAGAATTTATGAAAAATCCTTCCAAGCCTAACTATAATGCAGGTATTCCCAACCCGACTAGTATCAGGGTTAGCTGCAAATATGCTCAATACCACATTTGAATTTGTTCACAACCAGCTTCCAACTAATCTGAACTACAATGCTATTAAGAACTAAACTATCACTACATATTGCCAGACTAGCCCTCCATGCTGTACATCTGACAGAAGAGAGTAGTCAGTCAGCAAGAGAATGAAATGTACACAACTGGTACAGAGTTCAGAATCCCCTGCCTTCAACATTCACTTGTACTAAAGTAAAGCCACCGCAGGATACATTACCATGTCATTTCCCATCATAGAACCACTCATGGCTGGTTGCCCGACTCCAGGACTAGCTTCATATCCTATGCCACCACCACCTCCAAGAGGTGGGAATTTCTGGGCTGCTGAAGCATATGGATCTAAAAGAAGAAAAATATAATCATTTCGTGACACTTAAAATAACACCTTCACATGGCTTGTTTATAAACAGTACTTTACCTCCCATATTCATTGTGGTGGCACCACCCATTCGCATATCTCTCTCTCTCTACAAAAAGAAAAAAGAAATTTGCAATGAGTAACCACAAATTTTTCAAAATCCTGCACCAGTTTAAACAAAAACACAATTTAATACCACATTTGTATTAAGTTGCTTTTGACATTAACAATTTCTGCTTTTTTGAATTAGAAGGGGAAAACCAAGAAAATCCCCACATCTCTCTAGATAGTAATAGTTTAACTGAATCACAGAGCTCTTCACTTACTGGATCCATATAACCCATTCTACTGTAGTTCTCCTCCCTCTGTCTTCTCATTTGCTCTTCCATCTCCCGCTGGCGGATCATCATTTCTTCTTCCCGTCTCCGACGTTCTTCCTCCTGCCTAATAATTTAAACATGTGCCATTAAGCCCGAGAGATGCATCCTTAATATAGATGTACTTGTTCTCCACAGGAATGCCTAACGCTTTAACGTGCGTGCTTCAGGTAGGTAAGAGGCATAGCTGCTTAAAGATTCACTGCAAACCATCCGATGCTAGTAACTATCAAAGACATTACTGAGAAAACAGCTACTTAATTTCACAAAGCAAGTATTATGCAGTGTCACTGAAGCTTAATGTGTGAAACTCATGTTTAAAATCATTCACTTCACCAATATCAGCATATGATTGACTTGTAAATACAGACAAGTATGGTACGACTTACCTCAACTGCATTTCCTTGCGTTTCTGCATCTCCTGGTTATGAAGTTCCTCCATACGTCTCAGCTCTTCCTGACGCCTCATAAGGTCTGTAAAAAAATATAGATCATTATTTTGTACAAGCAAGAAACCCAATGAAAGTGAAGTGAAAAATAGTTTTCAGAGCAACACTGTGAAATTTCATTCAGTTGTTCACACGAAAATCCTTTGAAAATGCAAGCATTCATATACATTTGCAACTATTCCATATCAGCACAATCAAGGAAGCTCTAATAAAAGAATTTTGCCAGTCACCTTGACGCAAGAGATTTGCCTGATGCTCATGATAGGCATCTTCCATTTCACTTTCAAGCTTGTCCTTGGCATCTTTCATATTCTTTTCAACCTGGTCTCTCTGTTGTTTTTCCATTTCATCTAAGGATTTCCACCTCTGGGAATACTCAAATTCAAAAGTGCCAGGCTGAGCAAACCGAGGCGGTGTCTCTCTTTCCCTACAAAGAGAATAAAAAATTTGTTCACATATTTAAGAGATGGGTTGGAAAACAAGTTTCACTTAAAGTATTTATTCCATGTTAATTACTTTCTCAAACTGCAGTACTGTAAGAGGCATGTTGGGGCTGCATTTAAAAACACAAGCTAAACGTTAGGGGCTGGGTTGCAAATTCTGGCCAGAAGCAGCACCAAACCCCTGTTCTAGACCATCCTAAGTCTCAGAGATCACTATATCCAATAAGTAAAAGAAAACGGACCCAGCTAATTGGCTACAACAACAGGTTCCATATGTCATAACTTTTAGTAATTTATTAAATTTAAGGTGCTGATTAATCAAAGAACTATTCTTTTATGGAAAAATACTTTAATAGCTGTATTCAAAAGAAATATTAACATCTGCAGTCCATTCAAAAGTAACATACAAAGCTGTATCCATCAAAAAAGTTAGAGACTGTTTTTGTTAAAACCATTTTTGTAAAAATCTTGACTTTAGCTGTTCCTGCCATATTAAAAACCATGTTAGTGGCTTTGTGACTGTTTTACCCAGTGTGTTTCTTTCAGCAGTCTGTGCTGTCCCCACCCATTTTATTTTATTTCCATGTTCCTGTCTGAAAACTGCTAAGCTACAATTAAGGCACATCAATCTAAAGAAAAAAATATTCAATTTAAACAATGGTAGGTAGAATTGCCTCCCTATTTATAAGCGGCCTAAATATATACCTATTCAATAGGGACTAAAATATTAAAAAAAAGATCTATAGACAGAATTAGAAATTTAAGGCATGACATTTCTAAAACCACTAAATTTAACACTTGCTTAGAAGACAAAATACCTACTTTTGATATAAAGGATTCTTCTGAGCAAGTTTCTCTGGAAGACCATCTTCATCATCCAGTTGTTCAAGAGGTTCTACAATAACGGGTCTAGGAGTACTAAAGAAAAAAAATCCATTTAAAATTTTTTTTAGGTTTGAACTCGTTTTACTCTAGAAGAGAGCGACTTGCGTTTAAAAATGTTACAAGACCACAATACAAAGCTGTTCTCCTATACAACACAACTCCTATTTCCAAAACAGCACAAACACGCTATAAACTGAAACTTACGTGGTCAGCAAGAACACTCCTTCAGTGCATCGTTCAAATGCTTTTCTAGCAGCCGGCTTAGAGGCAAACTCAACAATGCCTTTTCCTGTCGATCTACCACGGTCATCTACAATCACAACAGCTCTTTCAACTGGACCAAACTGAGAAAACGCTTCCTCCAGCAACTCATTGGACACGTATGGTGAAAGGTTACGCACGGACAGAGCTGCAGCATGCGTGGCAAAACGAACACGGAGCTGTCGACCCCGCATGGGGGTATCGTCGAGTTCAGCCTTGGCAATCTCAGCCAGAGCTCTGGACTCCTGGAGGAGAAAGACAGGGGGGGGGTAGGGGAGGAAGAGCTTTAACAAAACAATTCTACTTGTGCAGCCAGCTAATGCAAAGCAAACACCAGGAAACAGAAAAACGCACCAGTTTAATGAAGCCAAATCCTTTCCCTTTATTGATAAAAACCTCTCCGGGCTCTCCGTACTTGGCAAACAACCTTTTGAAATCCTCGTCCGTGATATCGGCCGGCAAGTTGCCGACAAAGAGGCGGCAGCGCTGCGTGTACGTCTTTTCCCCGGGGCGCCGCAGGAGCGCCAGGTTGGCTTTGAAGCCCTGCGGAAGGGGGGGAAGGGTTACAAGTCGCCCAACTGCCCCCCCACTTCCCCTCCCCCCCAAGATGGCGGCGGTATTGCGCGCGTGCCGCCGCCATCTTGCGGCGGGCAGGGCAGGGCAGAGAAGCGCCTCACTCACCTCGGAGTCGGAGATCTTCTCCGCGGGCAGGGCGTGCTGCGAGGAGTGGCCCTGCTGCGGCTGGTGCTGGCCGCGGCCGCCGCGGTGTCCCGGGCCGCCCTTGGGGTGCTGCCCGCCGGGGCCCTGCTGCGGCCCGCCCGGGCCCTTCGGTCCGCCGCCGCCCGGCGACTGCCCCTGCCCCTTCTTGGGGCCGCCGCCGCCGCCAGGAGTGGGGCTGGGGCTGGGCTTCGGCTGCTGCTGCGGCGGCGGCTGCTGGCCGCCGGGGCCGGCCGGGGAGGCGGTGGGCGCGG
>JAGPOW010003022.1:3123585-3145636 GCA_030014935.1 Caiman crocodilus
GTGCCGGCCTGGCCTCCGCCCGCACCCGGCGTGGGGGTGGCGGCGGCGGCTGCCGAGGAGGGCGGGTTGGGGACCGAGCTCGGCGGCTTGGGGGGCTCGGGCTTGGGGCCGCCGCCGCCCGGAGGCCCGCCCGGGCCCTGCGAGCCGCCCCCCATGGGCCCGCGGCTCTGGCCCAGGCCCATGCCGGGCGGCGGGGAGCGGAAGTCGTGGTTGGGGCCTCCGCGCCCGCCGCCGCCACCGCGCCGGTGGAAGCCACCGCCACCCCCGCCGCCTCCGCGGCTACGGAACCGATCCCGAGACATGACTCGCGGCTGCTTCTTCTCAGAGCCTGCTGCGCAAAATGGCGGCGAGCTCAACGGCCTCGCCGCCGCCTTTGTCCGCCCATTATATATCGTCCCCGCCGGAAACCGCCCGCGAACGCGCGGCAGCCAATCAGCAGGCTCACTCGTGAAGACGGATACAGGCAGTGAGCAATCGCGTGCCCATCCTCTGCCGCCTCTGTGATCCCATTGGTGGGCGCGCTCTCGCAAGGTGATTGGTCCGTTTGACTGCCGGATACGGCACAGGATGATCCGTTAAGCTCCCGTGCGGGGATTGGGCACGTTTTGCCCGTTGGTGGGGCGGAGTCGCCGATTGAAAGGCATAGTGATTGGCTGATGCGCCTGTCAGTCAAGTGCTGACCCGGCCCCTGCAGTGGAGCAGTCTGCGGTTCGGACAGTGCGTTTCTGTAGCCGGCCGCGGCCACGTGGCCGTGCGGCACCCTGGGGAGCGACCCGCTGCCTGGGCGTTTGCGGAGATGTGATCTCATTTATTAGCAGGGATCCTGGTTTTCCCTGATTTAAAAAAAAAAATCCAATTTTTGGTTAAAAAAAAGTAACCTCAAATCCACATTTTCCCAGGATCAGAATGAAACACCACTATATACGTATCTACCTATTAGTGGTGTTTCATTTAAACCCACGTACAAGTGTGGATTGGGTTGGTTTTTTTAATCAGAAAAAACCAGGATCCCTGTTTATAGAGCCACTAAATAGTTGGAAAAATTGTTCTTTCCGTGCTTTTGAGTACAAACCCCCTTCTCCAGACATAGGAGGGTCTGCAGGTGTTTTGTGTGGATAGTATCTCAGCACCCACAACAGGTTTGAGCGTGTCCAGCCAAATGTTTTTGTCCTAGGACAGACGCAGAAAAAGCAGGCGGTGCTCAAGGCTGCAGATACCGGTGCCATAGCAGAAGCTGAGTACAGGAAATCCATGCAGATAAATGGAAAATAAAAAAAAGTCATCAGTATTTAGGAATTTTTCCCATTATGCCAATTTATGTCCGACTCTGGTGCTGTTGAAAGTTGTTGGTTTGAGTACCGTCAAAAATGAGGTTCGCTCTTTATTTGCTGAACATCTGGTGGCCTGAAACAGCTCAGATGTTAGTTATACATACAGCTACTCCTAGCTTAACGTTGTGGTGACGTTCTTGAAAAACGTGACTTTAAGCAAAACAACGTTAAGCGAATCCAATTATGTCACAGTAATTAAAATTTCCTCCTTCCCGGGCAAAGATGAGTGCATCCAGCAGGGAGAGGGGAGGGAAGAACAGAAAATTGGGGAAGAAAAAGGGAAGGAGAAAAGAGAAAAAGGGAAAGGAAGAGAATGAAGGGAGGTGGAGGCTGTCATGTGAGTACGTAGGTGACTTATAAATCCGATCTTCGCTTTGAACAAACCGGCAGCAGGGGCAGGAGAGTGATGAGGATTGGATACGGGAGGTTTTAATTTTCCTGGCCATTCGTTTCTTCGTTGCTTTTGCTGTGCGTTGCTGTTCAAAGGCCAATGCTCTGTTCCGGATTTGGGACCTCCAGGATGGATGGTTGCGAGCTAGTTGCTCCCATGACTCTGGGTCAATGCCACAACTCTTTAGGGACACCTTTAGGGTGTCCTTGTCCTGCTTCTTTGGTGCTCTGCAAAAGCGTACTCCATTTGACAGTTCTCCATAGAAGACTTTCTTTGGCAGGCGAGTGTCAGGCCTTCTTGAGAGGTGAAGCTTTGGGTGGTGATTTGATTCAGAGAAGATTTGGCCCGATTCGGTGGCCGAATCTCCGAATCTGAATCAAACCAGGAGACCAAATTAAAGGTCAAAACCAATTAAAAGATGCAAAGATTTGGAGGTCTTTGACAATTTGGGCAGTCCCCGGTGGCTGCAGTAGGGAGGGAGCTGCGGCCAACTCCAACTTGGTAAGTACTAGGGGTGGGGGAGAGGGGCCTGGCAGAGGCGGGAGGGGACCTTGGGGGGACTCCTGCCACCTCCCCCACCCCCCTGCCCATTCCCCAGCTTCCCCATGGCTGCCCCGGCCGCCGCAGCTCAGTACTTTAAAAAAAAGCCCTGGTGCTCATTGGGCACTGCTGGGCAGGGGGCAATCCCCACTGCTCCCCACTGCCCCATGGGGGGCTCTACCATGAGCCCCCCCCCAACTCCCGCATCACTCCCCAAGCCCCCTCACTGGTGCCCTGTCTGGGCTAGCTGCGGCCCTTTACGAAAAAAAAAAAGCCCAGGACTCACCGTTCCTGCAGCAGCCTTGGGCTTTGGGGGCTCGTGCAGAACCCCCATGGCATAAGGCAATGAGGGAAAGCAGGGATCACCCCTCACCAGCAGGAATAGCGAATCCAGGGTTGGTTGTTTTTTTCTTAAAGGGCCGGAGCTGGCTCAGGTGGGGCACCCATGGGGAGGATGGGGGAGCAGAGTGGGGCGGAGGGCTCATGCAAAGGCCCCCCCTGCTGTAGGGGGTAGTGGGGATCACCCCCTGCTCAGCAGCACCCAGTGAGTCAGGGATTTATTTTTTTTTAACAAGTACTGGGAGCTGGGTCAGCCATTGCTGGGCTGGGAAAGAGGCAGGGGATGGACCTGGCTGATTTAGAGATTCGGCTGCTGCCGAATCTCCGAATCAGAGTTGGCTGAATCAAATTGGGACAGTGATTCGAATCACCAAATCAAATCACTGTCCCCCAAATCAGCTGAATCTGAATCTGAAACAAAAACTAGCCACTTCACACAGGCCTAGTGGCCGGCCTATCTTAGCTGTGCCAGTTTCAGCAGGGTGTGAATACTGGGGAGAGCTGACCTTCTGAGCACCTCGGTGTCCCGAATCTTGTCCTGCCACTTGATCTTTAGTATCTTTCGCAGGCAGCACAAGTGGAAGTGGTTTCGTTTCTTGGCATGACACTGGTAAATGGTCCAGGTTTCGCAGGCATAAAGGAGGGTCGGAAGGATGATGGCTTTGTAAACCTTCAGTTTTGTCGACATTCGGAAGCCTCTGCAGTCCCAGACTGTGACGTATGGAGTCTGCCAAAGGCTATCCTAGCTTTCACTAATCTCACATTGAGTTCGTTATCAACGTGGACAGCACGGGACAGCATGCTGCCTAGACAGGAAAACTTGTTGGCCATTGACACTTTTTGGCCTTTAACTGGGATGTATGGTTCCTGGGGTGTTGTGCCAGGTGCAGGTTGAAACATCACTTCAATCGTCTTCGTGTTAATAGTGACTCCGAGGTTGTCACAGGCTGACAAGAGTGGGTCCATGGATCATTGCATGTCAGCCTGTGAGTCTGCGCATAATGCATAGTCATCAGTGAAGAGAAAGTCGTGAAGCGTCGCTGTCTGGACTTTGGAGCTCGCTCAGAGCCTGCACAGGTTGAAGATGTCTCTGTCAAAACGATACTTGATCCCCATACGTCACAGTAGTTACCTATTAGAGGGGGTGGTCCAACGGTATATAATAAATATTGCACAACTTTAAATAAGTGTTCCCTACCAGATCAGATCAGCAACGTAATAACAAAACATTAACCAGGATGACGTTAAGTGAAGAGTACCTGTACTGTTCCTTAGTGTAGCCTAATCCACACATCAGAGGGTATCACAAGTGAAAACTTCCCAGTTAAGAGATAATGACAATTAACAAATCTTTTATATTACATGTGAACATTAAGTAAATTTGTGCTTTAACCCTGAACTCAGGTAACAGTTTGATCGTATTGTCAGATTTTAATAGCCTGAGAATTGATGCACTTGGAAACCTTTGTCATCACGCTAGTAGAAAATGTGGATTTGGGGCTCAAAAGTTATAACTGGGGGGCCCCACAAGAATAGTAAACAAGCAACATTCAATTGGGACATTTAAATGAATTACACAACTTTCCATAAAGTAATACAGACAATGGCCCCCAAGTGTATGTTGAATATGTAGTCTTACTATACTGACTTCAATTAAGCCATACTAGAGACTTGTTTCTAGCTAGCTGTCATCTGACTTGTTTCTAGCTAGCTGTTATCTGAGTCATATGACATTTTTAGGGTTTTAGTTTGTAGGATTTCATCCCAGGCAGGTTTCAACGGCTCCTTACTGTTTCAGATTCAGTTTCAGATTTGATGACATCTCCAAGCCCAAAGTGAAACCCAATCAAAACTGCATGCTTTGCTTGATTTCACCTTGCAACTATAACCTTCACCTGTGCGATTCTAAAGCGGCCTTTTATTTGTTCAAAAGACGTTTGTAGATTGGATTTATGTACAAAATGAGTTTTAGCATCGTTTCAAATTTGTTGAAAGACAACTTCCTTACAGTTCTAACCATTTGCAAAGTAAGATAAATACGAAAGGTTGAATGCTTCAACTCCCTCTGCCGGTAGCAGAAGGAAATCCAGAATTACGTTTTAAAATGGATACTCTTCTGAAATGAGAGAAGCCCTTGCTGAGAGCAGTAAACATTTCCACCACTAGGTGTCTCAGAGCTTGCATTACTGGGGAAAGAAAATTTTGACTCAAGTCTAAACAAAATGCAAACAGCTAACATTGTCCTCTTCGTTTCATTGGGTTATTTCCTGCCAGTAGATAGCGGAGAACAATCGGTATGTATAACAAGTAATGATCTGCAGTTGAGGAAGCCATTATTTTTCAACAATCCTTGATAAAAATACAAAGAATGAAAAGCAACGGTGAGTGTCTCTTATGGACCCCCCACAACAGACGGCTAGTTACACTGAAAAGTTCCTTGGATCTACTCTCGAGGTGGTCTTTGGAGCAGGAAACTCTGCTCACGAAGGATGTAAACAATCAAGATATCCATCGGGTAACAAGGACAGTCAGATGGGCATCATCAAGGAGGTCCCTGAGTTGTTTAAGGGACATCTATGTATCCCAGAAAGTAGATATTCTAAGTAGAGAAGAATTCAATGGAGATGTATAGGATGTTGATAAAGAGGAATGTACCTGGAAGAGAAGAATAATAGGGAAGGTGGGACTAAGGGCCATCTGCACCAGAGCATCACAAAGAACGGATTGACAGAGTGCTGTCGCACGAGGGCACAAGATTTTGAGAATGTTAATCTTAGGAAGATGCAAGCAAAGAAGCATTCAATACCACCCATGTGAAAAACAAACTCTAAGACATCCTGATTAAGGCACAACAGACTACAGCTCCTGTAAAATAAGAATACAAAGAGGATGAATCAGCTAGTGGGGCTTTGAAAGGAGATTTTGAGGTTAACATCAGAATGAATGGGAATCAGAAAAGAAGACAATGAAACAAGAAATCTCAGGATCTATTTGGGTTCCTGGGACCAGAGATAAGAGCAGCAGAAACCCCTAAGTGAGCTAACATTAGTATACTGGGGAAAATGGGCTTTATAAATAGAAAGGAAATGTGCAAATAGAAAGAAAGGAAATCAATTAATAAATAAAAGAGGAAGGGGCTTAAGTTAATAATTTGGAAAATGTTGAGGCACCAAACTGCCTTGATAAATGTTATTAGGAAGCAGGAATTTCTTAGGATGCTACCTCTTATTGGACCGACCATGCAGTTGGGATAGAGTTAGACAAGCTTGCAAATGTAAAGTTTAATTAGTCCAAGAAAAGATATCACCCTAAGAAATCCTTGCCTCTTGCATAATTTCTGGACCACCACGTCTACAACATAATTTTATACTACCACTAAGCCAAGCACGGGTACATATTTCCCCCCTTGCAAAACTACCCAGAAGAAAGCTGCAGAGAAGAACATAAAACACCACGTACTTTGGGGGTTTCAGGGAATTAGCACACAAGTGCAAAGAGGGATACGGGGAGTTAGTAAAGGCCAGATATGCCAGCCCCATGGATCTCCGGCAATGGTTCTCAACCTCCAAAGGCTTGAGCCACACCTCATTAGACATAAGGCACCTCCCGGAAAATGCCAGCTCTTAGCTTTCAATAGTTTTTTGACTACAGAAAAATAATAAAGCAATTCTCTTGCAAAGAACACAGAGAAACCACAACAGGACAGAATGTTTTTCAGATTATGGATTCCTATTTGAAATCTGAGTTTATCCTGTGAGTCATGTGCAGGTGTTTGCATGCATAATAGGTGCCTGTACACAAGCCCAGAGGCTGCTCTGATGCGCTGTAATTATACTGTGTTGCAGCAGACTCGATTAATCGAGTCTGCCAGAATGTAGTAATTACCGCACTCCAGCCAGCCTCCGCATCTCACATATCAGTATTTGATAAGCTTTAGATAAAGTATCTCCACTGTCACTATGAAGTGTGGGGAAGCTAATACACGAGATTCTCTGGGCGCTTTAAATAGAGCTGCTCTCAGAGCCGCTCTAATTAAAGCACCCACCCACACACACACTCCCAGTGCATGTGTAAAAATGCCCAATAGTACGACTATTGTACAGCACCTTTTTAGCACCCTTAAAAGGATCTCAAGGTACCCAAGGGTATCATGGCACCCAAGTTAAGAATCACTCATTGAAGGTGGTTTCTTTTTGTGCTGCCTTGTTGGCCTCTTTCTTTTCCTGTAGAGGTATGAAACTGGAAAGCACTTTCCTTTTTCCTGTCATCTTTATTGATGCAGGAAAAGGATTCCACTTATTTTTCCAAGTAAACCAAAAAAAAAGACTGAACAGTAACAGTCTCTGGTAATTTTTATATTGCACAGAAGCAGCGATTTGCATATGTATGTCCACCTTTAGAGTGATCTTTGTGTCTAACTCTAAGCTTAACACACAAGCACAGACAAGGAGGAACAAAGAGCTAGCCCAAATGAGAAGGTGGCTAAGTAATTGTATGCAAAGCCTTGTCAAGAAGTCCTAGCAGCAAATTTTAAAAGTGTTGAGGGGGAAAAAAAGCATTTACACCCACCGCAACATTACTGTATAAGTGGAATAGTCTACATTCATCCCTGATGTCATTTCACTGAACTTATTGGAATGACACCAAGTGTTAATTTGACCCGCTGTTTTTTCTATGCGTTTGACAATGTTTAGGACTCTGCAATGGGCACCATTTATGGTACTGACAATACCAGTGCTTTGCATAGTCATAGAAAAAATAAATACAAGAGGAAGATTACTAATAGCATTTTCAATTACACTAGCTTGCATGAAAATGCTACAGCTTATGAATGCTCCTGTTTCAGGAACATGCTGACTACCAGCAACAGGAAAAAAATCCCTTTTTTCCTCTTTTGTCCAGCCTACTTCCCCATTCTCTTGGCGCTGGTCTCCCCACTTCAAAGACCTATGCACATTCTTAAAGTTAAGCAAATGCCTTTGTCTTTAGAGCATCAGGGAAAAGAGCACATGGGCCAATAACTTGAAGGAATTCCATTCCAGCCTCAAGAACTCCTCAGAGGCAATTTGCACCAGACCTACAGCTGATTTTTCTGCTCTCTCCGTTAGACTTTTACATATCTAGAATAGCTTAACCAAAGTCCATGGAGTAATTTTGCAGTTACACAGATCTGGGAGAGAGCAGGATATGACTAAACTTCTACCAATGTGACAAGTACATTGTGAACATGTGTGCTGAGCATGAAATCAAAAAGGCACTCCCACAGCTGTTAGGAATTTAAATATAAATGACCTCAATTAACAATTGCCTGGTTTTGTAAGTGTTCACACAAGGCAGTTTACTACTAAACCACACACACATGCACACATGGAAAAATGTGAGAGATCATTCAGAACTGAGCATGTGTCCCACTGTAGAAAAACTGGTGCCTGGAAATTAGAAACTCCTCCAGGCAGTTTGAATCTGAAACTGTTTTGTAATAATGGATGCGTCTCATACACTGCGTTAGTTATTGGGAGGTTTCTTGTATGAACACACTAGGTAAATTTAATAGGGATTGTTGGGGAAAACCAGAAGGAAAGAGAACAGATGACTCAAGATCAGTGGTTTTCAACCTTTTTTCTTTTGCAGAACCCTAAAACAAATTTGAATGGAGGTGCAGACCCCTTTGGAAATTTCAAATGGAGGTGCACACGCTTTTGAATTGTAAGTGTGGGTATTCACATGTTTTTGATTGATCATAGTCATCTTTCACGGACCCCTCAGACACAGTATATGGGCCCCCAGGGGTCCACAGACCACAGGTTGAAAACCACTGCTCAAGATAAAAAACTATTTTGTGAATACTTGAGGTTTGTTAAGAGGCAATGTGGGAATTATTACCTTTGAAGATTTTTCCTCCAATCCAGTTTCCCTACAAAATTGATTTGAATTAAAACAGGAAGAGGCCCACAACAAGAGATCAAAAGAACTGTAACAGGTTTTTAAAGGAGGACTAAGGACACAGGGAGGAGGCAGAGAGAGAGAAAGTTGTTTAAGGATGACCAAGCTGAAACACAAATATTACATTCATGTGAGAAGACATGCATGTGGATTAAAATGCTTTTTATCTAAATGCTTTGTTCCTACTATTGAAATAAATATACTCTGCTATGAAGAAGGCTAGTTTGTCTTTATATACTACTGGTTTTAGATTATGGGAGGAAAGATCTGCGGGTGCCTGAATTCAGCTACACTCCCTCTCTTTCTCTCTCCCTCTCTCTCTACACAGGTCCCCTACTTAAGATACATGGGGGGTGTATTAGGCAAGGCACGTTGTGGCCCCTGGCAAATACAGAATGGCTAAATTATTAACTCTATGGCAGGAGGGGATAGGATCAGTATACCCATGAGAGTTAATATCCTGTCAGGGCTTTAGCAATATGAGTGAAGGATAGTCTCATGGATATAGTCACAGCTCCTACGAAAGTCATCAGGAATCCCTCAGAGTCAAGGTTGATTGTTTTCCATGATTGTCTTATCTGTAGGTCTGAATGTGACTGACAAGCCTATCCAGGATCAACACACTCTGTTGCAGCTCAGGCACATGTTTCTGCATGGGGCAGGTGGCTCTGGGTTTTTGATTTGGTTCGCGATATGCTGTTTCTGCTGCTTCCATTTTTCCATCTCCTGTTGTCATCATTTTAAAGTACTGAGATTCTTGCAGAGGACTCCCTCCATTTGGGTTATCCTGGGCCATGGTCTCCCACGAGTTGACATCAAAGTTGCATTTTTTTCAAGTTGGCCTTGAGGATGTCTTTGAAGTGCTTTCTCTGTCTTCCTTTTGAGAGTACACCTTGACTGAGCTGGGGGAATACAACTTGCTTGGAGAGTTTGGAGTCAGACATCCAGGTGATGTAGCCAGCCCAGAAAAGTTGATGTCCGATGATCATCACCTTGATGCTCATGGTGTTGGCTTGTGAAAGGACGCTAATGAAGGTGCATCTGTTCACCCACTGGATTTGAAGGATTTTCCAGAGGCAGCACTGATGGTACTTCTCCAGTGACTTACTTGAGGTGTCTCCACATCTTAACTCTGTACAGTAAGGTGGGGATCACAACTGTTTGATAAACAATAAACATGGTTTTAGATCTGATGTCATGATCTTCAAACATCCATTTCCTCACGTGTCTGAAGACTGAATTCGCACATCTGAGGTGAAGTTGGATTTCTCCATTGATGTCAGCCTTCTGCAAGAGATGGCTTCCAAGGTACAGGAAATACTCAACGTTCTTCAGAGTCTCACCATGTATCTGAATTACTGGAGCTGGGGCCTCCTCATTAAGAGCTTGTTGATAGTCTTCTGAATGTTAAAGCATCAGTCCCATTTTCTTGTATGCCTCAGTAGAGATGTCTGAAGGTCTGTTTCCAAGTAAGCACACACTACAGCATCATCAGCATACTGGTGCTCTACAAGTCCTCAGTGGCCAAGCAAGCGGAAGATGTTAGAATCTCAACAGCTGCCAAGGTGGACAAAAGCTGCAGCAGAACGAGATCTCCAATGTCTTGGGCCTCCCTGCCATTGGATCAAGGTCCCATTCTGTCAAGAAGCATATAGAGGCTGATGTGCAGCATTTTCTGTGCAATAAAATAAATCATGGACAAGTGTCTTCCATGGAAACAGTTCATGACTAAGAGCCTCCAGACCAGCTAGTGACAATGGGAGCAGAATTGTAAGGTCTGGAGGCTCTTAGTCATGAACTGGCACAAAGGCGGCAACTACAACAAGGTCACCTAGCGCCTGGAGCCAGGAGTATGATTCAGCAGCTGTCACTGCAACTGAGCAGCCCTCTTCAGGATCTGCCCTGGTCACCCCATATAGGGAGGGATCTAGAAAAGGTACCCAAACATAGTCTGGCAAACTTTTTCCTGACTGAATAACTGCATCCAGTGGGATTACCTTACTGCAGTCGAAATTATCAAAGACAAACAATCAGCTTCAGGACTTGGAACATCAGGACCATCAGTGAAGGCCCAGAGCACTGCACCACGATTGTGGCTCAAGACACTCAGGTGACACAACGCTGGTGTCGTTGCACTGAGCGAGACCCAGCAAGCAGAATATGAGCAGCTCAAAGAACAAGGAGACGGCTGGCTATACCTTCTTCTGGAAGGATAAACAGGAAAGAGAATGCCAGCTTCATAGAGTTGGTTTTTCCATCAAGGATGAACTCAAAAGCCAACTCAACAAGTTACTTATCAAAATTAATGAGTGCTTCAAGATTTTTTATCTTAAGCTGGCAGGGGGACAATAAGCCACTGTCATTGGTGCATATGTCCCAACTCTTGATACTGCTGGGGAAACCAAGGAGCAATTCTACACCAACCTGTGAAAGCCAAAGGAGCTGTGACTGCACAGATCTTTAGAAAATCAGACCATGAGAGGCAGGAATGGATGAACAGAGAGAGCTGACCTTTGAAAAATTGATCTCATCAGATTATAATGGAGGGATGGTCAGGACTGAGGTGCACTGTGGCAAAGCCTGGAGTGTGAGGCAAGCCTGGGAAAGTAATGAGTGCTGTAGTTCAAGGCTGTAGGGAGGGGAGTTCACCCAGTGTTTATCTATAGTATACCACTGTGGGGCAGAGCTGTATTGCTACCAAGCATGTAGTTGGTAAGCAACTGTTGACCAGTACACCCTTGGGAAAAACTAGGAGTAATGGTCAGAAACTCCTGGAAGACTGTTTCAGGCTTAACATTAGGAAAAACTAGATCCCAACTAGTCTGTGTGTCCAGACTATAGAATAAGCTCCCTCCAGAGGTGGTACAATTGTCTACCCTGGAAATCTTCAAGAGGAGACTAGACAGTTATCTCGCTGGGGTCACCTGACCCCAGTTGTCTTTCCTGCTTGGTGCAGGGGGCTGGACGTGATGATCTTTGAGGTCTCTTCCAGCCTCACCATCTATGAAGTTATGTCCATAGGTGGCAGATAGTGGAATGACCTTCAGGGAAGATTAGCTGTGAAATAAGCAGGGGGAGGGCTGATGAATAAGCAATCACAGACCAAGCAGCAATACCACCAGGATGTGGTGGGGACAGCAGATGGCAATGCTTTCCCTCCTGAAAAGCCACATAGATCCTTTGACAGCGCTGTGACATGGTGAGTGCCGGTTGCTACTATAATAAGCCTGCACAGCCCCAGCCATGGGCCTATGAGTCCTCAATGGCAGCGCAGGTGGAAGATGTTAGACTTTCAACAGCTGCGCAGGCAGATGAAAGCTGCAGCACAAGATCCCCAGTTGTCTTGGTCTCCTTGCCATTGAATTGAGGTCCCACTGCATCAAGAGTCAGATGGAAGCTGACATGCAGCAGCTCCTCCACAATAAAGAAGTCACGCACAGGCATCTTCCATGAAACAATCATGGAAGGCAATCCTCAACTGGGAGGGATTGCCAAAGAAGATTATTCCAGGGCTCAAGCCCTGTTTCTCCAATACCAGTTCATAACTTTCAAGAACTAAGATGAGTATGGAGGTGGGGAGAATCCCATATGGCAACATCTGGTACATAAGGATAAGAGACGGGAGCAGGAAGGGTGGCTAAGTTTTACTCTGGAGGTTGCTCAGATTTCCCTGCAACTTCCCTGAGTTACTTGATAATCAGAGTTCTTCCCCTCCTCCACTCCTCTCTCCTTGCCTTAGGACTGATTAAATCTGCTCTCCAGTGGCTTTTCCTGTATGCCATAACAAACATGCCTGCGGGGCACTGTTAACTCAGATGAGTAAGAAAGCTATGCAGGATCAGTTAGGGGACTGCAGTGACAAGAAAGCAAAGACAAAGATCAGGGGCCTCATTCCCTTTGCATTGACTCTGGCTTTACACTGCTGGAATTTAATGGAGTCAGTTCCGATTCCTGCCGAGGTCAATTAGATCACAACCAGTCCCAGACACTAAGGAAAAGACTAAAGAAAATCCTAGATTTGAAGGGAAGATAGCTGCAGGTGCCTTGCAGTGGCTGCATTATACGTTCTGCTGAGGACTGGACCCTGTGACTTGGGGAACAGACGTCTTCACTTTTAATTTCTCCATACCAAATACTGCTTCCCGCAAAGTCACTGGCAGCTTGACTGCTGATTCCAGTGGAAGGAGATCCAAGCTCACAGTGAAAATTCAAACTATCACAAAGGTGACTTACACAGGAGAAAGAGCTGGCTATTGATGTGTTATAGGTGCAAGAATATAGCTTTGAAATGAGGACATCATACAAGCAAAGAACTGGTCACAGAAGACTTTATTCTACTGTGCCATTTCCCTCCCCCACTTTTCCACCTCCTTTTCCTCCCTGCCCAGTGTCCTCCCCTCCAGCCCCAGTGCCATAGCCACTCTTGATCACTGACTTGACCAGAAGTGCTTATGGGACCAAGTGTGGGCAGGGGCAGGGGCTAGCCCATGAGGCTGGATGAAATGGGGGAAACACTGAGCCTCAAATGGGATCAGTGGAACTTCTGACCCAGACAAAATTATTCCCTGCATTTCTAATCTAAGGTGCAAGGGTAGAACTATTTATCTACGGTAATTTAGCGGTCCATTATAAGAGTTTATGAGCATTTCATGGATGTATGTGGTAGCTGTGTTGGTCTGAGACAAAAAGAAATGCAAAAATCTAGAACTCTTGGTTCCAAAATGATACCTTTTATTAGATCAACTGAGAAATTGCAAAAAAATATCTTTTTTTTTTTTTTAATGAGCACTTCACTATCTTTCACACAACTAGTCTCACCCCATTGTGGGAGGAAAGTATTGTTACCCCAGTATCATAGATGGGCAATACACAGAAAATCTTTGACCTGTCCAAGGTTGAGCAGATAATCTATAGCACAGCAGTAAACTGAGTCTGGATCTTTCTCAGCTAGCATCATAACCACTGGTCCTTCCTTCATCCTGGTTCTGGGTATTCCCCCAATCTCTCCAGAAAAAACTGCATTGCACTGGTGGCTGAAGTGATGCTTGCCTGTATTCTGTAGGTCTGTTAAAGTCCCACCGCTTGCACTTAAATCAACTGGAGTTAAGCGTGCTCACCAGCTTGCAAGAAACACTCATCTTGCTGCATGCCTGGGAGATTACTTTGTAAAATTTCTGTGTCCTATTGAGAGGAATCACGTGGAAGACATACACCGCATTGTTATTCTCCAGGATTTAGGAACATAAACAATATTGTTCTTGTGTAGTTAGCACTGTTCCCATTTCTTTTATCAGAACTTCAAAACTCATCACTGATAAAAAAGAAGTTACAAAAGTGTAAGATCGCTGTCAAAGATAATCCCGTTCTTTATTTTTATTGAGCAAGACAGGAGCTGCAGATACATCAGCTCTGCAGGATGCTCCAGCAGCTCTGAACTGCTGTTTAAGCCAATGTCAGCCCATCCAAAGAGGTTGATTTGGACTGATGGGATCTGACAGTTCATCTTCCCTTTCCCTCTCAATACAAAGCTCTTTGCCACACTGCCCTGATTTCAGGAAACTCCACATATACATTTCCTTTTCATGGTTTCCAACATGAATATTATTATCAAAATATAAACATTTCCATTAAAGAAATGAAACACTGGGAAACAAGAGTAGAAGATTATAAAGAAGAAAACAAATATTTGTCACTAATAAAAATAAAGGCAGAAGTCTGCAACAAATATTGCAGGCGGAAAAAGAGTGCATGCAGTGATCTCACATAGCTCATGAGGGACACTGCTGAAGGACTGTTAAGAGAAGAGACATGAGAATGAGTTAAGTATTGGAAAATATATCAGGGGTGAAGACTTCAGGACTTCAATCTATCAAGCTTATTAAAAGAAGGCTAAGCAGGGACTTGATCACAGTGTTTAAATACTTACATGGGGAACAAAGCCTTGGTGATGGATCTATTTTTCGCATTTTCTGCACTGTGGATATACTTATCCCAACTAAAAATTTGTTTGGCCAGCATCATTTATTTTATCTATTTATTCATTAGGTTCATATGACACCCTGCCTCAAAAAGGCTCCAGGTGCCTTACAATAAAAGACACAATAACTTACAAAAGCAGATAAAACATTAAATTAGATATATGAGGTCTACAACAAACACTCCCTCCGAAGTATCCCACTCAGCCTTGCTTGCTAAATACCTGCCCAATTAAAAATGTTTTGCAATGTTTCCTGAAGATGTCCAGGCTCAGGCTCTGGCAGGCAATAAAGGGAGATCCTGAGCAGAGAGGCTATTACTGAAAACCTCCCGCACCTTTTCACCAGGCAGACTTAGCGCATAGATGAAACATGCAGGAGACTGCTCTCAACTGACCTTTGGGATCAAGGTGAAACGTGGAAGGAGATGGTCCCTTTAGTATGTAGGGCCCAGATCATTTAGTACTAGTATTTAAATTTATATTCTGCCCCATCCAGAAAGGCTCAGGCCAGCCCACAACAAAAGGCAAGCAACCCCCAAAATCAAAAACAACAGACTGCTTAAAAGACACCCCAAAGCTTTAAAACTCCACCCCATCTAGGGTCTATTTTACCTATTTTTTTTTATTTGGTTTGAATTGATAAAAGCTACATTTGCTAAGGAAGTGTGCAGCTGCATCTTCACTGAGAGGGTTTGCTGGTATAATACAGTACTAACAATGAAGACAAGGCTCGAATGTAGCAGTAAGGTTCTGAATACAAAATAGAAGTTTAGTTACTATATGCAGGTTGTGTTCTCTTGTCGTTCTCGCTTAATGATCCTCAGATATCAGGGAGGCATGCTGTGGATCAGCATTTGCTTATATGCTGTCACGGATCATAGTTAAACAACACATCTGGTTCTCTCCTTCAAATGATTCTGCCACCCCTGCCATAGATTCAGAGTAGACAAGACCTGAATTTTTATGTGAAAAATAAACTGCAAAGAAGAGATAAGTCATGAATGGTTTACAGTATTGACCGTTTGCAGAAATACGGGTCAGTGAAGCTGAGAACCATTGGTTCAGACAATCCACACGTGTTTTAAACATGGAAAAAATGCCTATCTTTGGACATCCAGGTTGGTCAGTTTAAAAATCTTATTCACTAAACCAATATATACTTTTAGTAATGTTATTGACAATGTGATAGACATCATTCAGGATGCTCATCACTTGTTTCTGTGTTTTGTTTCATTTTTGCCTGTAACTTATTTTGTGCAAAGGAAAATGAATGAAGTCACTTACAGTCCCTTTCACTTTTGGAGATGGAACACTGCCACGGCTGGGTTGCAAAAGCTGAATTTTTCCATATTTAAAAAAACCCTCCAGCTACTTCCTTTTGCATCAAAGATCAGAGAAAGGACATCTATCGGTTTCAGATTTCATAAGAGTGAGTTTTACTGAATTTAAATTCTGATTCAAAATTCAGTCATTAGTGTTCATACAGCAATTCATCTAATAATTTACACCTGATCATTTCCAAACCAAGTAACATTATGAAGACTTGGTGAAACCATGATTATTTTCCTTTCCTAGTTATTCACGTGCTTTCACCCTCCAATTTTTGGAGTGCTTTGGATAGCACATGCCTATCAAATCTATCAGAGTTAGAAGCGGATCTCCCCCATCCTGGTCCTGTTTGCATGCAGAAAGACACTGCTACTGAAAGACCTAATGGACTGAAATACAGAAGGGCATCTGTGCCGGGTGGGGGTTGAGCTTGAATATTCTCTTTTGAGTTCAGCTTCCTCCTTTCATCCCACCCACCATCAGACACTTCCTGGCATCTCTTTGGAAGGCAGAGCAAGGCAGCTGCTTTTTTTCTTTTGCAACGGCTGCTCCTTCACTAATCGACTGAAGGTGGGGGAAGGGTATGTTACATCAGCAACAAATCCGGCCCTGCAAGTCTGGGATTTTCACGCATGAGTGGGGAATTTGGAGGTGAACTGCAAGAGGGGGAAAAAAAGTCCCTGATATCACTTCCATGCTAGAGTGGAGGTGACCAAGTCTGCTCCGCGCATTTCTTGTATAAACTTCTGTCTTTTCTTGTTCTTTCTGTACCTCTCATTCCCCTTTGTCTTCAGAGCCTCGGGAGACCTTGCTTAGTGTAGGCCAGTGACATCACTAGTGCCATGGAAATGCAAATCACTGCACAGTAATCTGAACTCCTGCTGCTCCCACAGTCTGCCTGCTTCCTCCACCCCTCTCAACTGTGCCCTGTGCTGGGAGTGTTAGGAGACAAAGCAATGGTAGCTGTGTAGAAGAGAAAAAACAAACCCAGACTGCTCCCATGTTGAATTCCCACTGTCCCTTCCAGGCTGTTGAGGAACAGAGGTTGCATTTACAGTGGAATCTTTTCTGAAATACTCCCTACCTCTGCTAATAGTGGTAGCCCCACCCATGAGACTACTCCAATGGGCAAAGCTCTAGAAAGCTGCCAATATTTTAAAGCACAAAGTCAAATAAAGTAACAGCTCAAAGCTGGTCTATACGACGTGGTAAAAAATGCTGCAGAAACGTTGTCTACTCTAGAACGGCCCCTGCTGCTATTCTGGTAGAGCTGCAAGGGACCTCGGGCTGATGGACAAGCAGGCTTGCACTGCAGCACCGGGTGCGTGCATTTGTATAAATAGTGAAATACGTGTCAGCACTGAAAAAATGGTGACGATGCGCTTTTGACCTAAAACACACTCAAGGTGTTTTTGTTTAAAAGCGTGCTGCTGCCATTTTCTGTGTACCGACATGCATTTCGGCACTTATATTAATGCACACCATGCAGCGCAGTCAGTGCATGTCAACTCACGTGCAGAGCAGGCTCCAAACCACTGGATCTCAGATGCATCGTGCAATGAAAAGGTATGTGTCTAAATGCCTGCAGTCTAAAATATAGCTGCTGGATTAGAAATGCTCCTGCCTAGGGAGAGAGCCCTGGTTCTTAGCCCCCTTCCTGCTACCACCATGAAGGCCCTAAACACCATCCTCTCTTTCTGCAGACTCCCAAAGGCCAGAAGCCCCAACATTGTGGAGCTTGCTAGGGGGATACTCCACACCAGCATACTGCAGGCCTCTGATTCCATCTCAAAACTGTTCCTGCCTTGGCATCTCCCTTTAAGCAATCACCCTCCTATCCTTTACCCTAGAAACTTGCATCAGTGTAGTAACAGCAGTTGGGGTATGATTTTTACTGGCATTCTACCCTGGAGAAAGTACGAATGCAGAAACATTTATATCAATGGTTCTCAACCTTTTCAGATGCAAGGCACCCCTGGAGAGACTCAAGGCACCCCTTGGAAAATGCTAGCTCATAGAGCACTTTTACATATGCTCCAGGGGTTAATTTAGAGTGACTCCAAGAGCTGCTCTAACTAAAGCACCACAGAGCCTTGTGTATCAGCATTCCCGCACTTCAAAATGACAGCAGGGGCGCTTGAACTAAAGCTTATTTGATAAGCTTTAATTAATGCACCCCCACCACTACTTTGAAGTGCAGGGTCACTGGTAGGTGAGATGTGGGAGGCTGTTGGAGTGCAATAATCAAGATTAATCAAGTCTGCTCTGATACACTGTAATTAGCGTGTCACAGCAGCCTTTGTGCTCGTGTACAGGCATCCTTATTCGTTTTCATTCGTTTTCATACTACAGAAAAATAATAGAACAGTTTTTCTGTTCTGAAGAACTCAGAAAGACCACGCCTATGGATTTCTATTTGAAATTTCTGGGTTAATCTTGTGAACCATGTTTGCAAACCTAACAGTGTTAACTAACATCACATGGTGTCACACCACAGCACCCTTGAAAGGATCTCAAGGCACACCAGGGTGTCACATCACCCTGACTGAAAATCACTGATTTATACTGTCTTAAAAGTGCTTTACCAGGGTAACTTTTTTTGCTCAGGGAATGACATAAAGTACGCTAGCAAAAGCACACTTCTACCAGCATACACTTCATGTATGCTAGCGGTGTTTCCTGGGGACAGCTATGGTGGCAAATCGTTTCTAATAAACAACTGATAAATCAGGCCTACTCTGTACTGTAGGATCCTGCTGTCTTATCTTTACTGTTCAAGGGGTGAGATTCTGTACTGAAAGACCTGAGCCAGTGAAAGTCCCTAGTGTAGACACATTTACAGGGTGGATCCCAATGAGTGTGCACATGCGGTTTTCAGCACTTCAAAGCAGTTTGAGGCACCACAAACTGAACATGGTGCATGTGCACCCATTTGCCATGGTGCTAATTTGCAGTGCAATGGGGTTTTTTTGACACCAGGAGATCCCAGTGTAAAAAGAAAAAGCCATTTAAAAAAGCATTGCCACCAGACAGGGAGCCTGGCTGGCCAAAGCCACACTCTGGCTGCTGGCCAAGCTTCAAGTGGCTAGCTCAGCACCAATGCTGTCCCAGGACTCCCAGCACCCCAGGCAAAGCAGTCTTCCCTACTCTACCTGGGTCACTTCGCCACACGTGCACTGCAGGGGTGTACCTGGGGACAAATAGCAACAGCACAAATATGTGCCACTGCTATTTGTCCCATGGGAAACACACACCCCACTGGCCAAACTGCACTTTTACTGATACATCTTTTCTGCCTGGGGGGATGTTCACATGGCATAGTTTTGCCGGTACAGTATGCTGGCATTACTGCACCAGTCAGGTGCTCCAAGTGTAGGCTTACCATTGCTCTCTCCTCTTTAGCCTTAACTCTTTCCTGTTCCTCCAACCCTCTGCTGCAAGTTCATTTGCCTCTGTAGTTACATATTTCCCCTCTTCCATGGCTTCTACGCTGGAAGAGAGTGGCAGACAAGGAGTCCAAATTAACAACCCAGAGTGCTGTCTGAAAGGAGAACCAGCAAACCTATGCAAACCCCAACCTTTGGTCCCCCAAAACTTCCTATCCTAAGTGGAGTGATAGATGGCTATTGGAACAACTGGGCATTGTAGCACCAATAGATCATGTAAACTGGTTGCTGGTTGGTATTGGAAGAAGTAAGTTAAGACACAGGGGAAACACCATGACCACTAAGGCGGTTTTCCTACTTTCAGGGGTAGTGACTTGGTAGGGGTAGTGACTTGACCGAGGTAAGGCATAGCCTCCCAACTTCTCTTCCAGTAGAAAAATCTTGGCTATACGTCCACCTTATGGAAAAGGGAGACTCTTCCCTAGCTTGCTCCTATACAGCTGAGGGCATGCAAAACTCAGGGGCATCCAAACCACATGTCTCCAGGGTTGGGCCTGCATGTAGGATGCCCACCAAAGGATTTGGAAGCATCTGAAGCCCCAAGTGGGGATGGAGGATGTTTGCCTATGGTAGGGCCAAGTATGGATGACTCCCAGATTTGAATGACTCCCAGATTTGGAATTGTTTTGGCTTGGAACACAAAAATTTTTCCTTAAAAAAAGAAAAGAAAGGAAAGTTAAGAGATGTAACCTTGTGAATGCAGAGAAGGCCTTGCAGGAATGGCAGACTGGGGAAGGAAAGAAATTGCTGGGCTCAGCTCTCCTAATCTGGTCAGGATGGTGTATTATGTGCTCCCTGTCTGTGTGAACTATCAAAGTAATAGCAAATCCTTTCCACCACCTCTCTTCCAAAATGTAAAATATGAGAGCAGGGTAAACTGAATCTCACAAAAAGGAAGGGAAGCCATATACTAGTCTGGTCTACAAAGATCACTTTGATTAATATGATTTTTCAGTGATGGTTGAAATGGCATGACTATGCAGATACAAAAGAGTCCCTTTGAAAAAGAAAGCCGTTCCCAAACTAAGAATAAGAATAGTTGCAGAGCCATCAAGTAGTTGAAACCAGGAAGCATTTTTGTGAAGTAAGAGTATATGTTCAATGGTGCAAACCAAGCTACAGCAAAGCCTTAGGGATGATTTCTGTTCCAAAATTGTGTTGTCATACTGTACTACCCAGCCACCCCCAAAGGCACCAGTCAATCAAATGCTCAGTGATAAGAGTGCTTGCACCAGAATTTCAGTGATTCCAATGGGCAGAAATCAGGGCTTGAACTTCTCTGAGTCAGGTGTTTCCACTGCAGAGAAAACCAAAGCCACTACATTAGTAGTTAAAAATCAAGTGGGAGAAATGGATTAGGGAAGAAGTGGGTTGAGAAAAATACGTAAAACAATGCTGAATCCCATTGAATATAATAGGTGCAGACGCAAACAACTGAAACATTCCCAAATGTGACTGGTTCACAATTGTTGTGGGACAGGGTGCAGGCACATATAACAACTAAACCATTCCAAACATTTTTATGATTTTTTTAAGGAAAATGTTTTATGTCTCACATCAAATTAGCCAGATCAGGTTCAAATCTGTTTGAATCATCTAAGAACCATATGTGGCCCTGCTACGGGCAAGTATCTTCCACCCTAGCCTGGGGCTTCAGATACTCCCAAACCCTTTGGCAGGCATCCAAACTGCAGGCCCAAACCCAGAGGCTTGGGGTTCGGATTCTCCCATTTCACTTGCTCTCAGCTGTAGGAGCAAGCTAGGGAGGAGTCTCCCATTTCCATAAAGTCAGCGTATAGACAAGATCCTCCCACTGGAAGCTGGCCAGGGGGAATCTAACTATGAGGCTCTCATGGAATCCTTCCAAAATATTGCGGATTGGAAACAAGCTCTCAGTTGTGGGACCGACCACCCAGCCCAGCAAGCATAAAAGTAGGCAAGTTGGGAGAGAGAGCAAGCACTCATGCTAGAGGTCTCGGAGTGACTTGTGGCTAAGGGCATTTTCAATTTTCTGCTTGCCCTTCTGTCCTAAACATGAGTTCAATAAACTCCAGTAACCTATGGGTTGAAGCCTGCAACATACTGGCCTGATTTGGGCTGGCTCTTAGATTTGTTTTTTGTGGATTCTGGGGGCTGGAGGGACATAAGGAGGGGCTGCAACTGAGCAAGGACAGAGGTTGTTGCTAGGAAGAGAGCCTTTATTGAACGAGCAGTGCAAGGGAGCTCATTGATAAAAAGGAAAATAAAGAGGACAGTAGAGGTCTACCTGCACACCAGAGCAGCCAGTTGCAAGGGGTCTGGGGAGTGATGTAATGTGGGATGTTTGGAAGACCAACCAGAGCCATGTCATGCAACACATGGTGTCTACACATAATACTGAACTGAGTCACAGTGAATCAGTTTAAAATAGTATTTGATATCCAGGTATACTTTTGAACTGTTCCAGGAAGCTTTGAATCTATTTAACAGGCTTGTATGTCTCTCTGCTTCAGGTTTAAACTGCATTTGAACCACACTGTGTAGGCGTGTCCGTTCCTTAAGGGAGTGAATGCAAATATGATTTGCAGATCACTTCAACAGGAGTTCATTAAGGGAGCTTTTTTTTGGTGTGTCCTTTTTATCATAGTATCATAGTATCTAGGGTCAGAAGGGGCCGAGAGCAGGCCATCTAGTCTGACCCCCCGCCAATGGCAGGAACGAGTGCCGGGGTCACAGGACCTCAGCCAAGTACCTATCTAATCTACTCTTAAAGATG